>JAJMBF010000001.1:0-600000 GCA_030565165.1 Nematodospora valgi
TGATGGCATTGGTTTGCCTTCTTCTGGTTCTTCCGGCACACCAGGTGTTGGTGTTATCTGAGAACTTGCTGATTCTGATCCTGATCCTGATCCTGGTCCTGATCCTGGTGCTGGTGCTGGTGCTGGTGCTGGTGCTGGTCCTTGTGAAATGGCATATTTGTCATCTGGGTTTTTATTTGATGCCAATGAACTGCTTTCTTCTGGTTTACCCACCGCTGATCCATTCTGGTTGGACCCCATTTCTAATAACTCTACTATTCCGGTCGCATTCTTTTCTAAGCTTTCTGTTGACGGCGCTCCGATAGTTGATTCGTTGTGAGTTTGGTTTGATGACCAGAGGTTTGTCCACCAAGTTTCTATGGCTAGAATAACCTCATGTAGGCCCACAGGGGAATCTGGTTCCAAGTTTGGATCATAATATTCTATTTCGTTGTCAGTTATATCTATCGTTGGGATTGGTTGGGGAGCAATATTTGCAGTAGTTTCAGTCGGATATGGGGCTTGAACCACTAAATATGTTTTCTCTGAGATAGTCAGTGCATAAACCACTGTTTTAGAACCAGTCCAAGTTTCTGTGGTGAGACGAATTGCATCATTTATTCCATAATTGTTCTTTGAAACAGGAAGCCAATTCACTGTTAAACTTTCGTCTATTCTATTGTCTTCATCGCCAATACAAGCATACTGATTAATGTATTTGACATATGTGTCGTCTTGCAATGGAACCAGAACAAGAACGTGAACGTATGGTAAATAACCCAGTGGTACATTTTCATAATCAACGAGAATCTGATTATTGTGACACGTGAGTGAAGCTTGCATTCCTTCAGCATTCATTGGAATGTACCAATCATTAAAAGCATTAGTCATCATAGCCCTGACTGAATTACAATCAATCTCGGCCAATGATTCAAATTGAAAGCCCAAGACACCTTTTGAATAACCAAGTGGACATTTATTGGGTGAAACAAAGTGCAACTGTTGTCTCAAACCCCAAATCAAACGGTTGCTGTATGTTTTGGGAGGATACGGATTAGCTTCAAAAATTGTTTCAGCAGCTAGTTCGTAATTGCCATCATAAAATTTAATAATATTATTTCCAACTTTGAATCGATTAGCACATATCAAATCACTGTCTATTGAAGAACCCCCAATGCCAAAAATTAAAGGAAATTCAATTTCACCATTTGCAACATCGGTAGGAGCCATATCAGCAATAACAATACAGCTTAGATAAGAATAAGATATGATATTCTCCCCGGAAAGAAGGTAACACCTTGCAAATGTTCTAGATGAAGCAACCAAGTCAAGATAATTAACATGGGAGGTAAGTGAGTAAACACAAGGCATACGAAGCTCAAAAGTGTCGCCTGGTCTTGCTTTCGAACCATCAAGTTTCCATGAAAGTGAGGCCATCCAATTTCCTAATGCTGGATCTCTGTAATCATATCCTGTAGTGTTTGACCATTCTATAGCAACAAGGTTTGTAAAAACTCCACTAATTTCTTTGGATAGGGCAAATGTAACAAGTAATAATATTCCTATAATATTGCGAAACATTATGTAGTTGATTGGGTGTTAAGCAACTTTAATGAATTGCATTCGATTAAGCTGTATTTATCTTCAAATGTTTAACCAGAAATCTCAATTCATCCATCTAGGCGTATGTCCTCAAGTAAATGCAACATAAGGAGCCACTACATTAGACTCATGTACAAAATGCATCATCACCTTGATAGAGTGAAAATGTACACATGGTGGATGGGCAAAGTTGAAAGGTACAGATTTTGTGATATTTTATTTCCAAGTCATTCGTTTTGTTTCTGTGGGGTTGATGGTGTAAGGTACCGTTTGTTATCTCAGAATGAAATATCAGCAGTCATGTATACGCATGTTACATGTTACCCGTTGAATTCAATTGATTGAAATGGTTGTATCACAGAGAAGAAGCACCTTGCTTTACAAATATAGAGCGGTTCCCATCTTTGAATGCCATTCTCTTTATGAAGATGGCAGCACCAATTCCCTCGCATTTCTTCACATCTCGCTCTTCGCCTCAAACTGCTGTCAATGATCAGATACTCATTAAGCATCTGGGTTGCATTCCTACACAGCTGGCTCGATATCAATGTCCAATAAAAAATAATATTCACCAATTATGTAAGGAGGTAAAATTACTACCTAGTACAGTTTGTATATTAATCAAACGTTTTCAATCACTCGTATATGCATGCACTAAGGCGGCTGAAGATATTGAAAATAGGTCATCATCAGCGCGTCAAGTCGACAGGAAAAAACTTAAAAAAGATAAAAATGCTATAAATTTGGAAGACTAGAAGTCTAGCCAAACATAGAACTCAATACCATGAACCCAAATAGCCATTTAGAATATGCGAATAATGAAGTGTCTGCTTCGTAGGTGTATACCGATGTATAAGATGCATAAGATGCGGGGTTGGGTATGGTGATGCTGGTTTTGCCAAAGTTGTGGTGCCATTAATTTGTTCATCTTGTTTTCTGGTATGTGTTGCAACAACATTACTAATAGTTCTTAGGGAAGTTTGTACTATATTGTTAGCACTACTGGTTTGTTCAAAGCTAGTTGATCCATTATCTGATTGACTTTCTCTACCACCATCACTTTTTGATAGGATTCCTCATAACCTTGCTTTTGATTGTTCAATTGACTATAGATTCCACTGGTTGGTTGATTTTCAATTCCGCTTGTATTATTTATCTGATTTCCTCTCATTGGTGGTAGAGTTTGAACAATGTAGATAGATTGACCATTGCCACCATTATGCTGTTTTCTTTTTCATCGCTTGATTGAATTGCACCACCAGGGGATGATGGGCCCTCGGTTATTTGACTACCATCAGCAAGTCCTCTTGAAATTGAAGTCGGTTTTCCTGCGTTTTCAAAGCTATTGGTGAACGAAGTTTCTACTTGAGTATTTCCAGTAACATGACTATAACCTTTGTACAAAGTTGTCTTTTAATTCCCATCAGCAAAAGCTGGAGTAAGAACAGCCGAAGAAGCTAATTCATTATCACCATTCTTGGAAAGTGATGAACTTTGACAAGAACGTTGAGCAGGAATACTTGATAAATCAATAATGTTTGACAGTTCTAGCAAGATAGATGTACTTGTTATTGTAGACATAGCAATGGTTTTAGATGAATAATCCGTATTTAGTAGCGAATTCTCAGGCAAAGATGAAGAATGAATTTGGATCAACTTTTACAAACAGCAACTGAATAAGTCGTTTCAATACGAGCTTGTTCCAAGGAACTTGAAGGATGGGGAAGCAAGTGTTGCTGTTGAGGAACCTGCCAAAGTAGGATTTATTGAAGATGTTGGTATGACATATACAAGTGAACTCACCTTCAATGGTATTATTACACCCATAGATGAAGGCTCTGGTAACGTAAACTACCAAAACTTATTTATCAAAGTTACGTTTATTGTCAAGAAAGCTTACTCAAGAGACAGAATCGAGGCCAGTTGGTTCTTCGGAGTTTTCACGAATCTAGGATTGCCGATTGCACGTTTTCAACTCTCTATATACATGAATGTTCCACTCAAACAAAAATAAAAAGATTAAGAAACCTTCTGTGACGACACAACTGAGAATAATCCAATATTCATCTGATTGAAGCTTTGCTTTCGGTACTGATTACCTAATTTGCAACTAGAAGTGTATTAATTCCTTGCGGTAATTACAAATAACGCAGAAATAAGCAGTTTGCTACTGTGATAAATATGTTTTTAAGCTATTTTTATCATTCGAAGTTGTTTCTCAAATTTTGGGCAATCGAAGTTATCTGTGTTTGCTTTTGAGGCATAAACTTCAATTCTGGCTTTACTGTGGTTTTTCATTACATCATCAGCAAAAATAAACTTAAGAGAATTGCTTATATAGATAGCAGCAAGTAGAGAGGATAATTTGATCGTATATTGTTGTACATGCAGAAACATGATCTTGACACCACCACGTAAGTTGTTTCGATCTCAAATATTGCTGATGATACATCTTTTTGATAACAATTCAATCTTATCTGATGCCAATAACATCACAACTTCGTATTCAACGTAGTTGCTGTCATGGCACTTGGAACGCCAAAAACATCATTAGTAGTTGAAGTAAAATATGCCAAAAATATTCAACAAATCATCTATGCAAAATTGCGCACTTCTAAACATACGAATAGAATGTTAGAACCGGTAGTTCTAGTTCTATCAAACGTGAGGATATATTACAAATGCGCCCCAATACACCACAACTTCTCTGCACCCTCAGGTAGTTGTTGAAACTCAATTTCTTCACGAAATAACTGTCAGTGTAATTCATGTATCCAATCAAACGACTCTATCGATATTCTTATTATTGCTTCTTTCAACTCTAGTGACAGATCGTACACGAATTATCATTAGTGTGTCAACTTCCAAATCTTGACGGCTAAACTCTGATTCGCATCCTGATATAGGACACTGCCACTTCCCGAGCCTCATCTGTTCTTCGATACTACTTTCTTCAAATGTATGGCCACAACGTTTGGATATTAGGGGATTTACAAAATAGTTCAATGTGATTGGATCTTTGAGAGAAATTTTACCCCCTGAGATGTTCAAATCATCCTCTTCTGATTCATCTGGAATCGGATCCTCTGGATTTCGAATCACGAATATCACATTCTTCAAATATCTATAAAATTTGTCAAGCTCAAGTTTGGGTCTGATATCATTCTCATCTAGGTTATTATACTCAAGTTGCACGGCATCAGGAAAATTCGAATTAAGGTTTTCATGGTAATCATCTAGCGTGCTTAGATTCAAATCTTTTTCTGTACGAGTAGCGAATTTTCTAACATTTGGTAAATCATGAATTTTTGAAAGGTTTGATAGCCCACAAGTTGATTTTGATAAGTTTTCTAACCCCTCTGTGAATTTTGTCAAGATTGTCTCATCTAAGTCCAAATGTGTGTTATTTAAAATGTACTTGATGTATTGTTCGGCTGTGTCTCTGATTTGTTTTGTTTGAATATTAATGAATTCAGTAGTATAGTTCGATATAAATAGGTCTTCAAAATTCCTGATATATTCACCTCGTAGCGGGACGTATGTTGGGAGTGATAAGTGTAATGGAAGAAACTGGTCGTTGACCGACTCTTCCGATTCTATTGCATCTCCTTGTGACATGCTTCCTAGCTGATAAAGGTGTGTTACATTTTTTGGGCATGCTGGTAATTAACAATTTTTACAAATTAGTATTATGTAACCTACTCCGACAAAAAGAATTATGAATTATATTCTCCCCTAAAATCCTATTAATACCTATAAACTAATTTTGAGACAGTTCTTATTGACTTTCATTTCCTTCATCGTTTGCACTTTCAGTGATAATGTTGTTTCCCTGAGTTTGAATTGAAGAAGTTGTATTTTGACTGTTTGTACTTGAACTACTTGGAATACACCAATTTCTATGACAATGCCATGCTCTCATTTGACAATCTCTTGAACAGTACTTGGTTCTTTTACATCTTCTACATTTCAGAAATTCTCGAGGGTATTTTTCCCATTTTCCACATTCTAAATTTCCACATTGCCTTACACCACCTCTCAACTCATTTCTTCTACATGAATTTCTCATTATTACTCCTGACCAGTAATACATATCCGTCCCTGATAAAAATGTGAATTTTTCAACAAGGGGAAACAAATTAACTTTTTTGTACTCAACCAATGAATCATCTCTATCTTCGTTACATTCATCGATATCAAAATATTTGTACTCTTCATAGTTCCATTTATTCTCAAGATACTCTTTTGTTTTCTTTCTTGAGGCTATAACTGTGCTTGCTAACTTTTTGCTTTCCATCTCTATAAATTTGTTCATTTTCTCATTGATTTGAAACAATATAATTTCTCTTTCCAGATCATCGACTACTGATTCACAATCAACAATTGACTCGTAGAGCTTAGACATGTAATTAGTATTCTCTAGCGGCACGTCTATCGTGGCGTTATCACTTTTCTCGGATATGGTATCTTCATCTCCCTCACTTTCTTCCTCCTCTTCTTCTTCTTCGTCTTCTTCTTCATCTTCTTCTTCATCTTCGTCATCTTCAATTTCTGCATTCTCTGTGAGTCCTGATTCACATAATTCGAACTTGTCATCCTCCAAAATCAAGTTATCGTCGTTTAGTGCAGTGACCATCTGAGGGGAGTTTGAGGCACTAGGACTGAATCTTTCCAAATATGTTGTCTTTGGTTTTCTAGATTTAGGGGTAATAGTAGTTCTTAATTTGATAGCTAATGTCTTTTTCATTTTCAATTTCATCTGTCTCTCCAAATACAATTTTAATTGTTTATCTCTAATACTCATATCTAAGACCAAATGAGTGTTCTGTAGAATATCCTTTAAATATGGGTATTTAGAAATATAAGCTAATAATTGTAGTGACCATACGATATCATCATCTCTCGGAATTACAACTCCTGTCTCAGTGAACGTTCTCACGCCCACCTTCAGACTATTCAAGTTCTTATTAATATCAAAATCCCTCGCATACATGTCCGAAAGAAATTGCAAATTACTATCCATGTCAAATTCACAGTCATTGAATGAACCATCATCAAAACTTTCCATTTGTTTTTCTTCTCTTAACTTATTAAGTATATTAACTATGATATACCGCCTTCTTATGTCGTTATTTAGCGAGTTATTTTTCACACTGCCTTGATCGCTACCTCCTCTTGCCGCAGATGCAATTCTGATCAATTTGAATAATTGATCAACAGTCAAATTATCATAATCGTCACTTTTCAAGTTATTGGCATGATTATTGCTGCAGTACGGGGGACAGGTGGAGTTGGATATGGATGTTGCTTCAATGGCTGCAGTAGCGATTTGAATGGTATTCAGATATTCATTTTGATTGCTAGCATTTTCAAGTTCATACTGTGATGAATTCCTTGCTTCTGGTAGTTCTGTCGGCAGTTCCTGTTGAAAATGACGAAAGATGTTTTCAGTTTGCGAAGTTTGACTTGTGTTTGGTGGTCTTGAAGTTGCATGGAGAAAAGTTCTCTCATTTAATGATAAATAATTATCCAATACAGTGGCGATGATAGGTAAAATCCCTGCTTTTACCACTTTTTGTCTAATCTCCTCCGTTCCCCTGGTTCCCACTAGTACTAGGCACTGAAAGGCCAACGTCCATTTCCAAGCTGTTAAAAGTTTTTTTTCATGGTCATATGTGTGAATTTGTGAGTTATGGCATTCATGTAATATATGGATCAAATGTTCAATACCTCCATCAACGGATAGAGTTTCTCTCACCTTTGCCAGGGAACTTACTAGATACGTTAGATAGTTCAACGAGTTTACCAAGGGTTTGTCTGAGGTGACATCCAACGCTCTCCTATCATACAAACTGGTTGTTATTGTGACTGCTGCCTTATTACTTGATATGGCTCTGTAGTTTGAATCACGCATGGGCAACGAATCTTGGGGGCGAGTGCGAATGCTGTTGAGATGTGCTTGGAGTGAGCTGCTGCTGCTGTTGTCGCTGTGGCAGTTGTTGATAGTAGACGTAGTGAGGAATATGTAAGCTGGTCTGAATGTACGTGAATTATCTGTAGTGTGTGAAAATATCGTGAGCGATTGAAGCATTCTTTCCTGTACACGGTTTGAGTTTGTTTGTCCAAACGGCTCCAACAAAACAAGCAAAATTAAACAGGCAAAATCAAACACAGCCAACTAGCTCAATATCAGAACAAAGGCGTTGCCACCAGACGAGCGCGTAAACACCGCACTCTGCAAGCACTAATAAACCCACGCACCCACTCTCTACAACAACCCGCTATGTGGAACGCCTGCGAACGGGAATGGACTGGACTATGGAAATATAATTGGTATTCAACATGAATGTCTATTAGTTGTGTGATCTACTCGTCTATCTATACTACTCTAATAAATAATGGACGGCTTTCCTAATAGCCTAACCGTTGTTCTATTTTGACCATTGTTTTCATGCACTGTTCCATGAACATCAATGTCAAGATAGAGTGTGGACCAATTCTGAATAGTTGGGCCCAGAATCCTTTATAGAGTGCTATCGGACCTTCTATGGATACGGTCTTTTTGAAACAGTCCAATGGGCCCTTGTACAAATCCCCCTTTTGGTTGTACATCCTTGTCAAGACAACATCCCACGGATTCATCACTATCGCAACACCTAGACCGGCCATTGACGCCGATATGAAGTGAAGCAATATGGTATTGTCTTCAGCAATATGATGTTTCAAGACGAAGTTTTTGGTCAAGTTATAAACTGGTAATTGAGCTGCTGATCCGGCACCTGTCCTCAACATTGCAGCATCTACTCCTCTATATAACCCTTTAATACCTTCAGCTTTGTAGAGTTGACTTAAACCATCCCAAGCGCTCTCGTAATATGTTTGTTGTCCCACTGCTGCACCGGTAGGTGCTTTGCTGAACGACTGCATTCTGGTTTTGATTAAAAAAAATGGAGATGCCAATACCGCCCCTGCTGAACCGCACACAAATCCTGCAATCACATTGATTAATAAATTCTGCGGAATAATTCTATTCTCATTGAATTTAGTCGGTGTCAAATATTTTGTTAGGTAGTATCGACTTGGCTCATAAAGTCCAATTCTACATCCATTCAATCCTAATTGGTAATAATACCCACATGCTAAACCCTGCTGTAATCCCCTAATCCCTTCATTTTTATATATGACGACAAATGCTTGAAGCGGGTTTTTGTATAATCTAGTAGCACCTGTGGAAGTCTTGGATAGCTCTCCTTGTAACTGCATTCTTGTTTTGATCAACTCTATAGGATTTGTAAAAGTCACTGCCCCACATGCAGCAATACCACCAGCTATAAAACCACCTAATGTCGATACATTTTGAGCACTATTGTGAGCCAAATCAGCTTTTGCTGGAACAGCCATTGTATGAAGATGGGGCTGAATTGCAGCTACTTTCTCAACTTGATTCATGAGAGAAACTTGTATGCTAAAGAAGAGTGAGCCAAACTTGAAACGGATGTAATGAAAATCATAAAGTAACTTGAAAAATTTAACAAATAGAAATTTGACAACCGTTAGCGGCAGATCTACGTGTACGTGCAACACCGTAACAATGAATTTCGGTTCCTTTCTTATCTTCTTCTGAGCAATCAACTAGTTTTCACAAAAGAGGTTAGATTTTGCTTTATAAGACTAATCAGAGTCGATTGTAAAGACTGAACTTCATCTGTTTAGAATATTGTCGTCATATCGTATAATCCGTGGTTTAATGTGTATTCGTTTCATTACTTGTATATCAGGAAACCCAATCAATATTAAACCAAAAAAAAACTTTGCGCTTCTTCACCAACTTTGCATCACTATCCACTAATGCTAAGGACTAGAATAAAACTCAACCATACTAAACATATATTGGAACGATATGCATCGTCTGTATCTGATGCAAATATTTTAAGAAAATACCCCATTGGTTTACAAATACATGGATTTGAGATATCTAAAACAACACCAATACCCGAATTCTCATTAGTGGCTGTATCACTTAATCATAGGTCCAGTGGAGCTCAACATTTGCACTTGGATTCAGCTAATGATAATAACAATGTTTTCCTGATTGCATTCAAAACGAATGCACCTGATGCAACTGGTGTACCTCATATCTTAGAGCATACTACTTTATGTGGATCTCAAAAATATCCTGTCCGAGATCCTTTTTTCAAGATGACTAATAGATCTTTGAGTAATTTCATGAATGCCATGACTGGTCATGATTATACTTTCTACCCATTTGCGACTACCAATGCCAAAGATTTTGAAAATTTGATGGATGTTTACATATCTTCAGTATTTGAGCCCCAATTACAATATAACGATTTCTTGCAAGAAGGTTGGAGATTAGAGAATGCAAATGTTGGTGATATCAAAAGTAAAATTGAATTCAAGGGTGTCGTTTATAATGAAATGAAAGGACAATATTCCAATTCAGCATATTATTTTTACATCAAATTTCTCGAATCTATCTACCCTTCTTTGAATAACTCCGGTGGCGACCCAAAAATGATGACGGATCTAGCATATGAAGATTTAATACAGTTTCATTCAAAGAATTATCACCCTTCAAATGCAAAGACGTTTACATATGGTAATTTGACATTAGATAATCACTTGAGAAGATTGAATGATTATTATAAATCATTTGGAACAAGGAATGCGGGTGTTTGCGTGAAGGAACCCATCTTTGCTACTGACAAGAGTCCAGCATTCGATATTATAATGCCTGGTCCAGTAGATACCATGAGTGGGAAAGACATATCTGAACAGTATAGCTCCTCAATAACGTGGTATCTAGGTAATCCTTTAAAAGCAGGAATGCAGTATGAACTTTTCAAATGGAAAATTCTTGGCTCATTATTGTTTGATGGTCACAATTCTACGTTTTATCAAGAATTGATTGAAAGCGGATTTGGAGAAGATTTTTCAGCTAATTCTGGTCTTGATTCAACAACTGCATTGTTATCTTTTACTGTTGGTTTAAATTTCTTATCCAAGGAAAAAGTTAATAATTTAGAGAAGAAGGTTATAGACATTTTAGAGAGCAAGGTAGTCCCAGAACTTGAAAAGGCTGATAATTCTTATAATGATAGAATTAAAGCTATTTTACATCAAATGGAATTAGGATTCAAGAAGCACAAACCAGATTTTGGGTTTGGATTATTGAGTTCCGTCACACCTTCATGGGTCAATGGTGTTGATCCTGTGGAAATCTTACAAGTTGAGAAGATCATGGATCAATTCAAGGAAGATTACAGTGCTAACGGGTTGAAAATTTTCAGAGAATTGTTGGATATGTCTTTACTTAGTGCACAAGCTCAGAGATTCAAGTTTACAATGGAACCAAAAGCTGGTTTTAATAAGGCTTTGATTGAAGAAGAATCAATTAGATTGAAAGAGAAAACTGACCCATTGACCGAAGAAGATAAAAAAATCATTTATAATCGAAACATCAATTTAGCAGAATCTCAATCAAAAGAACAGAGCGCTGATGTTTTACCTACATTAACCATTGATGATATATCCAAAAATGGTGAATTCTATGCCATAAACTTGAATAAAACAAATGGCAAGGTCGTTCATGAGAGAGTTGTCGACACTAATGGCTTAGTTTATGCACATGCATCGAAAGAAATTTCCTATTTACCTACTAGATATTATAGATATTTTCCATTATTTAATAGCTGTTTAACAAATCTTGCAGGAACTTCATCGACTCCAGTAACTGAACTTGAAACCAAAATTCAGATGCTCACTGGTGGTATTACATTCAATTATAGTATTTCTACTGACCCTTACAACATTCAGCAAACAAAATTACAGTATACCCTAGGTGGATTTGCCCTTAAGGGAAATGCCAGTCATATTTATGATTTGTGGTATGAAATATTAACTGACACTAAAATGGACGCAAGTGATGATGTGTTAGATAAATTATCTACCTTGATTAAAAATATGGGACAAAGCCAAATTAACCATATTGCTGACCGCGGTCATTCTTATGCTTGCGGAGTAAGTAACTCTAAATTAACTCCTTCTAAATATATAAACGACATGGTCGGTGGGTTAAGTCAAGTTCAATTTATAATGGAAATGAATTCAAAACTTGAATCCAGAGGTAAAGAATATCTATCGAAAGAAATTTTACCAGTTTTGAGAGAAATGAAGAGATACATTTTAAAAGGTGAGTTTAAATATAGACTTGTTGGCGATGAAGAAATTGTGAAAGAGAATGAGAATTTGATTGCCAAATTTGATGAAAAGATAACTTCGTCTCTGGCTCCAGTTTCTACAGATGGGTTGAACTCACTTCTTGACTCTTTTGACTATGCTCATCCAAGTGTTAAAGCATTGGTGAATCTTCCATTTCAAGTAGGATATTCGTCATTAGGTAAATTGGGAGCATCATATGCGTCCAAAGAAGGGGCTGCATTGCAGATATTGTCTCAACTTTACACATTCAAGAATCTACATTCAAAGATTAGAGAATCCAATGGTGCTTACGGAGGCGGATTAACTTATGACGGATTAGGAGGTGTTTTGAACTTTTATTCATACAGAGATCCGAATCCCATAAAATCAATCAAAACATTTCAAGAATGTTTCCCATACGGGTTGAATGCCAATTGGAATGATAAGGATTTACAAGAAGCAAAACTTAGGATATTCCAAAGTATAGATGCTCCTATAAATATTGCAAGTCAAGGGTCAAGTGATTTTTTCGAAGGTATATCGGATGACTTAAGACAAGAGAGAAGAGAAAACTTCTTAAATACAAGTATCAAAGACTTGGAAGAGGTCACCCAAAAATATCTTGTAAACAATTCGAACAATCTTGTGACTGTAATTGGTGATAACAACAATTTAAAAGTTGGTCAAGATTGGACAATTAAAAATCTAAAGAGTATAGGACAAAATTTGTAATTAAAAGTAAACCTCATTTGTATAAATTATCATTAAAAATTCTATGTACATGGCAGACTCTCGAGCTTCTTCAGCGATGTCTTCTTTCAAAGTCTCTTGGAGACACCTCAGCTATTTTTCTTTTCCTATCTTCTCTGAATAGACAATGTCTTTGAGCTCTTGGATCATATAATATAAGATTCAATTTTGGTGAACTTCTAGGTATCTTGAACCACTTCTCGTATCCTGTTAATGCTGTAGAAACCAATTTTATCATGGTTGTATTTCCCTTAGGTTTGGCCATATTGCTTGTCGATTGATCTATTGATGATAATGGGTATTAGTTGTAAATTTTTTTCTCTGGTAAAAGCTTTTTGATTAACAAATTTAGACTTCCTGTTTGGGAAGTCAAAAGCAGAAACTGGAACTTCATGTTTGCAGATATGGGTCGCGTATTTAAAAATTTTTCAATTGAACACGCTGCAACGAAATAACAAATAGTTAGATCAAAGAAATTCTAGTTCACATCCATCTTTTCATAAAAAGACCAACAACCAGAGCCCCTTATTTTCACGATGCAATCCTTCTTCACATGTGCATTGATAATAACATTGTTATCTTACTTCACCCATGCATTGCATTTGGAAGTCCCATCACTCCCAAACCCATCACCAGTTTGTATTCGTGATTTCGTTCAGGAAAATCAAATGGTTGTAATTAGTATAAATACTGATGGCCGTAAAGGGGATGGTCAAAGATTAAGTTTGAAAGTGACAGATACCATTGGAAATGAGCATGGAAATAAAAAGGACGTTGTTGGGAATATCAAACTTGCATTCACTTCACATAACAACGCCGCCTTCGATATTTGTTTCACCAATCACCAAGAAAGTAAATGGTCTAGAGGATCGGGTCAAAGTCCTGTGCGTTCGATTGAGTTGGAAATCGAGAGTGGTGCTGCTGCCAGAGATTGGAACGCTTTGCAAGCAAGTGAAAAATTGAAACCTGTTGAAGTCGAATTGAGAAGAATCGAAGGATTAACCGGAGAAATTGTTCAAGAATTACAATATTTGAAATCTAGAGAAGAAAGAATGAGAGATACCAATGAATCTACAAACTCTAGAGTCAAGTGGTTCTCTATTTTCATCATCTTTTCTCTAGTTGGATTTGGTGTTTGGCAAATACAATATTTGAGACACTACTTCAAAGTTAAACACATCATCTAATATATACAGTTTATAGTATTGTTTCAACAATTGATGTAAATTTCTCCCATTTACGTCTCTTTTTCATCAATGCGTCGGCAGATACTCTTGCTATTGAAAACTTGGACTGGTTTCTTTTGAAGTCTATATCAGTGCAGGTGCACTTTTTAATATAGTCTACGTATAGCAGCTCTCTCAATTGATCCATTTTGTCGCAAGCAATCAACAATTCGTTTCGATCAATCAAAGTCTCATAATCAACCTGCTCAAGGTCTCTCAAGACAAATGTGAAAATCCATTCAAGTACGAAATTCAATTTGTTCCAAGTTTGATTGAAATGCGCAAAGCTTTCGAAGCTTTCGTCATCAGTCACTTGTGTATATATATCAATATCCTTCATCCACTGAAGCACTAATTGGAAATTTGATATTCGCCAATTAGGATCTATCGCATCTACTCGTGGGGTTAGCAAGAAATCCCACTTTGGCCAATCTTTTGATCCTGTGATAAGTCGTAAAAGTTTGATGGACAAATTAACCAAAAACAAATCCGTATATTTCTGAGGTATTTGCGTTTCTTTGAACAGCGAGTAGTAAAACTCAACCACATAGTCATATTCTACATATCCAAGTTTCTCGCCAATCTCGTTTATGAGCTTAGATCGTTCCATGGAGCCTGAAACTTCGTTTCGTAAAATGCCATCAGGGGTAGAAACATCAAACACCAAACTCCAGTAAAACACCGTACACGATATCTTAAATCGAACTTGCATTGAGTCCATGTTATCATTATAATGGATTAATTTCTTCGTTCTACCCTTTTGTTTCAGGTTTTTATCCTTCTTTATTAGAATTTTTTCATGTTCATAACAAGTTAGCGGAAACATAGCTGCTTTACTTGTTAAACCATTGAAGACATACTCGACTAATCTATCATACCATTGACTCTTGAATTGTCCTAAATGTTTCATCAATCTCTGTAATAGTAAAGAAGAACTCTCGACTTGATCAGCGATTAGTCTTCTCTTCTTAGTACTAAGCCTAAATATCCAATCATACGGGTCTTCAGTTTTGAACAATATCTTGAATTCATTGACTAGATTAAATGCTATAAAAGTGAATATTTGATTTATTACAGCTGACTGAGTGGAATATATTAAATGGCAAATTCTATATGAAGAATTGAATATATCATTGGCTCTACCAGCACAATAGAATGCCCAATTCACTAACTTCCATAAACTGAAGTCACTATATTGTGGATTCAATCTATTACTTAGTACAGGTTCATCAAAAATTTTGATGCCCTGCCATTTTTCAGTATTCAGTTTCTTTGGATGTGATTGATCTTTGTTAAATAATACAGACGGATTGTTGATCCCAGATGAGGCATTTTCATCACTGAAACTTCCATTATGACTATTTATTTCCAATTGATAAATTTTATTTACTTCTTTTTCCATATCTGTACTACTTTTGATGTCCAAAATAGATTCTTCAGAATCACTAATCACTACTACTTCATAACTATTTTCAACAGATACATTATATTCATGATTGTTTATCGATTCTGTCTTTATCCTTTTATTTGGTGACTCCCTCATCATGGTAAATATGTCTTTACCTCTCTTTTGTGGAGCGGTCGATGTTTTACCCTTCTTGGAAACTTGATCAACTATGAAATCATTCATAAAACTCATAAAACTTTCATATAAACCTTCATGGTTCGCTACTACTATATGCATGCATTTATCAATAAGCGATAAAGACCGGTCATTCAAGTATGATTTGCTTAAGGAATCTCCATAATATGCATTTGACGACCTGATTTGTTCAAATGATTCAGGTATTCCATTACTCTGTGATGAGCTAGATATGGTCCAATTACAGTTCGGACTTCGTGAAGCTAACGTGAATAGTATCCTTAGTATGTCTGGTGATGGAATTGCTATATACGCATACGGATTACTGGTATTTGATAGTTCTGTATTTGTTTTGAAGGTAATTTCTAGATGTGTTAACAAGGCATCAAACTGTCTGAAACTATTTAAATTAATTGATTTTTCCAGGGATTCTAATATTAGACTGTCAATTAGTTTTGTTTGAGATTCCTGAAATGACTTTTGGTGGAAAAGGTTGGACATAGCCCTCGTGGTGTTATCGATTTGCGATCAATATTTCAAAACACTAAAAAAAACTGGGACTGTTTCGATGCTCTACAAATGTCACTTACAGTATGTTTTGAAAAAGAATCTAAACCACATATCTATTCAATAATACTAATTATGTGTAGTTTTATACAAAGACAGGTAATATTAAAGTAGAATTGCATTTCCCTGAGGAACCAATTCTTCTAGAGAATTTCCTCAGACATTGTGCAAAAGGTACATACAACAACCTCAAAATATTGAGATACATCCCTGAATTCATTCTACAGACTGGATCCCCCATAAACAAAGGCAAAGATTCCGAACCAGCAGATAAAAGTAATAAGCCTAGTGGTAATATTTCAGAACTGTTGATACATGAGCACAATCTCAAACGCGGCAAGTTGTTCACTGTTAATAATCCTCCACCTGCCAATCGATGTGGATCACAGTTCTTCTTTTTGTTGTCAGATAAGCACTTGGATTCTTTGACGGGTGATTATACTGCAATTGGGGAAATCATTGATGGATTTACCGCAATTGCCAAAATTGAAGATCAGATAGAAACAGTAGATCACCCTTCCGGTAAACCATTAGGGAAATGGAAACGAGACATATGGTTGGAATCAGTGGAAATACACAACAACCCATTAGTCTAACTCACCTATGTTACCCAATACTTCTGCAAAATCTTTGATTGTGACACAAGCACCTTTCTTATCAAAATCGAAGTTTAATAGGTTTCCATTAGAATCATGAGAACAGCATCCGAGCATATCAATCAAAAATGCGTCACTAAATGAAGCCCTTGTTGATGGATTGTTGCCAAAATTTAAGTTATTTTTAACTCGTTTCAAGTCGGGTAATGTCAATTTGAAAGATTCTATGGATTTGTTTGTTGCACCACTACTGTCAACAAATAGTTTCCAATTGTTTCGTATGTGCTTATAGTTATCTCTGAATTTTATCAATCTATTGAAGTTTTTCAATAATTTGTCAATATCAACTATGTCGATGATATCCTCTGTAATTCGAGGATTTGAAGTGATTGTATATGCTTGAATCATGCATAAAGTATTGCTCTGACGCGAATTCAAATTAGTTAACGATAAGTCTCTTGGTTTGATCGAATTGTAATAATATTCAATGGCTTGTTCAATATCATGAGTGAAACATTGCGGGACTTGCAAGTTTTGGAACATCTGGTGCAACTGATTCAAGTAAAGATCTTGCTCTTCTTCACCAAGCACTTCTGTATAAGCCACTAGGATCTCATCCTCTATCTCGGAAGGTATCTGTTCGAACGTTTCTGAAGGTGAAAATCTGGATTTATCTCTTCGTTTAGGAGTCATGGAGTGGCTGGGCAAGTAGAGAGATACAAGATCTAAATTAATGTTTTTTTGACACAAAGTTTCATAGTTAGAAATTACAAAATCACTTATTCAAAGCAAAGCTCTCTCCATTCTTTAACCCTCCGTTGTTGAACGTCAGTGAAGATTTTAATAGTTGATGTCACTGATAATCTTCCCAGCTAGTCTGCGTGTTGAATAATTTTCAAGTGTGAATTCAAAGGGTCATCAGGTATTTTCCGATTATCAGGCATGTGGGACACTTGGTTGCCAGATCAGTTGAAACTGCTTAAGCTCTCGCCAAATCGAATGTTGAAGTGATTTCATCGCCTGGTGACAATGCGGATTGATATAGTGAAAGGTGTGAATGTTCAGTTGGTGGCGGTGGTGCGTTCTACAATGGCATAGTCGAAGAATCGAGGCTATGGAGTGTCTGCTCTTGCCGTTAAAACTAGATAAGCTCTAATAATTAACGAAATAGTCAAGACATATCAGGTTGTGCTACCTTACAGAGGTGAGGTGAAGACTGTTGCAACTTCCTTGGTATCACATATCTCTTTGCAACAGCATTGACTAATTATTCGGCTTATAAAACTCATTGGTTTAGGGAGATGAATCAGATGCTGTAAGGGGAGTACGTTGACACGTATGATAATTTAAGTTGTCAAGTCGAACCAGCATGTGGTGCTTCACTTAGCTGTTTTTCTATAGACAAAGATTTATTGGAAAAGCTTGGTGCTCTTCAACCTGGTGACATTGCCATTGTAATCGTATACGGTGGGGCTGAGGTGTGAACCAATACATCATAGAACAGTATAGAAAGCCATTTGTGTAGAATTGATGGCAATTTATAGCATCTGCTTCTAATCACTGCTATAACAGAAGCTCAGAATAGGTGTAAATGCAATTATCACATTCATTTATTTGTTCTGGTTTTCTTTTGTATGTGGTATAAATCGTTGGTTTATCAGCTTACATTCTTTTTCTGTTGGGGCAACAGAACGAAATAGATAAGACTGGTCTTGTATGGCTGGGGTTTCAACTATCTATACAACCAGCTAGTCTACCTATATCATCAACCGTCCAGGCACTCTGAGTGGACAATACAAGTGTTCAAAAGGAACCATCAAAGAAAGCATAGGGGAGAATTCGAAAAGCATCATTCTACATTCTACAGCACACCAAAAATAACAAATACTCTGCAACAAGGTTTCCCTATATTGACTTATGTCTTACAGCTCAAACACATGGTTGAACTTTTGGAGTTCCAAAACCTCGACTATAGATGAGGCAATGGATGCAGAACCAAAGAAGGAGAGCCTACCAGTGGAGAATAAAGATCCAGAAGTACGAATCATTCCTTCGAAAAGAAAAGCGCCGCTGTCAACGCAAATGAGACAGACTTTGAGACATAAACCTTCAACCACATCACTTGCGTCTATGACTTCAGGCAATTGGCTAGGCTGGAATACCAAAAAAGATTCAATCTCGACTCAACTTTCAGAGGAGGACGAGGTGGGTATGGATGAAGATGAAGAGATCTGTAATGGAAATGATGAAGAGATAGACGACCATATCAATAATGATGATGACATAGTAGCGGATGATAACGGAGACGAAATAGATGATCATGTGAACTCTAAGAAGAAGGGAATAAATTGGACATTTTGGAGCAATGGTAACAATCAGAATAATAGAAATAATACAGAACCAGATGAACCAAAAAAGGAAAAGGCTACGAGTATTGCGAATACAATTTTAAGTTCAACCCCATCCATACCACCCAAGCAAGAATCAACAAATTCCGTGAAGAAACCAATGGAAGAGGATCCAGATGATGATGCTGTCTTGTATAAGCCTCATGACAATGCCGCACAGTTTAGTCAAATCAATACCCATAAGAATGAAAATTTACGAGAAAATTTGATTGTGCCTGATTGGAATACATGTTTGCCTGTAGCTTCAACTAGCCATGTATTTCATAACTCATCCACCTCAAATCAAAATGATTCAAATCAAATTATACGAACAGATCTCAAAAACTGGAGACAATTTTTGAATCAAATATCAGCCAAATTTAGATTTTCGGCTGGGCCGATACCGGATTCAGAGAGTATTCAACAAACCAGTGGTGATAAAGTGGAGAGTAATTTTGGCCTGTTATATGAAAGATCTTACAAGCTATATGGAAAATCGTTGGCTTTGTTGCCAGTAGATAAAAGAGCTTGTTTACCAAATTATAATAAATATTATCATAATGTTGAACGCAGTTCAGTTTCATCCTCCCCAACTCAGCTAGAAGAAGATGAAGTTGATCCTAACTCGATATCTATTACCAATGACGCAATGGGTAACTTATTGATCAACAATATGGGCAATAAACGTAAAGCAATACATCAAGCAATCAACACGGAGATTGTGAACCATAAATCTGGACCATTAAAAAGAATTAAAAACATCTTGATTATAGGAGTTCATGGATTCTTCCCTACAAAAATGATTCGTCCTCTTATAGGTGCTCCAAAGGGAACATCGTTAAAATTTGCTAATGAAGCAGAAAAATCAATCATTCGTTACTGTGTTGAAAACAATTTAATAAATGAAAATCAATCAGATGTTAGTATACAAAAAATTGCTTTAGAAAAAGAAGGTAAAATTTTCGATAGAGTTCTTTTCTTTACTGAAATTTTGCAAAAATGGAAAAAGGAATTGAATAATGCTGATTTTATATTTGTTGCTTCTCATTCTCAAGGATGTGTTGTATCAATCATCCTATTGGCAAGATTGATAAATATGCGGATATTGAAAGATCCAATACACAAACGCATTGGTTTACTTGGTATGGCTGGTATTAATAATGGGCCTTTCTATGGTGTTGATAAATCACTTTTCATGAAGGCATATTCTGCAATTGAACATGATTCATTGAATGAGTTATTTGAACTAACTAAATTTGACAGTCCTCAATCTGTTGTTTATAAAGAATCAATACAAACTATTATCAATGCTAATGTCAAAATTTGTTTCATTGGATCTATAAATGATCAATTAGTTCCATTATATTCAGCATTAGCCTCCCATATATTCCACCCTAATATTTATCGAGCATGTTACATTGACAATTCTTCATCAACTCCCAAATTTATTGAAAGACTAGTTTCATTATGTTCAAAATTGTTAAACGTCGGATTCTTTGATAATAATGTTTTGAAAGAAATAAGTACGTCGTTGGCTGGACCTTTGACAGCTGGTGGACATTCGAAAATATATAATGATGGAAAAGTATATGATCTCGGTATAAAGTTTGTCCTTGATACCGATGATATTGTAATACCTTTTGATGGTATGATAGATGGAGATGATTTTGAAAATATTGACACACCAGTATCTAATCGGGTTTATATTAAGGAATACAATATTGGCAAAATAGGAACAAATCCATTCATATTACCGTGGTGTTTAAGAGGGTTGCTTTTCAATATTGAAAAGAATTGGCCAAGCACGAGTGTGAATGAATGTGAACATGGAAAAGAACATGGAGTCAAAAACGGATATAATGAAATTCATGACTTGTATGAGATCTTTGAACAGTGGAAACCAGAAACTAAAGTTTACAAAGATCTTAAATTTAGACTCAACGGATTAAGGGCAAGTAAGTTGTGAAAACATTTATTTATTAAAGTAAAAAGTTTGTTTAGATTGTTGGAATATATAATAGGTCACCAACACTACACAGCCCCTCTTGCTTTGGTTGTAGGGAAGTACCAGAGGATTACCAGGGCTATGCAATCAACATGGCAGTATCGTCTAGTCCAGAGTTCTTATTGTTCAACACGTCTGATCACGTCTGATTTTAACTAAGGATTCATTGAAACGCATTTGTATGAGAATCGGAGGAGTGGTGCATATGAATTAGTTTCTTCTATTTCCTCTTCTGGCACTAATGCGGCGTGCTTTGTAAAGAACTCAACCACTAAAACCACAACATATTCATATTCAACTTAATACTTTAGTTCATTTCGTTTCAACTTCCCTTTCTATACTACTAACTACACCTATTGAACCGCTGTTGGATCATCATCAAGGGTCAATTCATCTAGTTCTCCTTAAAGCGAATAATTATACTTCAAAATCAGTCAACCATCGCAATAACCGTGTCTCCGCAACCTACAACTACAACCAAGATCATCCCAGGGGGAAGTCAACAGATATGATCTCACATTCATCATTGCAAACTCCAGACACATCTGACCATTCAGGAGATGAATTAAAATTAGCATCAATTTCAGTCAATAAAGAAGGGAAAACGCTGAGTTTAACTGATTATTCGCATATTGAATCTGGATTATTTACAACCAAAATTGGTGAATTTAGCAAAGCTTGGTCGACAGCACACCTGGAGCAATTGAGATCATTCCTCTCGCAACCGATTACATATAGCGCTTTGACTTCATGCTTTCCGGAGTTTTCGTGGGACTTCGTCTCAACAAAGATGCTTCGAAACATTACACAGAAGAATTACTGGCAAAAAAAATTGTTTGTCTATCTGTATCTTTATTTTGACAATTTGACAACAATTGAGTTGAAGTTACCTGAAAAAGCTAGACTGACTATAGCGAAATTTATAAATAATTTGGATGTGTTGAAGTGGAGCAAATCTGAGATTGAACAATTATTTTGTATTTATCCCCTCAATTTAACCAGAACTGGGTTGGCGAAGAGATTTCCCACCAAAGATATAGAGCAGATGAAGGATGATATACTAGGTACCTTCAAAACAGTAATTTGGTCTGAGAAAGAGCTTGAACTTTTGAAGAACGAACTGGATGAAGCCATTTTGAGGAGAGAATTGTATTTGAGAAATGAAATATCTATTAAAACCAAAAGACACAAAATTCATTCCACTCCCAGTTTACAAAACAAAGTAGAAAATGAATTTTACTGGTCTGAAAATGATTTAGATACTTTGGAAATGTTGGTCTCACAGCCGATTACCTTTTCTGCCGTTTTGGTCAAATATCCAAAAATTGACTGGGAAAGTGTTACTAAAAAATTGATGCATGTGCTCTCAGGTCTGCAAAAACTTATGTGGTCAAAGAAAATATACTGCTACTATTGCCTTTATCATAAAGACTTCCAAATCACTAATTCAAGATTTGTGTCACTAAATTTATCAACAAATTTATCAAAGTTCGAATTGGACGTAGGTGTTCCTCAATTGGAAAGCAAAAATTGGTCCAAACATGACATTGAGACGATGTATTGCCTACTGATACATGATCTTACTAAAAGTACATTATTGAATACCTTTGCATCCAAAAGTATAGAAGAAGCATGCGAAGCCATACTGCTAATGTGGAATCAAGTGGCGTGGACAGAATCAGAAGTTGAATACTTGAAGGCTAATATGAACACAGAAAAGAACATTTTGGAAGACAACTTACCATACCGTTCTTATGTCGTCATATATAATAAAATCAGAGATATGAACGCTAGGTTGCCGTTGGAAAACGAGACTTTGACAAAACCACAGAGACTGAAAAGTGTGTCTTTGCAACCTGATTCCACTTACTCTAGTTCAAACGTAACATGCAAAAAAGGCGTCACTGCATCACCTTCGAGTGACAAAGTATCAAAAATAGTCGAGATCAGATCGCATGATGCTAACCTTGAACAATCCAATCTCGATGAAGAAAAGATTACTGAATACTGTGTCAAATATGATCTTACACTTGAGACGCTTCAACATTACTTCAAGAATCAGCCTTTAAATATAATTTGCGAAATGATTACAAGTCATCCCGATTTTCAAAAGTCTTCACTTACACAAGGCGAGAAATTAATGTTGACGAACTTGATCAAAAATGAAAAACTTATTGAAGAATGCTTCAAGTATTTCCCAGTCAGAGACAAATCATTTATAAGCACCAAATTTCGGGAAATTGAGTATATTTCCTGTAGAAAAACAAAGTTTAAATCAAGAGCCGAGCAGTTAGCGTATGAAGCTAGAATGGCTTTTATTGCTGTAGGGAATACTCCAAGAGGACAAAGATCCCGCAAAAGAGCATACGATTTCAATGATTTGAATATGATAGAGAATGAAGCAAGTAAAATTGCAAAAATAAAACTGGAACTAACTCCAGAACAATTAGCTGCTAAGGAGAAGCGTTCCAATCTACGTAAAGCTGCCTTGGAAAAGAATTTGGAAAAGAAAAAATTGAAAAGAGAACTAATCAAAGCTCAGCGTAAAGCCCGTGAGGAACGAAAAGCTGCTGGGTTATTTACCCACAAAACAATCAGAAGCCAATTGGATGACCTTTTAGCTAGTTCGGATTACTTTCAAACTGTTGCAGGTGATAGACAAAAAGTTCAAGAAGGTCAGAAACGTAAAAGAGTCCAGGCCGAATTTTACGAACCAGAAATTTCTAGTGAAAGAGTAATCAAATCGAAAACAAGGGCCCGACAAGCTGAAAAGAATGAGCTCAAAAAAAGATTGAAAAGACAAGAAGTGGACAAGGCCGAGATCAAGAAAAAAGGGAAAATTAGGAAAAAGCCCGGTGCTAAGCCTAAGAAAAATTGGGGACCTGATGAACTCGATAATTATTACAAATTTGAAAATGTTGAAGAAACGACTACTCCCGAAGTAGAAGAGGAAGAAGAAGAAGAGGAAGAGAATATTAGTCCTTTTGATCCTCCTGATATAAATTCTGACACGTTGGTTGAGTTGAATCAGCGACATTTATATGCATCATCATTCTACGAAGAGAATCCAAGTATTCCCATATTAAATTTCAGGTGTCAGACTGATACAAACTCGTCACCTGAAAACAATTTATCTAAAGTCAAACTGATTATGACTGCAAAAGATAACGTTATATTGTATGATGATAGTCTGGCTGCTGATCTTGTTGCCACACATCATAAACTTTATAGAGACTTACCCATATCATTTCCTCCACTTTTTGATTGTACTACTGGACAAATCAATACATTGAATAACGTAAAGGTCAGATTTTTGCTCTATCCTGAGCATTATGAGCTGTTTTTATTGGCTGAACCAAAAAATAATGAACTTGATCCAGTGCATGAGATTGTTAAGTTGTTTATGATTCAATATGCTTTGTATTTCTCACATTCAGAAATTTTAAGAGAAATAATAACCCAAGATTATTGCCATAAACTTGAGATTGCAGTTGCAGAAAATGATTTTGCTGAATTCATGTATGTTATTGATAAATGGAATTTATTAATGCTTGAATTGTCTCCTAATTCATCGTCAGTCAAAACGATTCTTGAGAACGAAGAGGATTTCAATGTTGCAATGAGGCTGTATTTATCACCGGAGGAAATGCGAATACCCACAATCGCTGACTTGCAATTGGATACAATTTATGAAGAAATCATGTTTGAATCGATCAGCCCATCCTATCATAAAGTGGAGATACATAAAGAAATAAAAGAAGAAAAAGAATCTGCTTGTCAGGAGAAGGAATCTTCCACTTCACCAGTAGACAATGATCAATCAGTTTCCCCAGAAGTCGAGGTTCCTACTAATGTATCCATCGAAGTAACAGAGCAAAAACCCGAAAATTACAGTTTAGATTTTTTCAGAAGACTTCTGCAGAAAACTAGTATATCGAGATATGCAATACAACAAATACTTTTAAGAATATATTCTAGAGTGGTATCTACCGATTCCAGAAAATTACGATCATATAAAGCTTTTACAGCTGAAGTGTATGGTGAATTATTACCATCTTTCACTAGTGAAGTATTGGAAAAAGTAAATTTATTGCCAAATCAAAAGTTTTATGATTTAGGATCTGGTGTAGGAAATACTACATTTCAGGCTGCTTTGGAATTTGGGGCTTGTGTGAGTGGGGGTTGTGAATTGATGGAGCATGCTTCATATTTGACTGAATTACAAGAAGGTTTAATTCAGAAGCATTTAGCTGTATTTGGATTAAAACCATTGAATTTAAATTTCGCTTTAAGCCAATCATTTGTGGATAATAAAGAAGTTCGAAAAAGCTGTCTAGATTGTGAAGTTCTAATAGTCAACAACTATTTATTTGATGGTCAATTGAATGTTGCCGTTGGTAAACTACTATATGGACTTAAGCCGGGTACAAAGATCATAAGCTTGAGGAATTTTATAAGTCCGAGATATAGAGCTACTTTCGACACTGTTTTCGATTATTTCAGCGTCGAGAAACATGAGATGTCTGATCTCATGTCAGTGAGTTGGACGGCAAATAAAGTACCTTATTATATTTCAACTGTTGAAGAAACTATAAGACCAGAGTATTTGGGTAGAGAGGAAAGTTCGGAGTTTTTCAGTGACAGATCAAAATCTGCTAGTCCGGAATCAGTTGCATTGGAGGTTCAGACTCCTCCCACCGATAATTCGGAGTCGGAAATTTGTTAGAATTAGAAATACTTAATTGTTTATACTAACGAATACTGTAATTTTGTATATTAGTTATATGTGTATATCTATAAAAAAAGTAAATTATTGTTTAAACTTTTATTTTCTTAGCGTCATGTTCGAGTGATTCAGCTGATCTTTTCTCACTCTTGAGTACAGGCTCAACTGATGTTGGTCTTGAGCTAGAATTTGATCCGCCAATCTGTTTTTTCTTTTTATATAGTGGTCCGTCCACTTCCCTAGACACGGCAAGTAACAAAGTGGTAATTCTTCTTCCTATTTCTTGTGGTGTTCTTGACTGTATGTACCAATCAAATTTGAATAAATCGCTCTCAAGAATATCTTGCTTGATTTTATCATACAAATTCTCCCGTGATAATCCATATTTATGAACACAATTAAGCAAGAATTTATCTTCAGTCTTTGAATAGACACGTTTCGAATTATTTGGTGGGTACTGAATTTTCAAATCTTCTAGAGGATCATTTAAATTTTCCATTTTGGCTGCAAGAAGTCTTTGCTGGTTCATCAATTTATCTTTCTTCTTTTCCATGGCTTCAATTTGAGCAATGTATTTTTCATACCCTTCAATTTGTTTATAATTTTTCCAAAAAGCTTTAGCATATCTTTCTACTTCGACTTTGCTTTTATTGCCTAATGATTTCGAAATCTTCGCATATGCTTCACGGCCATGTTTAGCAGTAGCATGAATAAAATTAGTAAGATCTCTTCTAGACCAGCTATAGAAACTTTGATCCAATAGTTTATTTTTTAATTCTACCTCTTCATCAGTTAATGGTTCAACAGAGTCAATCTTTTTTTGTTCACGACTACGTTTTTCTTCACGGGATAAATCATCTTTATCTTCTTCGACTAAAAATTCTTCATCGCTGTCACCAAAATCATCTAATGTATATTGGAAATTGGTTTCTTTTTTGTATGCTAGTTGTTCTCTCTTGAGTAATTCTTCTAATCCCTCGGGAAAAAATTGATGATCTTGAGGATTATATGTTTTGGGTGCTTTAGGACGAACAACTTGCTTGGTATGTTTTTCCTTCACCACAGCTGGCTGTTTCAAGACATCTTTATAATAGTTGTCGATTGAATATGTTTGTTCTTTTCTTACTCTTTTCGAAGGATTTATCCAGCTAAATCCTAAACTACCATTACTTCCCTTCTTCGTGAAATCTTGGCCATTCCATTCATATGCCGAACCATCAGAAGTGAAATTTTGTAAATCTTCAAGTCCCAACTTATTAAACTTATTGTTTAATTCTTTTGTCTTTTGGGCTCCTCTTTCCAAGATTGCATCTATATCGTCATCTAACATTGTACCTTTAGATTTTTCAAATACTTGTTTAGCACCATGTTGAATCATTTCAATCAAATCGTCCTTTGAACTACCAACTGTGGAACTATTGTTTGCTTGTCTACCTTGTTGAATAACTAATTGATCCAATCTTAACTTTTGAGCAGCTCTCTCTAATACTTTCTCTTCAATGGCATCTTCAGTAACAAATCTAAAGACCTTGACTTGCTTTTTTTGTCCAATTCTGTGTGCTCTATCCATTGCCTGCAAATCGGCTTGTGGATTCCAATCTGAATCATACAAAACAACAATATCGGCACTAGTCAAATTAATACCCAACCCACCAGCTCTAGTAGTTAGTAGGAATATGAATTTATCAGAATTGGGATCATTATAGTCATCAATAGCTTCGATTCTGTCTTCGTGAGAAGTAGATCCATCAATTCTACAGTATTGGTAATTTCTAAAATAACAATAATCTTCCAAAATGTCAAGTAATCTAGACATTTGTGAAAATATCAAGACTCTACTACCCTCTACTTGGAATTTCTTAAGCATTTTATCCAAAATGACCATTTTTCCTGAGTTGTACACTAAATGTTCGTCTGTGGTATATGGTGGACCTGGCTCAGCTCCATCAAATAAATACGGATGATTGCAACACTTACGCAATTGCATAACGATGTTTAAAAGTCTGGTTTTCCCTTCACGTTTACCGACAACACCATTAACAGCATCAATGTCTTTTTCCAATAGCTTCTTGTACCAATCCACTTGCATATCCGTCATTCCGATGTAGACATTGGTCTCTATTTTGGGTAGCAATGATTTTTCAACATCTGCCTTAACCCTTCGAAGAAGAAATGGATTCAATAATTGATGTAACTCTCGAACTGCCATATCTTGATTCTCTTCTTTTTGCTTTTCAGTCAAGTCACCATGTTGCTGATCGAATAGTTCATCGAATTGATCAGAGTCACCAAACACGTCTGGCAATAGAAAGTTTAGAAGAGACCAAAGCTCATGTAAATTATTTTGCAATGGTGTACCTGTAATTAATAACCTATTTCTTGAGTAAAATAATCTTATGATTTGGGATAATGAGCTTTGTTCATTTTTTATTCTATGAGCTTCATCAACTACAATGTATTCCCATCGAAATTTTTTCAACAGGGCTTTCTCTCTGAGTACCATCTCAAAAGACGTAATCAATACATCGAACTCAGCAGTATACAATCGATCTTTGAAGACTCGTGCTCTTTCATCTTTATCACCTTGTAACACCACCACATTTACGTCTGGTGTCCATTTAGAAAACTCCCTTCTCCAATTATCCAATGTTGACTTCGGCACTATAATAATAAAGGGACCGTCTATATGTTTGATGTATCTTAAATATCCTAAGAAAGAAATTGTCTGTAGGGTCTTACCCAAACCCATCTCATCCGCGAGTATTCCACTCAATCTATTCTCATATAGAGATATAAGCCAATTCAAACCTAGAATTTGATACTCTCTCAATTTTCCTTCTTTCACGTATGATGGTGATTCGGTTAATACAGTGTGTTGGTGATCTTCATCATCTTGATGCTCCTCGTCTTGCAATAACTCAGCATCTTCTTCTTTCTCGGTTTTTCTTCTTCTTGAGTTCTTTCCTTTTCTCGGGGCTTCTTTAAACGAATGTTTACTATCAATCTCTCTAACTTTCTTTTTGAATAGAGGGTCTTTTGATGCATTCAAGTCTATGAATTTTCTGAATAAGGAGCTCAACCCTAGTAGATGTTGAAATCTCTTTGTTGCGTCATCGTTATCATGAAGTCTCTCTTGTTTAGCGTCGGTATCCAATAGAAACCGTTTTCTTCTTCGTTCGGGCGTCTCACTTTTGAAAGCATTGCCGTTTGTTATTGATGTTGATGTTGATGTTGTTACTAATTGCTTTCGCTTCAGATCTGTCATAATTGCAAAAGTGGTTAAAATACGTGATTTGATGTGAAGTCTTCGGTTGCAAATGGCTTTTGAAGACGATCTGTCGATTGATTGCTAGTGTGACGTTCGACGCTCTGGGAATGGACGATAGTATGGGTGATTAGGAAACAGGAAAATCTCGTTGGTTGAAAACAGCTGAAAAGGAGAGAAAGAAAAAATCGAAAATTGTTGTTGGAACTTTGTAAATTTTTATATTGCATTTGTATCAGAGCAGATATGTTTAGTGTTAGCATTGCATCTATCTACGTGTGTTGTGCAGTCACCTTCGACGGCTTCCTTCTCTGGCAAGAGTCTACGTAAACAACAATAAAACAGCATCTAGGCTGCATCTGGAATGAACCGCACCTCTGGCCAATTACGGCACCCGAAAAAAAACGATTCACCCTGTTGCACCCATGTGGACTCACGAAGACCCACATAAAGTCGCTCCTCCATCTGTAGTTTTCACTCTACAGGAGGGAGCAGCGGAGGGGTTTGAAATAATCTCTCCTGTCTTTAAAACAGGAAGAATAGCTTTTAGATATGACCATATTATATAAATGGACAATCAGCAGGTAACCGATAATATATTATAGAATACCCCACAGCCTATCCCTACTAACAAGTAGATAGAGTTAGTTGTGGGTTCACTGACTCATGGACATGTGGACTTAATGACTACAACGAAGCTACGAAGCTACAACGAAGCTACAACGAAGCTACAACGAAGCTACAACGAAGCTACCAATGTAACTACTAATGAATACTTTGATGTTCGCATATATCACTATCTTTGCATACATCTACAGCGTTCTTGAGGTCCAGTCCCTCTAATCATCATCTAACAACATTGCCGTCAACTACACCCCAGTCTATCTTTTCTTTCTTTTGATCACTCAACCACTCGTTGCATTTCCTAAACACCCTCAGTTCAAAAAAGCCACGGTGTGCCGATAACGGACTGGGATGGACTGTCCTTAGCACTAGAAAATGCTCACGATTTTCATTCAATTGCTTATTGTATTTCGCAACCCTCTTCTGAGCAGGACTTCCCCATGCCATAATCACAAATCCCAGATTGTTTTGTCTATGATAGTCTATGGCCGCTTTTATAGCTTCTTCGGTAAACTGTTCCCATCCTTGGTTTGCATGGCTATTCGCTTTATGAGCTTCTACGGTAAGCACCGCATTCAACATTAACACACCCCTTTCTGCCCATTTTGTCAAGTTCCCACCACCTGATTTACCTTGTTTCAAAGGCAGTTTATAGTCAGGTATTTCGAAGTTGGGAAAATCTATCGCAAGTGTCTTGTAAATGTTAACTAATGATGGTGGTGGACATGTTGGCTCTAACACTGAGAACGCTAACCCGTGCGCTTGATTGAAATTGTGATATGGATCTTGGCCCAAAATTAAACACTTGATATTCGGTAAGGGGGTTAGTTGAGACCATGAATATATTTTATCAGCAGGGGGGAACACGGTCTTACCCTGTTGTGATTTCAAGAATCTTTTGAGATTGAGAAAGTATGGTTTTGTCAATTCCTTGTGAAGGGCAACAAGCCATGTAATGTGTAGATTGTTGATTTCCAAATGTAGAAGGTCTTTTTCTTCGGGAGACAATGACTTTATCCATTCGATTTTGTTAAAATTACGTTGTTTAAAATAGTCTAAGTAGTCTTTATATTCCGTCTTGGTTGTTACTTCTTCTTTTAGATCAGCTTGCAAATCTTCTTCCTTTGATTCAACTGCCTCGACGTTATTTGGTTTCATTTCTCCATTCTCCATGTTTGGCAATGAAGCAATCTTTGCTTTGATGGCAGTCTTTTTCTCTACATTCACTTTCTTTTTCTTGTTTGCTTCGGCATGGTTACTGAAAAAATCAGTAATCAATACACGTTTTGACATTGGATATAGTAGTTGCTTACAGGTGTAAAACTGACGCGTATTATTAACTCTGTTTTTTTGGCTGTGTCGCATGAAGTGTTGAATTTGACAATATTGACATTGGTGTCGTTTATGGTATTCAAGAGCCTGTTGTATGGTCTACCTGTGGCAATGGGCTTTGTTCTAGATGCGGAATTCTGCTCAGCTGTGCGTGGGACCGAGTCTCAGTACAAATTAAGGTTGGTATATGAGACTTGATATTTATCTAAAATTAATATCTATAATTCATATATTTGAAAGCATGTTAAATAGTCTAGACACTCTAGAATAACCTTGTGAGGGGGTAAGGATATTCATGATCTTTTCTCATCACAATGCTAGTTAAACTACTGTATAACGCATACAAAATGACGGTGTTTAAAAGCACTAGCAAGATTCTTAACTTCTCATTCTTTATCTTACTATTGTCATTAACATCGTACTTCCCGAGATACACTAACATCAACAATGAACATGCTAATGAAGCATAATTTGCTCCAATTAGTAGAATCTCTATACCAAATTGATACAGTGTTCCTCCGCTAATTACAATTAAATTACCTTGATCATTCTTGGCCACAAATGGAACTGCATTCTGTACAGTAAATTGGTATCCACCAACGCTTAAAAGTATAGACGCTATCGAAAGTATCCCAACAATGGATTTCTTCTTCGTTGATGTTATCAATTTGGGGCCCTTCTTCTTGACAAATATAATGACTGATAATGTTATCACAAAGGTCTTTATGAATTTCTCCACGGAATCTTCATCTCTGATCAAAATGGATCTTTGTGTATGTTCACTTAAAAACTGTGCAAATTGCAAGACTTGCTTATCATGAGATAATCGTGGGACTTTAAACTCCACATGTGGCTCTTCGAATATTTTGTATGGATCTCCATATTCCATTGATAGATTAGGTGGGACAAGCCATATATGAGGCACAGTACTCAAACCAATCATTGCAAATAATTTACCGTTATTTGGGTCGTTCAAATCAATGTTGATGAACGAGAGGGTATGTGTGTCAGCATAGTCAGAATACCAGGCTCTACTTACTCGAGATGTGATTTTAGATACTCCTTCACATTGTGCACATCCATGATTTGGATCCAGTGATGTGAATATCATTACTGTAAAATAATCTCTTGGACCCTCTATGATTGATAAATCACTGCCGTAAATATTTACAATGAAATCCTCATTTTCTTGAGCTAATTCAGTTAACTTCAAAGCCTGAGATGAAAAACAAGCGACCAATTGCATGCATCGCAACCAGTATACTATGTTGAAAAATTGCATTGTTGAGTTATTGTTTACGGCTAGTATTTTTTTTGGTCTTCGATGCGTATTAAATCAAATCTATAAAGTCTGTCTATTCTATTCATCTACAACAAAATCCTCTTCTTCGTCTTTATTTATAATGAGAAAACCCGTAATTACAATAACAGCTCCAAATATGTACAATAAATTCAATTGGAAGCCCTTGAAAACCCAATCACCAATCATTGCTAATGGTATTGTCATTGATAAACCAACAGTCACTGTTAATGGGCTAGTTAGTAACACTGCATTACACCAACAGAAATCACTTGTAAATGTTATAGCAGCATTTGTTAACAATATAGTTGTTATATTTGATGTTGGTGGTAATTCAAACTTCTCTATTCCAGTAAAGTGTAGTATTATTAATATTGGCCATAGGAATACTAAACAGAAAGCACCAACGAATCCGAAGAATAAATGAGTGTTCAAATTCCTTTCCTTTCTGGAATTTGGTATTGATATCTTAAACTTAAGTAATATTGTATAAACACCGTAGATTAAAGCTCCCATCAAAGCTAAGACGTTTCCCCATAAAATCACTAATGCTGATGTACTTTTGTTTGGATTGTCTTCTGAAGTATCTGCTTTAGTTACTACCAAAACACCTGCGAAACTCAATAGTATACCAATTACTTTATTCTGGTTTATCTTTTCAATAGCAACTATATATCCAATGATCAATGTGAAAAATGATGATGTTGATGACAAGATAGTCTGAGACGCCACAGATGTATACGACAATGACGCATTTGTAACCAAATTTGCTGAAAACCAAAGCACAATAAATTGTAATGAGAGCTTAACAGTTTCATAAGAATTGATATCAAGATTTTCTTCATTCACACTAGAGTCAGATACTTGTAATGTCTGATCTACCAAAGTCGCCAGATTTTCTCCAGAACCGTAACTACTAATCAACCCTTCTTCATCCTTATCTGGAAGCCTACTATATTCATACTCTCTTGTAAACTTTTCTATGAATTGACTTATTGATAACTTCTCTATTTTCAAATACGGTATTATATATAAACAGAAGCAACTGGTATTAACGTATGTGATAAAAAATGGTTTTCTGTAACTATCATCTTCTACCACAGCATTGACAAGAAAACTAGACAGCACCCAGAAAATTACAACGGCAGCAAGGTTGATTAATCCAAGTATCCACTTCTGTCGTGAATGCAATGTCGTATCTGGGATGAAGAATGCTTTGATATACCGAAGAATACTTATTCTTATATTGATTACTGTCATGACTGACGATTCAAAACGTATCAATTGATAATCTTTTTTTTGTTAGTGGAGCTTCTCGTTCTTTGTATCAAAAAGTTTTACTGGTCGTCGATATAGCAACACTCTTATCAACGCATGTCATGCCACCAAAGGGGTATGTAGAAAGGATGTCATCTATTGATTAAGTTAATTAACAATGTTTATAGTATAGCTCACAAAGTGAAGGTAGACAAACCATTCAAATATGAAAGAAATAGAGCAAGCCAATTCAAATTTGGTGCTCATGTAGGTATGTCAGGGGGTATATCAAAAGCGGTGACGAATGCAATGAATATCGGGGCTAACAGCTTTGCATTATTCCTTAAATCACCAAGGAAATGGGTTTCACCAGGCATGAAAAAAGAAGAGATTGTCAAGTTTCGTGAATTGTGTGTAAAACATGGTTACAATCCAAGAACCGACATTTTGCCACATGGGTCATATTTTGTCAATTTAGGTAACCCAGATCCAGAAAAGGAAGAAAAAGCATTTGACTCATTTTTAGATGACTTGAAAAGATGTGAACAATTGAACATTGGATTGTACAATTTCCATCCTGGTTCAAGTTTAGATGGGGATCATGGAGAGTCGCTCGCGAGATTAGCGAAGAACATAAATCGAGCCATAAAGGAAACCAAATTTGTTAAGATTGTGCTCGAAAATATGGCAGGCCATGGGAATTTGATTGGATCCACTTTACAAGACATAAGAGATGTTATAGATATGGTTGAAGACAAATCAAGAGTTGGTGTTTGTTTGGATACTTGTCATTCGTTTGCTGCTGGATACGATATAAGCGACGAAGAAAAATTCAACAATTTCTTGAAACAGTTTGATGATATAATAGGACCTAGATATTTGAGTGGTATTCATTTGAATGATTCGAAGGCTCCTTTGGGTGCAAATCGTGATTTACATCAAAAATTGGGCTATGGATTTCTTGGATTGGAGGTCTTTAGGTTGATTGCCAACTGCGATAGATTGAAAAGCCTCCCAATCATTTTGGAAACTCCTGTAGGGGATGATGACTCTGTATATGGGGAAGAGATTAAATTATTGGAATGGTTAGAAGGAAAATCCATTGATGATGCTGAATATCTTGCCAAAAAAGATGAACTTTGGAAATCAGGAAGTATGGAACGAGTTGAACATTTGAAGAAATTTGAAGAAAAGAATAAGAAGAGGGCTAAGGCTGAATCAAAGAATGATATAGCCAAACTTGTGAAAAAGAAGAAGGTATGAAAGGTATGATATAGTTTGTATAATGCACGACCAGATCATTTTAATGACTTGAAATAACAAAAGAAAATTTTGTTGGAGTAAACAAATAAGTACACTACTTATTTGAAAACATTTCTGCTTCAATTACAATCATTCAATTTCAATTCAATGTTTGGAAGCACATCATCAGGGTTTGGTGGGTTTGGTAATACATCGGCCAATACGAACGCACCATTTGGTGGTGGTACTAACACCGCAACTAATACAAATGCAGCTGCATCCCCGTTTGGAAGTACCAACACCAACACAACAGGAGGCATTTTTGGAAATAATGCCAATTCGTCATCAGCATTCGGCTCATCAGGTGCGTTTGGGTCTAACAATCCCAACACAACCAATACCACACTGGCATTTGGAAGTAATGCCGGTGGAGGACTCTTTGGTTCAGCTGGTAAGACATCATCGCCTTTTGGACAACCACAACAGCAATCAACATCTGCATTTGGTAGTACTGGTACCTCGGCATTTGGATCTAGCACCGGAGGTGGGTTGTTTGGCAGCAAGCCGGCAACCACTACTACAGGTTTTGGAGGTTTTGGAGCATCTCCAACTCAAAATACAACATCATCCCCGTTTGGAGCTTCATCAACTAATGCATTTGGAAGTTCAGCTGACTCTAACGTGAATAATGGTACTGCGGTAAAACCGTTTGTGCCATATACTGAAAAGGATTCAGCTAATATGACCAACGTCTTTCAAAATATCTGTTGTATGCCAGAATATAAAAATTTCTCTTTTGAGGAATTGAGATTGAAAGATTATGAACAAGGTAGACGTTTTCCAAATCAACAAGTGGGGAGTGTAGCGGCTGGAGGATTTGGCAGTACAACTACAGGAACAGGCGGTTTTGGATTTGGGCAACAAACATCTACAAACGCTTTTGGATCTAATTCAACTGCTTCTCCATTTGGCAATTCAAGTAACACTGCATCTACAGGATTTGGCTCCACGTTCAACAAACCTACCGCATCTCCATTTGGATCAGGTACACAAACAGGCGGAGCTTTCGGAAGTACACAACAAAATTCATCTCCATTTGGTTCCAGTAATACAGGTGGTGCTTTCGGAAGCGGCTCATCTAATGTATTTGGAAGTAATACAGGAGGAGGTGCCTTTGGTGCTAACAAACCAGCCACGGGGTTTGGAGCATCCACAACGGGTGGATTTGGCAGTACAACAGGAGGGGCTACTGGTGGAATCTTTGGTTCAGCCAACACTAATGCATTTGGTCAAAGTACACAAAATTCTGGTTTTGGAGCAAGTAGTTCTCCATTTGGAGCTTCCACTAATGCATTTGGAAATAACACTAGCACAAGCTCACCATTTGGTCAAAGTAGTACTCAAACAGGTGCAATAGGTGGTGGGTTATTTGGAGGAAATACAAGTAATACTTTTGGCTCCGCATCTGGAGGATTTGGTGCTTCAAATACTTCAAATGCTTTTGGCTCATTTAATCCAAGTGGCGGTGGCATGTTTGGTCAACAACAAAACAATGCCTTTGGTACAAATAAACCTACTACTGGGTTTGGAGCATCCACAGGAGGTGGCTTGTTTGGTGGTCAACAGCAGCAACAGCAACAGCAACAAAATGGAGGTTTGTTTGGTCAGCAAAACCAACAAGGAGCTTCTGGTGGATTATTTGGATCAAAACCTGCTGGAACCGCTTCCATGTTTGGTCAAAGTAATACCGCAAACACAGGTGGCATGTTTGGAAGTGCAAATCAACAAACATCAACTGGAGGAGGTCTCTTTGGCTCTAAACCTGCCGCGTCTGGTGGTGGTTTATTTGGGTCCAGTACTGGTCCTTCAACTGGTGGAGGTTTATTTGGACAACAAAATCAACAAGGAACTACTGATGGATTATTTGGCTCCAAACCTACTACAACAGGAACTACTGGTGGAGGATTATTTGGTGGCCAACAGCAAAGTACAGTAGGTGCAACTACAGGCGGTGGTCTATTTGGCCAACAAGGTCAACAAAATCAAAGTTCATTTGGTGGTACAACTGGAGGTGGGTTATTTGGGTCGAAACCAGCAGCTACAACTAATACAAGTGGTGGTTTATTTGGTGGTCAACAAAATGCTGCATCTACAGGCACTGGTGGTGGTTTATTTGGTGGAAGCACCTCTTCAGGCGGTGGATTATTTGGTGCCAAGCCTGCTGCATCAATGGCTCATGTTGGAGGCGGATTATTTGGAGGGGCAACAACTACACGAGAACAATCACAAATGCAACTATCACAACAATCGCAGCCGTTGGCTAATATCAATTCTCAAAATCCATATGGCAGTAATCCACTATTCCAATCAATTACTGGTCCATCACAGCAACAACAACAATTACGCAATTACACCCCTCAAGCGACAATAATAAAGTCAACTTCACCAGTTAAGAAATCAGTTACATTAGGTAGTACATCCCAAAAAATTACTCCATTATTCAAAGTAAGCTCATTACCTTCGAAGAAACCAATCGAAACTATTCAAGAGGAGGCATTCAAAAAGAAATCTGATAGTTTATTCTCAACAAGTACCGATCTGGCTATCATATCTTCAGATATTTTCAAACCGAAAGAAGGTTTTAAGAAACTAGTATTGGACAAGTCAAACAACAGTGGTGGATTATTGACTCAGACACAGTATAGTCCTAGTAAACAAGTTTCATTTGTTTTGGACAAAAAACGAGAACAAATCAACAGTATAGGTGCCGGAACATCTACACCAGAACTTGTTGAAGAAACAGAAGATATCAATGGTTATTGGATGTCACCTTCTTTGACCGAATTGAAGAGAAAATCTCTAAGTGAATTGAAGTCAATTTCAAATTTTAAGATCGGTAGAAAACATTATGGTATTTTAGAATTTATCGAACCAGTTGATTTATCATCACTAGCCAATGTAGATGATATTTTGGGTAACTTGGTTACATTTGGTAGTAAATCATGTCTTGTGTATCCAGATGATGATAATAGACCAAAACCAGGTGAGGGATTAAATTTGCCTGCAAGGATAACGCTAGAAGGCTGTTATCCAATAAATAAAGCGGATAAATTACCAATCCTTGATCCAAAAAGTGAAGTTGTTAAACGCCATATAGAGAACTTGAAAAACATTCCAGAAATGAAATTTATAAGTTATGATCCAACTAACGGAAATTGGACTTTTGAAGTTACGACAATGGATTGAGAAATGTTTATAAGTTGTATAGATTTAATATTACAAGGTACCCCTACAAATTTGATCCACTCATTTTGTACCTGAAATCTGACTATAATTCATGTTGATTTAACCGAAGACAGAAAAGGTAAAATTGCAGTATAACGAGAATGAAATGTCTATTTGCAAATTCAATCGGCTGAAATTATGAAGAACATTTGCTGATATTCATTGCCGTGTTATGTATGAAGTCTGTGATAAATCGCCAAGTCTCCAACTACCCCCTAATTTCAAGTTACACTTTTTCCTATCTAATTTTCTCACAGTGTTCTATTTATTGGTTTTCTTATCTTTTGAAACCACAACAATCACAAATCACACTTAGTATAAAAGCTAGCCATTTTCAACTGTTATCGTCAATCATGTCTTATGCATATGCCACATTATTAATTGGTGAGTCTTACTTACCCGGTGTGTTAACTTTGGGCAAAAAGTTGAAAGAGTTAGGCACAAAACACAAATTAGTTATATTATTAGACACCAAATCTACTTCAAAAGATTCCCAAGATTTGATCAAGTCGATATATGATGAGATCATCCTGATTGATGACGAGTTAATTTTAGCTCCATTAGAGAAGTTGCAGACACTGTTACAACGTTCAGAGTTATCTATTACATTCAGTAAGATTTTATTGTGGAACCAAACGCAATTTGATTCTTTGGTTTATCTAGATGCTGATGTTTTACCATTGAGCAATTTAGATAATATATTTGCTGATTATACTGTTGGTTCTGGCGAGATCGCTGCATCTCCAGATTCAGGATGGCCAGATATTTTCAATTCGGGGGTTTTTAATATCAAGCCAGATGCTGAAACTTTTGACAAGTTACTTTCCTTTAGCGCCACTGAGAGTAACACATTTGATGGAGCAGATCAAGGATTGTTAAATGAATTCTTTCCCAATTGGATCAGATTACCATATTTATATAACGTAACACCAAATTATCGTCAAGATTATCAGTATTTCCCAGCTTTCCATCGTTTCTTCAAGGATATTAAAATCTTACATTATATTGGACAAGTAAAACCTTGGCATTATGAGAATATTTTGAGCAGTGATTTAGCCAATTTTCATCAATATTGGTGGGACGATTTCAACAAATTTTTTGGTACAGATTCTCACTTGAAATACAAGTTATTAAACTTACCTCATGGTGAAGGATCAAATTTGAAATTCTCAAAGACAAAAAATGCTTGGGATGAACCTGAATCTGTGATTGTTAAAGAGACTACCAAAGTTTTCGAGGCAGCCCAACCGATTTTCCCATGGGAACATCGTGAAGCAAGAGAAGCGACTAGAGTATTTCATGAAAGTGTTCCGTCTGATGAAGGTGTTATATCTGATCTGTTTGAAAAAAACTTATCTAGAAACACTGAGACTTTGAGAGATGCAAAAATCTCCAAAGAAGTAAAACGTCCTCCATTACTGAAGGAATATGGATTTGAAAAAGAAACTAAGAGTTTTAACCCAGATAAATCATTAGCTGAAATTGCTAAATTACCGTTCAAATTTTTCTCCAAAGAAAAGGCAAAGAAAGAAGAAGGGGAGAAATAGATGCTTTCGATTCTATTTATTTATATAACTTTTACTAGAATGTATTACCTTCAATCAATAAATTTCTTTAATTAGTATCAATTTACACATCAAGATATTGATTAGTGTAGATCCTCAAACTTATGAGGCGAACGCAAAAAAATTTGAATTTGAATTGCCGGTCCCAGGAATCGAACCTGGGTCTAGTCGGAATTGTGATAACCACAACGACTTGTACTGACCACTATACTAGACCGGCTTGCTCTTGTTTTGAATTGTATATTTGAAAATGACTTAGATATACATTTTTCCGCGTGACAGATTCATTTTCTTTCTCCAACTGTATCAACGCCACAGCATCCATTTCCAAATACCAGTTTGGGATGCACAGCTGTGGCTATTACACCACTATGTGGTTTACAATTGTTCAATGCAATCATACGATGAAAGCTCGAATTAGTGTTGTATAGTCTATTCAAACACCATATATATGCCATGAATCATCTCTGTGTATAATTTAAGAGTCAACAAAATAACTAAGTTTACCAATTTCACATGAATTATAAACAGTTTCAAACGATCAATCCTTTAACTGATTTGCCATTGCTATGAAAGCCATGCCAATTTACTCGATTTTGGTGCACTCGCTTAACATCACAGTACATACTATACTCATACTTAAATATATCAAATGAGGCTGCAATTGTCGCTCTATCCTTGCTGTTATATTTTCACATATTGTGTTGCATACATTATTATGGGTATCAACAGTAAAGAAACGAGAAGCTAATTATTTGATAAATTGGGAGTAACAATCTTCAGCCCAAGGTATGACATTAGAGAGACAAGACTGCATTTGGGAAAAGGCGCGCTCGTGTAGATAATTACGTTAAATGACGATGGCATGGTAGTCTAGTCAGCAGTGGACCCTTCACAAGAAACCAGCACCTAAGACAGGAGGACCGATGTTAAAGTGTGTGGGGCACATAACTAGACATATTCTGACTGTCTTACCAATATATCGCTAGTTACAACGACTGCACTTACAATTGCAGTCGTCATCAGTGCATACTTAAAAAATAACGATTGCAAATGGACAAATGTAATGTCAATATCAATGAATGGCAGCTATAGGGATGATATACTTCACTTACAAGACAACCGGAATGTATCAATGAACAAAATAGTGGTAAAGTCTGTACATTCCAGTATTTACACGCAACACAAGGCGGTGATTAGAATAGGTGTATATTATTTGCTACAGAATTATCCTTTTAAGCTCAAATGAGGCATTGTACCCGAATGGCTTTGCTAGTTGTTAATCTGAGAACAGCGGCATCAACATTTCAGGTTGAAATTTAAAATATCCACTTCGAGCTCTCCAGCGAAGTATATAGTGAGTTTTGTAAATATAAAATATCAATATGTGACTCAATTATGCCAATAAACTAATTCTGGATTCCGAACAGTAAGTTGTGCTCTAATCAGTTTCCCTCTCCAGTGTTAATGAATAATCAATAGTTTGTGGAGGCACAATCTCGAGAAGATACACAAATATTGGACGTAACATGTCAGGATGCAGACCTAATTATGTATCTAGGATTAGTATCAGTTGGTATGAGAAATTTGCTCATGCCCATTTGAAGAAAAGATTATCTGAGAACGCAAGACATTATTCGGTGAAAGAATTGAAAACTCGGAGAAATTGACGAGGGTAGAAATGACAATTTCATTGAAGGGTCCACGATTTTATAAGGGAAAGATGTTGTATATTCAGAGTAGAGTAAGATGCAAATCGGATTGTAAATTATCTGGTAGCGTCGCTTTGTTACTGAGAATTGCTACTTAGTGTCCTATTATTAGTTGCTTTTTTTTGCCAATTTGCTTCCTGCTTCCTCTTGCGATTTCAAAATTCAGGCAAAACTCGAATGAAATATTCAAAATGTCGCTCACACTTTTTATGTGACGAGAGCTGGTATGGTAGATATTAAAAGTTTGTTCTGTGCATTTTGTATATCATAATTTTTGGCCAAAATCGATGGAAATAACACCAATAAATTATGCTAAATACTAGAAAGTACCCAAATTAGTAAGCGTGATTTCCAGCCTTAACTCCGGCTATTGAAATCGAGCATGTAAGAAACGGTAGAGATAGGTGGAGGGAGGTGAAGGTAACAGACAACGGTAGAGATACCTTACAAGTAACTGGAGCTAGCATAGACATGCCTGAATTAGGGCAGAGTCTCTGCTACTTCTGTTAAAGTACAAAAAAAAACACTACTTTGGGGCATATATCAAAGCCATGAAAGTCGTCACGACGACTGCGTTTTAAGTGCTTGTTGAAGCTACAGCTTTTGGAAAACTGTACCCGCACGGAGTGATGAGCAATGGAACACAGTCGCTTTAGGTCACTGCCTCCTTTCATCTCAATGTTGAGAACAACAACCCTCTGTTCTCTGAATATGGGGTGTCACAAAATCGCACCCCATACTGGTGATATCTTCCTGTTCCTTCATACAAGGTCCAAAACGCGCCACCAAAAACCTCAAAAGGTTCTAGAAAACCCAAGGCTTAATAAGTACGCACAGAAAAAATAGCACGACCATCGTGTGAAAAAAAACGTTTTCTTCCCTTGCTGCAAAAATCATTTGATGTTATTTTCTTTAATTACATCTAAAATATTACGAATTGTGGGCCAAAACATTTGCCCTAGACTAAAACATTTGGATTGTTTTTGGCTCGTAGTGCAGTGACGGAGGAAAACTGGCTTAGCCTATTTGAAAATTTGTGCATATACTAACAGTATCGCGCAGACCCCCACATCTAATTTCCTCTAAAAAACTTACGATTCAGCGAAATGTGAGAGAATGAGCTCTAGCGTTTGCTTCTTTCGAAAAATGTAAACACCGATGGAAAAGGGAGAGGGGATTTTAATTGGACTCAATAGTGGTAGCATATTATTCAGCTCAGTCTTCTATTATTTTTTTGGTTACCAAAATAATACGACTGTAAAATGAACAAGTAGCTTTGGTACAACAAAGTTTTTATATGGAACTTAAAAACATATAGGTATATTGCTTGAGATTAGATTTGGCATATGGGGATTCATGGGCATGTATTGTGGGTTAATCCGATTTAATTAATTGCAGTAGTTTTTCCATTGATAAGCCACGGAGAGCATGAAAGATCCGGAATTTGGATTTTGAATATCTTCAAGTAGGACACAGAGGCAAATGACCGCTGAGTTTGAGCCAGTGGATGGTGGTTATGATTTAGTTTGCCTCGGATTTGCAATTCATCTAAAGCTGCAACACTTGAGAGATGAAGGGTTTGGTACTACCGATGATTACAGTAACGATGATTACGATTTAATATACCATTTAAGCAATAGTGCATATTTAGAAAATCATACATTTTGAATGATTTTTTATCTCGAAATCCATAAACACATTAATTACAATTTTAAGGCGGCTCATTCTCTGAAACGATGATGGGATTCTTATTTTTCTAGATTCATTCCAAAAATGGATATGGTTTTGGATACTTGGTAGATGCACCAAGCCGCCAGTTTATGTATAGCTAAGCGATAAGCACAGAAAAGTGGCTAATGGTGTGGGTGGTTTGGAGACAAGTGTGAGCAAATTTCTTGTAACACCATATAATAGTTGTGCATATAAAATAAGTTTAGAGTTTCGTAAATTTGGCAAATTTTGTAGGCCATACATGAACAGTTTATTACATACATACATGCACAGGTAGCCATGTTCATTGGGTAGGTTGATTCTGGAGTCACGACGAATGGATGATAGATGATCATTTTTTAAACCGTATTCTTTTGCGACAACATCTCTGGAGGGAGGGGAAAGGAGGAGGGGAAAGGAGGAGGGGCGAGGAATGGTTTTGCAGAGGAGTGGATCACCACAAGGTCATCGAACCATACAATAGGCCACAATAGGAAGAAGAAATGCACATATGATTTTCCAAGAAGAAACCAAGAAAGAATCACGATCAATCGATCAATCAAAATTTAGAGTGGTCATAAAAATTGGGAGTTTCTTTTTCCAACAAAAATAATAAAAAGAACAATAAAAATAACAAGAACAACAATAAAATAATAATAATAATAGTTATAATAGTACAAGAGTAAACGTACAGTTGCTTCTTTAAGATTATTTTTCACTCTGAATATTCTTAGTCGTGTTTGTTGATTGTTGTGCTTGTGTTCTTGTGCTTGTGTTCTTGTGCTTGTGTTCTTTTCTGATCTTGTGCGTTCTTAGGTTCTTGGGTTTATGAGCTCAAGAGGCTCAAAGAACTCAAGAACTCAAGAACTCAAGGGCTGAAGATCTTAAGAGCTCCTGAATTCTGGTGTTATTGTGTTATTGTGACATTGTGCTATTGTTATTGTAGTCCCACCTTGCGTTCTGCATTGCTCTAGTGCGGGTAGCTCTAGTAGTGACTACGTTCTAGAGGATTACTCTGTTACTCTGTTACTATACTACTCTGTACTCTGTCTCTGTACTCCGTTTCTCTGTATTATGTGATATTATCACCCATCAATCATTTGCAATAAATTATATAATACAATATTATTATCCCTCCATATCCTCTTTCTACTATTATAATATCATATATTAACAACACATCAATTATTACAGCAGCCACTTAAACCCACTTAACACTTTTTCCTCACTGCCAATTCAATATAACATCTGTCTACCCATACACCATTCTGCGCTTCTATCAGTATACCAATCTATCAGTCAGTTGTACCAGACATCGCTCAAATCTCACAAGAAATGTCATTCGATAACTCCAGCAGCTCTAGCCACTCCAACGGTCAAGCTTTCAACTATCAGCATCCTAGGTATTACACAACCATGATGATACAACAACAGCAACAACCCCAACGTCTGCCACAGTCCCAGCAGGCCCAGTATGTGCTACAACAATACCAACAGCAACAACCACTACAACAGCAAGCTCAACAACAGGCCCAGACTCAACAACCTCCTCAGCAAATGCTATATTCCATACAACCACCTCCACATCAGCAATTACCTCCACACCCATATTATCAGCAACAGTTGCAGCAACAAGCACAAGCACAAGCACAAGCACAAGCGCAGGCTCAATCCACAACAACCTCTGCGAATGCCCAATACTTTGATACAACCATACCCAATAACTATATGTTGATGCAAAATAGCATATCCTCAAGCCAATCAAATATTCCTATACATCTACAACAACCTCAACAGCAACAGCAGCAGCAAGTCCAACCTCCACAAACTTATTACAATTATTTTAAGCAACACCAAATCCAACCACAGAAACACCAACAGGAACAAGTACATACATCCAAAAGTAAATCACCAAAAGCAAAAGCCAAACCAAAATTATCACCCAAAACTACTTCCCAAGAAAACCTTGTAATATATCCAAACTTCCCCGAAAGATTACAGCAAATATTACCATCGCCGCCATTAAGCCAAGCACCAGTACGTCCAGATATCACCGTAAGTACAACAGCAAAAAGAACCAAAAGAAAATCGAAATTTACTCAACAACAAGATGATAAAATCGTTGAATTAAAAAGAAAAGGTAAATCCTGGGTTGAAATTGCAGAATTAACCGGCGTTGGGTCGTATTTAGCGGCAAGAAATAGATATCAAGTAATAGTTGGACAACAAGGTAATAATAATTCTAGTGCTTGGGATAATAAAGATAAAATATTTTTGCATCAATTACTAGATGCCGGAGAGTTCGAAAAATGGAGATTCATAAGTATGGAATTAAACAAATCAACTAGTAAAAATTTTACCGATTATGAATGCAGAGAAATTATCAGAGAATTGTTTTGGGTAAATCCAGCTTCGTTTGGTGTAAACGAAGAAAGTATCAAAGAATGTATAAAGGAGAAGAAATTAACTGAAAAAACCATTGAACAAAGGGAACATCAGCGAAAGAAGAAATCAAGTATTAGCGAAGGAAAATATGAAACCACCTATCAACAACAACCAACTTACTATAGTAAACCGTACTATTAACCCTTATACGATATATTTATCAATTTCACTTCTTCTATGTCTTTTTTCATGTCTTATTCAATTCTTTTAATTTACATTCAACAATATCTATTTTATCCTGGGGCTTTTGCGACTTATCAACTCTTGTACCTACTCTGATATCACTTTGGATTCGTAATACCCCCTTTGAATGAATCAATTGATGCATTTCTCCGATTAAACTCATGACATCATTCCATGGGCCAGCTATTGTTGTACCTGCTGAATGTAACGTAGTTTCAAGTGGTGAATCTCTAGCTAACTTAGTAATTTCCGTGATTTCATCCGATACTGACGCTGAAGAGGTCCCAATCTGTATTGTTAGTAAATGATGCAAAAAGGGATGAGGGTTCGTAGGTACGTACAGGGATCAAACAGACGTCTGCTAAACAATGTAATGTCACCATCATTGTTGTCAGGAGTAATTTGTTGTTGATTTTTTTCTTGATATCAGGGATTTTTTTACAACATTGTTTCTTAGTGGTAGCTAATATAAGTACCATCGATCTGAATGCAATACCATGCTTGAGGCGATATATTATTCTTTGATCTTTAATTCCACAAGATTTGTCGTTATTACGAAATAATAATCAAAATATTTTCTGATGCATATTATAAGTAAATAATAAAATACTTCACCATCATAAAATTTTATTTAGCGAATAAAAAGGTTGATCTCATTAAACCATCTCTGATTGAATGCTCCAGGATGAATGTACCCTCGAAAGGTGAACCCAAGAATTGAAGCGAAATGTTGCCAATAATTATTGCGACCACTTTAGCTTCGACAAGATATCCCAATTTGAGATCAACCCAAAAAACTATATATAGCGACCAATTGTCTGTGAAAAGCCCATTCAACCCTTCCAATTTTTGCAGTCAACTACATCGATAATGCTTACATTCAAAGACAAAGAAGATTTCTGTAAACAATCTAATGTCAGACCTGAAAAAGATCTCGCGTTAATTAAATTTGCTACTGAGCATCTCAATCATTTACCATTCAAACCTGAAGATGGAGAACCTTTCGAAAACTATGAACGAATGATCAGTGGAATGTTATACAACTGTATGCAAAAAGAATTAGAAGAAACTAGAATGAAATGTAGAGACTTTATGTTAGACTATGGGGATTTTAGAACTCGTCATTATAAAACTAACATAGAATTCATTGAAGCCAAGGCTAAGCATTTGCAGAGCTTTATTGGCCACGTTGGAGATAACCCGTTTATGGAAAATCCAATCTATTTTGATTATGGATTTAATACATTTTTGGGGAAGAATTTTTACAGCAACTACAATCTTACAATTCTTGATGTTTCAATTGTGAAAATCGGGGACAACGTAATGTGCGGAACAAATGTATCAATATTAACACCAACACATCCAGTGGACCCAACCTTACGTCACGAATTCTTGGAAAATGCATTACCTATTACGATTGGAAACGGTTGTTGGTTAGGTTCAGGCTGTATTGTATTGGGAGGTGTTACTGTTGGTGATGGCTCAGTAATTGCTGCCGGTTGTGTTGTCAATAAGGATGTCCCCCCTAACTGTGTTGTTGCTGGTATTCCTGGTAGAGTTGTTAAGACTATGCCAGCTAGAGACCCTGACTTCGACGTACACGCTGTTCTCAGGGAATATGGCATGGAATATATCAAATAGAGACATTGTAAAATATACTTGTGTAAATAAACGACGTTGACACTACTTTTTGTTCATTGTGATCCATATACTTCTTACAACACGCCTACTCATTGATTACTTGCAGCGAACCGACGATCCAAATCAATGCTTGAGTTCTACTAACGTCCGTAGGCGTAATGAAAGACGGCTGGATAGATCGTGACTGGTAGCAGAGATCAAGTTATGGTGCAATGCTGGTCAAGGAGAAAAAAGTGGCAACTCAAACTTCTCAACATTTCTTACTAATTGTTTGTAACGACTTCTGTTGTTTCTTCTTCTTCGAATCATCAGTAATCAATAACAATGTCGGACAACATGCAAATAGACTCGCCATCCCCACAAGAGATTGATGAAGGATTATACTCTCGTCAATTATATGTATTGGGCAAAGAAGCGATGCTTAAAATGCAAAATGCAAATGTATTGGTCATTGGTTTAAAAGGTTTAGGTGTAGAAATTGCAAAGAATATTGCCCTTGCCGGGGTTAAATCCTTGAGCTTGTATGATCCAAATCCAACTACTTTACAAGATTTATCAACACAATTCTTTTTATCAGAGGCCGAGATTGGTCAACCAAGAGATAAAGCTAGCTGTGAAAAATTATCAGAATTGAACTCTTATGTTCCAATTAATATTGTCGAGAATTTAAATGAAGAAACCTTATTGAGATTCAAGTGTATTATATCTACAAATATAACTTTGGAAAAACAAGTCAAAATCAATGAAATCACCCACGCAAATGACATTGGATATATAAATGCCGATATTAGAGGATTATTTGGTCAAATTTTTGTGGATTTTGGTGAAAAATTTACAGTCATTGATCAAACAGGCGAAGAGCCTTTAAGTGGAATTGTCTCTGATATTGAAAAAAATGGTACTGTAACAATGTTGGATGATAATAGACATGGTTTACAAGATGGAGATTATGTCAAATTTAGTGAGGTTGAAGGTATGCCTAAATTAAATGATGGAAATCCTCATAAAGTTGAAGTATTAGGACCATATGCATTTATGATAAAAATCGATGAAAGTTTTGGTGAATACAAAAAAAATGGTTTATATACACAGGTGAAAGTTCCAAAGAACTTTTCATTCGAACCATTAAGTAAACAGTTACAGAATCCAGAATACTTAATATCAGATTTTGCAAAATTTGATAAACCGGGCCAATTACATATAGGATTCCAAGCATTACATGCTTTTCAAACTAAACATAATGGGGAATTACCATTACCTTATAACGAAGAACATGCAAATGAAGCTTTTAGATATGCCGAAGAATTAGCTACTGCAAACCCCAATATAGCAGAGAGTTTAGATGAAAAATATCTCAAAGAATTATTTTATCAAGCAAGAGGTGATATTCCAGGCGTTGTTGCCTTTTATGGTGGTTTAATTGCCCAAGAAGTATTGAAATGTTGTACTTCAAAATTCACTCCAATAAAACAATGGTTATATTTCGATTCATTAGAATCCTTACCTTCTTCAGAAGACTATCCAAGAAACGCTGAAAATAATAAACCAATTGGCTCAAGATACGATGGACAAATTGCAGTATTTGGTAAAACCTTTCAAGAAAAAATTGCGAATCTTAAGGTATTTTTAGTTGGCGCCGGTGCAATTGGTTGTGAAATGTTGAAAAATTGGGCAATGATGGGTTTAGGTTCAGGTCCTCAAGGTAAAATATTCATAACTGACAATGATTCAATTGAAAAATCAAACTTAAATCGTCAATTTTTATTCAGACCAAAAGATGTTGGTAAGAATAAATCAAATGTTGCAGCACAAGCAGTGCAACAAATGAACCCTGATTTGAAAAATAAAATTGACTCTAAATTAGACAAGGTTGGACCTGAAACTGAAGACATTTTCAACGATGAATTTTGGTCACAATTGGATATTGTAACAAATGCATTGGATAATGTTGAAGCTAGGACTTATGTTGATCGTCGTTGTATCTTTTATAAAAGACCATTATTAGAATCAGGTACCTTGGGTACCAAAGGTAATACTCAAGTTGTTATTCCAAATTTGACTGAATCTTATTCATCATCACAAGATCCACCAGAAAAATCAATTCCATTGTGTACTTTAAGATCATTCCCAAATAAGATAGATCATACAATCCCATGGGCTAAATCATTATTCCAAGGATACTTTGTGGATTCCCCGGAAAGTGTTAATTTATACTTGAGTCAACCTAACTATGTTGAACAAACTTTAAAACAGAACCCAGATATCAAAGGTACGTTGGAAAATATTTCAAATTATTTGAATAATCGTCCTTACAGTTTTGAGAATTGTATTGAATGGGCAAGAAGGGAATTTGAAACTAAATTCCACCATGAGATTCAACAGCTATTGTATAATTTTCCGGCTGATGCTAAAACTTCAAATGGTGCACCATTCTGGTCCGGACCAAAAAGAGCACCAAAACCATTGTATTTTGATATAAATAATAAAGATCATTTGGATTTTATTATTGGTGGTGCAAATTTATTAGCTTCTATTTATGGATTAAAAGAACCAAATGCTACATTGGAGGATTATAAAAAAGTATTGGAACAAACTGAAGTTCCGAAATTCCAACCAAAATCAGGTGTTGCAATTGCAGCAACTGATGCAGAAGCAGAAGAACAAGCAAATAAACTATCTGGATCAATCGATGATGATGAAATTAGGAAAATTGCTGCCTCATTACCTGAACCAAGTACATTAGCTGGATACAGGTTGAATCCAATTGAGTTTGAAAAAGATGATGATACAAATCATCACATTGAATTCATTACTGCAGCTTCCAATTGTAGAGCTTTGAATTATGGTATTGAAACTGCTGATGCACACAAAACTAAATTCATTGCAGGTAAAATTATCCCAGCAATTGCAACTACTACTGCATTAGTTACTGGATTAGTTTGTCTTGAACTCTATAAAGTTCTTGACCAAGAAAAAGATATTGAACAATACAAGAATGGTTTCATTAATTTGGCATTACCATTTATTGGGTTTTCTGAACCAATTAAATCATCTAGGGGTAAATATAATAAAAAAGAGTTTGATCAAATTTGGGATAGATTTGAAATTGAAGGAAATATCACATTACAAGAACTATTAGACCATTTTGAAAAGAAAGAAGGGTTGACTATTTCTATGTTGTCATATGGAGTTTCACTTGTATTCGCTTCATTCTTTCCACCTAAGAAAATCAAAGATAGATTAGGATTGAAATTAACTCAGTTAATCAAAGAAGTAAGTAAGAAAGAAGTTCCTGCTCATATTAAACATTTGATTTTTGAAATTTGCTGTGATGATGAAGAAGGTGAAGACGTAGAAGTTCCATATATTTGTGTCAAATTATAGATCATATACAATTATGTAGTTTTATTAGATTTTAAGTTGATAGTATGTCCCTGTTTGACATATCTTACCATCTTTTATCATAATTAAATTATCTGCAATTTTCATCATTTCTTTATCGTGTGTTATGAATATTATTGTATATTTTCCCGACAACGATTTTATCAATTCTATTATTAGTTTTGTATTTATAGGATCCAAGTTTGAAGTACACTCATCAAATATTAACACTTTAGGTTTTCTTATTAATGCTCTAGCTATCGAAAGTCGTTGTAGTTGTCCACCAGAAACCAACGAGTTGGTACCTTCTCCAATTCTTGTATTTATTCCCTCCGACAAACTTACAACGAAATCATAAATTTCAGCGAGTTTCAAAGTATCCATGATTTCATCTTGTGAAACTTGTCGAGTTGGGCTTATTCCATACACTAGATTTTCAAATATTGATCCATCAAAAAACTTTGGAAATTGTGGTACAATGCTGATAGTTTCTCTAAGCCAGTCTATATCAATTGTAGATATATCGTTCTTGTATAAATTTAACGAATCTGTACCGTATAGACGTAGTATTAACGATATTATTGTAGATTTCCCACTTCCGGAATCACCTATAAGTCCAACCAATTCGTTTCTCTCGATTTCGAACGAAATATCTTTCAAAATGGGACTACTGTATCCAAATGTTATATGCTCGAATTGAATCACAGAATTGCAAATCTTAGGCGGTATGACAGTCCCTTCATTTTCTACCTTGGAGAAAGGAGTCAGTTCTAGAAGTTTCACAATGAACGTACCTGCTCTTTGGCCCCTTGCAATTTCAGGCAATTGGTGAATTAGACTCGATGCGTTGGTCATTGTGAATGTTAACAACGTAACAACTTGCAACAATTGATCATGGCTATATTGGAATTTCCCAGTTAATGTCATACCAAAATACAAAATTGTCCCGGTTGCAATGGCTGAACATAGATCAGATATAGCAAAGCCCAAACCCGTATGTATAGCACGATGATTTCCAACTGTATTCAAATCAGCAAGACATTCCTGGAAAGTTTCTTGAAAATACCTATTCATGTTGAAAACTTTGATTGTCTTTATAGCAGTGATTGTCTGATGTATGTGAGTTTCCAATTGAACAACACTGGTCTTATACTCATTCTCTGCATTTTCCATGATGATACCATATGCAAATGTGACCATGAATACTAATGGAACAAACGCAATTCCAACTAAGGATAACTTCCATCCAGATACAATAGACCAAATTATACCTACTAAAATCATTGATACAAGATTGACAGATAAACTAAGAAAAGTCGAAACCAAAGCTCTAAGATCCCTAGTGTCATTCATCAATAAAGTAGTAATTTCAGCTGGCTCAATATTTCTGAAATATGACATATCTTGACCATTAATTTTTTCAAATGCATATTTCCTAAGCGAAACAATCCAGTTTTCGCTGGCGTAAGATAACATGAACTGTGAAACATAACTAGTTAATCCGATGAATGAAGCAATTGCAAGTGAAACACATGACCACTGCATAATCAGTTGGGTGGTATTCAAACGTATTGATGCATCCATTGTAGTTGATAGTAACTTGGAGAAACAATATGAAAATACGGGACTTGAGCCACCTTCTAGTACGGAGATTATTATACCTATTAGAATTATCCACTTTTTATCGATTGTGTTACTACAATACTTGAGAATTGACAAAACACCCATAACCTTTTCATCATCTTCTTCGATTTCTTCTACCAGTGTAGTCTTGTAGTCGGTAATTTCCATTTTTTCAACTTCTTCCTTGTTTTCAATGCTACGATCTCGAACAAAGTTATCATATTTGACTTCTCTGAATTTCCCTTGCTTGTTAACTTGTCCAGATTCCATCTTAACCACATAATCATCGTCCTCAATATTCCCAAATTCATGCGTTATAATTATAGTAGTCTTTCCTCTTCTCCATTGCTTTATTCTTCTAAAAATCAACTGTTTGTTCAGATAGTCTAGTGCACTGAAAGCTTCATCTAATATCAATATAGGACTATCTTTCAACTTTGCTCTTGCAATTGCTATTCTTTGCTGCTGACCTCCCGATAACAGTAATTGTGAAACATTAGTCTCAATATCCAAGCCCAAATTTGCAAAATCGGCAGCTTCCAATATCATATGGTCAGGGATACTCTCCAATGAATCATAATCGCCAACCACAGAAAGGGCAATGTTATCACGTATTGATTTGCTGAAAATGACTGGGTTTTGGTGAACCAATGAAATATTTTGGGTTATCCAGTTTTGATCCAACGAGTTTATGTCAATTCCATCAATTTCAATTGATCCTTGTAAAATCTGATATAAATTCATGATTAAAGATGGTATTGTCGATTTCCCAGCTCCTGATTTTCCAATTATGAAGTTCATTTTCCTTGGTTTGACTTCGAACGATACATTTTTCAATATGATTTCATCTCTAGCAGGGTATCTGAAAACAACGTTGTTGAATTTAATCCTACCAGAACAAAAAGATGGATAAATTTGCTGACTTTTTCTGACTTGTTCTTTCTCTTCTTGTGCTTTCAAATAGGTGGAAATTTTGCCAGCTGCTGCATGAGCAGTATTCAATACTGTCAATAATTGACTTAAACTAGATATGGCGTCCCCCATCATTAAACAAGAGCTGAAACAAGTGAACAACTGACTGATACTAACTTCCCCCTTTTGTAATAAATAATTCCCGAACCAAAACCCTTGAACAAACATCAACAAGGTTAAGAATTTCAATAAACCAGTATTTGCAGAAACGGCATTTACAACTTTGTAATAAGCATATGCTGATTCTTTTACAATCTTGTTAAACTTAGCTATCTCAACATACTTCCCATTGAAAACTCTTACAATCATTGGAGATACCAAACACCAATCCAAAATCTTGGATCCTTGTGCAGTCAACTCATTTTCTTCTTCTTGTGCCTTATATGTTAATTTCCCGAAATACCAACCAATCACTGCCATAACTGGACCACTGGCCAAGATAATTAGCGTAATTAACCAAGATTGGTATAACGACATGATAATTAACGCAACAATTAATGCAGCAGTTTGGATCAACCTGGCTAAAACTTCAGCATTCCCTGATCTCAACTCTTCTATACACCGATTAACTTGAGTCAAATTTCCCATGAGGTTTGTACTTTGATCGTACCACTTGATATCTCGATTCAACAAATTATTGAATATCTGTTCTCTGGCTCTCAGTTGCTGGATCTCTCCAAATTTAATCCACGTTGAAGTACCAAACCAAACAAGGATCATTTTCACGGCACCCACACTGATCAACCCCCCACACAATTTTGCAATCTTAGCAATGAACTGATCATACGAGCTAAACTTGTTTAAATAGAAGTCACTCAATGCTCCCATTATATACCCGTAAAGTAATGTGGATATAGGTGTAGTCACAGCGGAAGCACACATTAATATACATCCCAATAAACCTATGGTCCAATCTTTCTTAAGTTGAATGAACATAAACACATTTCTCTTGGTGTCAACTTCAATTTCTGGACCTTCTTCTTTGATTTCGAATTGTTCTTTCTCTTTCGTCATCGATGATAGCCGTAAGGAGCTTCGAAATGGTATGGCTTAAAAGAAATTGGTCTTGAATTTGTAGGGTGCGGGCTATATCAGCATTGATATACCGATATACCTCAATTGAAATTTACATCTAATGAAAAATGGTTGCAAAGACAAAAAAGAGTTTTGGGGAGAATTTCCAAAATTGGATTCGACAATATGAAAACGCAGGAGAAGTAACAAAAGCTCACAAGGACTCACAAAGACTAACTAGGGCAAGCAAAATGAATGGAATGGGTGTTCGTGTATTCTATGGGGCTAAATCCTTCTCTAATGTACTTATATTATTATTGTTCGTTTCAAGTTTACTTATCAACTCATCTTGCTTCCTGATCCTCTTCTCCAATGACTTAATTTTATTGAATTGGTGCATCTGGAAGTCTTTTAGGGTGAAGGTAGTGATTCCAACACAACCTACTACACCTAATAAGAATAGCACAATCGTTTTGTAACTTATCTTATTCATGAATGAGTTGAAAATCTCTGCTATGATCTCTGCCGTAATTTTAGATCTTCCAGCTTGCGATGGGTTTTGATTTTGACACTTTTCTAATAAATGACATTCGTGATCAATTGCAGGTGGTCTATCTGGCATACCACATTTGTTCCTTATATATTCCCTTGAACACAGTGAGATTTCATCTAGAATTTGTAAAGTATACTGTTCAATCTTGTAATTTATATCCGATCTCAAAGTGACTATAGCAAGGTATATAAAATACAACACAATGACCCATAGTGTCACATTAAATGTTAATTGTATGTATAAAGATATAGTGTATGGAGTCATTGGATCGAGAAACACATTATACTGAGGAGCTGCCGGAGGCCTCGCTTCTCGAGACGTTGTAAAGTGCTTTCTTTTTGGAGAAAACATGATATGAGCAACGTTGACTGGGTTCAACTCGCCCTTTTCTTTACTTGCTATTTTCAAGTCTGGATAGGTATCAACAATCTCTTCAATTGAATGCTGGATTGTAGAATCATTGACATCGGCTGTTATATACTCGGTCAAATCAATCGATTTTCGAATAGGAGTAGATTCCAGTTCTATTCCATTTATTGATATGGGTGAGAATTCTCTGTCTGACATCTGGTTTTATTGTTGGAAGATCATGATGTTTTTTTTGTGTTTTGACTTGAGCAACCCTTTAATGACGAACTTGAAATCGATAATCCAGTCATACAAATATGAAGACCCAAACATAACAACAATTTCAAAGATCGTCAAGAAGAAAAAAACGAAAAGTAAGAATATAGAGTTGCCAGATTTACGTCCTTCATTGTCGTCGTATCTAAAAATTATATTTGTTGGATTCAATCCTGGGTTGGAATCTTCAATACAGCAACATCATTATGCTCATCATTCGAATTTGTTTTGGAAACTATTCAATCAAAGTTGCTTATTGAAAAAAGTCATCACATTAACTGGTCAACCAATAGAAAGTGACAAATATTTGAAGTGCTTGCTTGGGAATGGGTGCTCTGCTCAGGATGATTTTGAATTAAGTAAATACAGTATAGGGTTTACTGATTTGGTGCTACGATGCACCGCGAGAGCAGAGGAGCTAAACAGTTTAGAGAAGCTTGAGAATGTTTCACGGCTAATCAAAGAGTTCAATGAAAGCAAAGCTGAAAATATAGTGATTGTTGGGAAGGGAATATGGGAAACCATAGTCAAATATCAATCACAGCGATTGCGGATTAAGTTCAAGCTAACAAAGGACAATTTCAAATGGGGAAAGATACAAATTGGAGCTGACCATTCTTATAATTCCATTATTAATTCATTCTATGAACAAGTACCTATGTCGACTATATTTGTGTTCCCAAGTACTTCTGGACTAGTTGCAAGTATGACATTTCAAGATAAGTTGAAGCTTTGGCAGGATATGGTAGATTATGTCTCTTAGTCCCATAATTTATAGAACCCTTTGTCTAAATCCTTATAGAATTGATGCATATTATCATCATTTACTTCATTACCCAATTGACCAAAGTTTTTAGTATATAAATTATCCAATAGAATTTTAATCCTTATACATTGAGGTATACTATAACAGTCTTTGTAATGTAATAATCTTAGAGCGTCACCTTGTATACTATGACATTTTTTAACATTTTCTGCCTCTTTCCCACAAGGATATTTAAATATGTTAAAAAAAAATGAGTAGTCTTCATAGCATTTAGACAAGTGATACTCCAATTCGGAACAATTTACCGCAATAACTTTATCAAATTGACTCTTATTATGAAATTCTTGAAATTCAAATGCTTCCTGCGGTGTTAAAGGTGGCAAAGTTGATAGTTTCCTGTTGACATACTTTTCGTATTTTAATGATTCGAATTTCACAGTTTTAGGATCAGGGTTTTCTTGACTGAAAAATTCTTGTAAGTCTGGTGGTAGGTCTTCTTTTATATCCCCTATTGGTTTGGTTTCCTTCAAGCTAAATGGCCACATGATAGAGAGCAGTTATACAAAGTTTGCGGTAAATCACTGGTTGTGAGTTCTTTTTTTAAGGGATTTGGTCGTAAAAATTTTTGGTGAGAGATCAATTTAAAGTAAACAAAATCGTGAATTACATTATATATCATGGATTGATCAGTGTTAGCCTGTTCAACTGATCCATCAGAAAAGAAGAAGTTGTCCAGCCGTTGGTTAGCTTTCAATCTGATTTACTGGAACGGGCCCCCATCCGTACATCTTATGGTTCTTATGGTGCTACATTCTCTCCAATACACCCTCAAAAATTCTGCTGACCTCCAATTCCAATAAATCTCTCATGTTCTTATCATTCACCTTTACTCTAATACTATCAATTCTTTCTATAACAAGAATCCTTATTCTTGTAATTATTGGATATAGTCTTACTAACTCAGTATTATTCAATTTTTGAATAGACGAATTGGACGAGGATTGCGCGGTTGCATTATGCAGGGCATGTGAGGAAGATGTCCCATTGGATGATCCAAGAGCTGTATTGGACGTGGATGTTGATGTGAATCCATCAATCAACAATGACAATTGTAAATCCAACTTCTGTATAAACTTGAAAAAAATCTCCAATTTGTTCAAATCTAGTTTGATATGAAGATCTGACTTTTTGAATTCTTCATCAAATATCAGTCTATAATGTTGCAAATAATCTTCAAAATCACCCAAAATCTTTATATAGTAATCAATTTGTCCATAAAGATTAACCGATGTCTGAGAAATACTTACCCATAATATATTGATTGCATTACTTAAATCTTGAATCAATTGACTCATTAAATAAACCACCTTGGTTTCAGATTGTTGTTTTATAAACTTTCTTTGAATTTGTAGTAATTGGTCATCCAAGTAGTTGACAAATTTTGATTGTTGCAAAGATGTAATAGGATATGGCTTGGTCTGATCGAAATCTATCTTGAGCAACTCATACGCTTCATTAAATGGCAAAGTGATTTGCTGTAAATGATTCATATCAACATCTTCCAAATCAGTGTCTTCTTCGACTCCATGCAAGACAAATTCTGCATCTTCAGCTTCTATCATGTCTGGTTCGATTATAGTTGTTTTCTCCATAGTTGGTTCTGTCTCATCCTCGTATAAGTCAGGATTCAAGTCTATATTAGAATTGATGATTATACCAGTGGGTAATGTTCCATTCACTTCTTCATTAGCCGCAGGATGTATAGGCGTGGGTGGCGATCGCAATAGCTCCATTGGATATATTGTTGTTGTGTTGCCAGTGGTGTAGGTTTATTGAGAGTACGTGTAAAAGTCAGAAATTTTAGCAACAATCGAAGAACCTTCCATGCACCACCACAAATCTATTTAATCATTCAGGAGCAGAATATTGCCGGTTGGTAGTTAAAGGAGTTACATATTAGATTAACTATAGCCATGTGAACAAGAGACTGGATAAATTACATAGCTTTGGTACCTCTGATTCGCTTTCTAGAGAAGTGAGCTATCAGATAAATCTACAAGACAGCTTGGTGTATTGAAAGCAATTGTCTGGTTGAGTACGCTGACAGGGCAACCATAACACTAGCTTGGCGGTACGATGACTCGATTTGCAATACAATGGGGTCTGTGAATTAGATCAGAGAAAGAACACCAGTCGCATCAGTGAAAGAGGTTCAGTGACTGAGGTAAGTCTACCGCGCGATTCCCTGGTTTCAGGATTTCTTTTCTTTTTCTCGAGTTGCTTGGAAACTACGGCAGTACCATAAAGTGTAGTGTAGTTTAGTGTAATGGTGTAATGGTACGGTGGTGTGGTGATTACAGCGGCAAGTTATCGTATACTGTTGTACACTTTAATGTAGTACGCTGTAGTGGTCGAGTCACAGGAGGGAGTCGGAGGTGTTTGTGCGATGCTTGTGGTGGGACGTGCGTGGCAATGGATCTGGTTGTAAAAATAATAAATGTAACAAATGTATCATTCCATTCCTTGTAAAAATCCACTACATTTCATTTCCATCGCAGAAAACCTCAATCATCTTCAGTCCATCAGGTGCAAGCATCTACTTCCCGCTTTTGTTGCTAACTACTCGTCACTTTGCTTCTTTCTTCTAATTGTACTCGTACGTCATCCCATATTGATTCAGTCCATATCAACTTCCTTAAGCAACAACCACAAAGTTAATTAGATAAGGGAGAAAAAAATATCACACTTCACACCCTTTTCAACTATCAAAGATAATCTACACTAGTCCCATATCATGCCAGTTACAGAGAGAAATCACAATGATCATGGCGATGATTTGAAAGCATCTGTAACTCCTACAATAGAGCTAACCACAGCTGAGGAACAACAACAACTATTCAACAAACTTCAACAATTACAACAACAGCAACAAAATAAATTATCCGATGATGAAATTAATGATACCGATAAATCCACCTATCAAAATATCCACACCGATGATTTATTGACGAACAATACTATACCCAGGCGTCATATAACTAACAACATTACATGTCCAATAGCATCTGCTCAATTCATAACGTCAACATCTCCCCAATTAACGTCACCTCCATCCGCGTCATCATTTGAACCCTCAAAATTATCAATAAAATATCAACCACCAAAGAGTTATAATTTAGATTACTTTGATAGATTTACACTCGATCAGCCAAGAATACTTGAATACGACAATACCTATTTACAGCCGAACTCGCAATTTATTGGAGAGCAACAATCTGGTAAATCGAGATTTCATATCAAGGTTGAGTTCAAAACTGTGGATTTATTAAATAGTATCGTCACTGGTTTTTTGCAAATCAGCGGATTAACTGAAGATCATTCTGAAATCATTACATATTTCAAAGGTGAAATTATAAATAATCCATTACATAAATACAAATGGAATGACGATTCACCCAGTGACACTAATTTGAAGAGGTATTCATTCATAACAGAGAATAAACAATGGGGCTCATTCCCCAAGAATGATTTCGAACACTGGAAGAAACTAACTAATTCTTCACAACTTTCTGATGATGAATTGTATAGAAAATTGGAAAAGATACAAGCAGGGGTGGAAAATAATCAATATATTTACATGCGATGGAAAGAAGAATTCTTGTTACCTGACTCAAGAATCAAACAAATTTCTGGTGCCTCATTTGAAGGTTTTTATTACATTGTTTTAAATATTGGAGGTTATTCTAGTTCATCAAATACGTCTTCTGGAGATATTGCACCCGGTACCATATCAGGTTTGTATTATCACAAATCCTCAGAGAAATTTCAGTCGCTTTCACTTCGACATGTTGATGGTCACGGTGTATCGAATTGTTTCCAATTTGTATAGCATTTATAGCATTTATTTCAGTCAGTCATTTATTCATTCATTTTACTTAGTTGTTTATTGTAATAATCCATTTATTCATCAATTTGTCGATGTATTCAGTTTAGTTCGCACGTTGTAAACAATTTTTATCGGTGTTCTAGATCAGTTCAACTTCGCTTGCACATCTTCATACACATCCTAATACACATCCTATTAGTACAGCATACGTTTATACGTACATTACTATATACATGTTGAAGTATACACAAATAGAACAAAACTGCACTGTATGGGTGTGGGTGCCAAATTTTGCAATCAAGGTTCTTAGTCCAATTTAGCTCTGTCGGCGTAAATCTTTGCGGTAAAGGGTTCTTCAAAAACCAATGCAATCTTGTACATAACAAACACAAACACAGTAACAGCCAACCCAACAGGCTTTCCATACCATAAAGCAGTTCCCAAGAAGCATAAGGTACTTCCATTGTACATTGGATTATCGTTAACGTTGAACGGGAATCCGGTAACTCTTTCATTCATTAAAATTCCGAAATAATCACCAAGATACGTTCCAGTTACACCCAATGCCCACATTGAGGTTAATACCAACACATTACCAAATGCAAATGTTGCAACTGCCAAACTTTTCACGATAACTGAATCAATCAAGGGCTGATATGTAGGTTGTGTCAATAAGGTTTGATGATATACATGATCTCTATAAATACCCAATGAAAAAATAGTCAATGCTAACAAATAACAACCATTCTTTTTACTACCAGTGATTTTAGTTAACAAATGAGTCTTGTATTCCAATCTTGCAACAATGTTCCAGAAAATCGGATTGAATGAAATACATGCAATTGTGTAATATAATGAATCATTGAAGTCAATATAATGAAAGAAGTTCTTACCTAAATAGGTGAGATCTTGCAGCAAGGTTGATATTTCGTCGAGCAATGTCATTTGGTGATGGTGGAAAGCTAAAAAAACTTAGGCTTACACCAATTTGTTCCCTATTAAGTTTTTATTTGGTGCATTGATGTTGAATTTCTGACCCAAAAAAAATCAGGATTTGCATGTGATAAAAACTGAAATATGGGGGAACGAAACCAAACAGAAGATCTTAGTTATACAGTATTTAATTGTTCTGTAGCTTGAGCATTGCGAATTTTGAACACATGACTCTTTATCAAAAGTTGCTCATCTTCGGGATGCGAATTAGGTGAGCTAAGCTAGTTATTATGCTTTGAACTATCGTGAAATGGTTCAGAAGTTGATGACAAGTAAACGAAAATGAAACAAGTTTACAAAATGAGAAACTAGTCTTTCTTGATCAGTTTGTGTATGTGACGAGTATTCAACAATGGCAACTCAAGTACAGATCTAAACCAACTCCATGGACACAAAAGCCTGCTGTGTTTTTCTCCTCTCTAATTGTTTTGCTGTGTCAAAAGCAGCAACTGCAAAGGACAAATTCCACACTATCTGCTCTGAACTTAGTACTAACCAATTTGACCCCAAAATGGCGTTGGTGTCTTCTCCATAGAAGAAACTTAATGTTTACATGTCACTACTAACAGTTGGGTCGCTTACTTGTTGGCTACTGATTAAAGCAATCATTGTTGTCACCGTAATCTACAGACATATGACATTGAATGGGACTGAGTGACCTCTATCGCTGTGAGAAACCATCTGACCAGTAAACAAGGAAGCACAGAACAGAACAACATTCACGATTTCAGAGTTGCAATGTGATTGCTCGCATCTTTCTCCACGGCGGGAGCTACCAAATATAGGAACCAGATCTTGCATACTTGCAAGGACATAGTTTTGACTTTTTCATAACTACATGACACATTAAAACAGACAGCCTCATACCATAAATTTAAAACTATAATACTTAACAAAAAGTCCTCATATGTAGAGGTCGAATGAGCTGAATTTGTTAAAGTGAAAGTTGAACATTTTCGTTATCGTTACCTTTTCAAAATAAAAGTTCCTACATATAAACTTGTCTTGTTGTAACCGAAACCCATTCTGTTTTGAAAATATTTAAAACTGCAAAAGAAGTGAGTTTTTGTATATTGAGCTTTAATAAATGTTACTAGCTGTAAGCTCATGATCATTCTTATTACATTAGATACTTGAATTTTAATACTTTTTAAAATAAGTGCTGTTTCTGTCGATCGGAGTTTTTTTTAATTCTATTATCAACTTCACTTTGTAAAAGTTTCGACACGAATTTATTTCCCCGTTTACTTTTTCATTCTCAGACCGTATGACTTTTCTTACTTTGAGTCTAATGTAACAAGTCATGTTTATTATCAGGGATCTCCAACAATTTTGTCAATATATTTACTAGAGACTTGGAATTATCTATCGTGTAGCTAGGTTACGGATTATCCCATGTGTGTGTTAACTCCAACTCGCGAAAAAGGAGCCCCCCTTCTTGTCAAGACACACAGACGTGCATCTTCTCGAAGACAATACTCGGCCTGACTCCACCTCTCAAACTACATATAGACCCACATACCCATAACAATTAGCCTCACCCACAATTCATAATGTTTCATTTGTCAATAAAATTTGCCTGATGCTTACTCCCACACAAAATTTATACGCATATAGAGGTTAACGCAGAGTTTTGTGTTTTCCCGGCAAAAGACACAACAGTTAGTTTCGCAGCTATTTTTCGTGGAGGTTCAGAATTGCTATTCCCCACTATGTTGAAGTGGAATCACCTGCCCCATTCACCATATCTCGTGGACTCTTTGATTATATCGAATACTTAGTCGTGGGGGAATAGCTCCCATATAAATACACATTTTCCCAGCAGATAGTTTCAAGCTTGTAGCTATACCACTCTAATTCCAACTCAGAATGAAAGAAGTGCCCGAAGTTGAATGCATCTCACCACCTTCATATATAGATCTCAGTTCAAATCATGGTGCAATAGATCATGACTTATTCAATGAAAAACCGGACTTTTCATCAGCTGCAATTCGTCACTATTTCGCTACTCGTTTATCCACATTATTGAACTTGCCTTTATACCGTACAGACAAAAAATGGTATCAAGTTATAAATCCAATACCAGGTTTGAAGGTGATGACAAAGAGTGATTGGAATTTCTACTTTCTTGGATTCTTTGCTTGGGCATTAGATTCAATGGATTTCTTTTGTGTTTCTGTCAGTGCCCCTGAAATAGCTGAAACCTTAGGTGTAAGCGTTGCTGACATTACTTGGGGAGTCACATTAGTTCTAATGTTGAGATCTGTTGGCGCAGTTATATTTGGTATTGGTGCTGATTATTTTGGTAGAAAATGGACTTATATCATTATTGCTGCTTTATTCATGGTGGTGGAGATCGGAACTGGTTTTGTACAAACTTACCAGCAATTCTTGGGTGTAAGAGCAATGTTTGGGATCTTGATGGGTAGTATGTATCCAGTTAGTATGGTTACTGCATTGGAAGGTCAGCCAACTGAAGCAAGGTCAGTGTTATCGGGATTATTTTTGCCTGGATATTCTTTTGGTTATATTATGGCAATGGTATGGTATAGATTGTTTGCAATTACTTACAAAGATAACGAGGGTTGGAGATCATTATTTTGGTTTTCTGCTGGATTATCAGTGTTATTGATTGTTTGGAGATTATGCTTTCCAGAATCACCGGATTTCATAAAGATGCAAAATAAGAAGAAGAAATTTAATAATGATACAGAAAAGCAAGGCTTTTTCAAAAAATTTGATTATAGCGTACTAGTTACATTAAAAACTGAATGGTTAATGTTCTGCTACCTTGTTTTACTATATACTGGCTGGAATTTTACAACTCACGGTTCACAAGATTTGTATGTAACATTGTTGACAGTGCAATTCAATATCAGCTTGAATATGAAAACAGTCATCATTGTAGTAAGTAACATTGGTGGTATAATAGGTGGCATAACGATGGGCTCAATGTCAGAGCTCTTTGGTAGAAGATTAACAGTGATAATATGTATGCTTTGGTGTGGTGCATTCTTATATCCATCTTTCTTCAATGCCAACAAAAATTGGTGGGCATATGTATTACTTACAAGTGGTGTAATGGGATCATGGGGTGTTGGACCAATTCATTTATTAGAATTAGTTAATTCAACGCATAGAGCATTATTATCAGGGTTAGCATATCAATTGGGTAACTTGGTATCATCAGCAAGTGCAACTATTGAAGCTCGTTTAGGTGAAAGATTCCCGATCGAAGGTAAACCTGGTATGTATGATTATGGTAAAGTAATGTGTATATTCTGTGGTGCTGTTTTTGCTTATATGATTGTTTGCATATTTTTGGGACCTGAAAGGTTTCATAAAGAGCTTAGATTACCAGATGAAGAAATCACGGAAGAAGGTGAAGTAATTAGTAGCGATAGTACCAAAGAACGCGTATAGAATATTGAATAAATATGGTAAAGGTTGATCTCTTTTAGCAGTGGCAGATCCAGTATTCTCCTCCATGATTACACCTACAGTTAGCTGGTAGGACAAGTTTAATTTGCTCGCGATGCGAATTCACTCTCAACAGCCAATTTTGGTACCAAGAAAGGAAACTTGACATTTCACCAAAATAAAATATATCATTTATTTTATTTCAATATTGATGCAATTATTGTGTGGTAATATATATCCACCAACTAGACTAAACAACTTTTGTTTGAATACCATTGGGCAAAATTATGATGTAATATGATTTTTAATGAAATAAAGATAAAATATTGTAAATAATGTGAAATTGTCTTCCATCGCATTTGGTAGCAATGATAAACATCTTGAACTTCATTCTAAAACTATAAGTAATTTTAAAACAAGACTTGTTATAGAAATAAAATGTGCTTTCGAAATGAGGCTTGAAGTTAATCAAACCTTGTTTATCGAAACTTCAACTTTATTCTTGAAAAAGTGTAACTTTTATAGACTAGGTGGTTCCAATGGCTCCTTTGATTGAAGTAGTAGTGCCTCATTTTTTTTTCTTAATTTGGTTACTTCACTCCAAATCTGTCATTGAATCTTCAAAATCGTTCATTGCAAATTCCAATTCTAGAATTTCGTTTCTATCTTCTATGTACATAATTTGTTAGCTCGAGCTATGATTAGAGATGACCTAAATAGATATAAAAAAAGTAAATAGTGGGATGCGGGCAATATTTATAGATTACGAGAGTTTAAATACACATACGGCAGTTATGTGTAATGGATAGGCTAAATGTGATACAGCACATTTGCTTCAACTCCCCTGTGAAATTTGAGAATAGAATACCTTCAGCAAATATTGTAAATTGGTTCATTTATATTACTTTGAATAGTATCAAACTATCACTATCAAATCTATAAGCGGTTTGGCTGTAATTGATGAACGCTCCCTTATCCCGGTGTAGAATTATAGAGTAATTTAACCGCAAGCATGGAAGTCAAATAATGCACCTTTTAAACAATTAGTACACGTGATCATTAAATTGACTCATCTCTATCAAGCGCCTAAATTATCCAATTCGTCTTGATAAAAAATTGCCGCGACAGCTTGAAAAATCACCATATTTAAAAATAGAGTTAGTATTGAATTCTGATCCAGCCCAGGAAACTTTCTTCTTTGTACATCCATCAATTGTTTTGAATAATCATGGTTCAAAAAGTATTATTATTAGGCTCAGGTTTTGTTGCTAAACCAACAGTTGATATCTTATCACAAGATCCAAACATCGAAGTTACAGTCGCATGTAGAACACTATCCAAAGCCAAAGAATTAGCTGGTGATAAAGCCAAAGCTATTTCATTGGATGTTACTGATTCCTCAGCATTAGATGAACAGGTTTCAAAATTCGATTTAATCATTTCATTAATTCCATATACTTATCATGTCTTGGTTGTTAAATCAGCTATCAAAAACAAAAAACACGTTGTGACTACATCTTATATAAATCCACTGCTCAAAGCATTGGAAAAGGAAATTGAAGATGCCAGAATAACAATTATGAATGAAATTGGTTTGGATCCTGGTATTGACCATTTATATGCTGTTAAAACTATTGAAGAAGTTCATGCAAAAGATGGTAAGATTAAATCATTTTTATCATATTGTGGTGGCTTACCATCCCCCGAGGATTCAGATAATCCATTAGGGTACAAGTTCTCATGGTCATCAAGAGGTGTGTTGTTAGCTTTGAGAAACTCTGCTAAGTATTGGTCAAATGGTGAAATTGTTGATGTTTTATCAGAAGATTTAATGGCTAGCGCTAAACCATATTTCATATACCCTGGTTATGCATTAGTTTGTTATCCAAACAGAGACTCAACCACTTACAAGCAATTATACAACATTCCTGAAGCTGAAACAGTTATTAGAGGAACTTTAAGATTCCAAGGTTTTCCTGAGTTTGTCAAAGTTTTTGTTGATACTGGATTTTTGAAAGATGAAGAAATGGATATCTTCAAGAAAGAAGGTCCATGGAATGAAGCAATTGCTGCTTTAGTTGGAGCTAAATCTTCCTCAGAAGAAGATATCATTGCTAAAATTAACGAATTGACCAAATTCAAATCCTTAGAAGACCAAGAAAGAATCCTTGCAGGTTTCAAATGGTTAGGCTTATTTTCCTCAAAAAGCATTACACCAAGAGGTAATCCATTAGATACATTATGTGCAACATTAGAAGAATTAATGCAATATGAAGAAGGTGAACGTGATTTAGTTATTTTACAACACAAATTCGGTATTGAATGGAAAGATGGTTCAACTGAAACTAGAACTTCAACCTTGGTTGATTATGGTGATCCAAAGGGTTATTCATCAATGGCCAAGTTAGTTGGTGTTCCTTGTGCTGTTGCCACCAAGCAAATTTTAAATGGTACATTATCAAAACGCGGTTTATTAGCTCCAATGAGTTCTGAAATTAATGACCCTATTATGAAAGAATTAAAAGATGACTATGGAATTTATTTAGTTGAAAAGTCTATTTAGAGTTGTTTATGCGAAATTATACGTTCACTCTATTTATGAAGTAATGATGTAATTACTATTTGTGAAGATAACTTTTGGACATAGTCCTCCAAACCTAACATAACATCTTTATATCAATTGACAATCCATGAAGTATTAATTATTCGTACCACCGTGCACTGATCTTTCAGTTAATCATAACCTTCATCAGATTCATACCCAGAATAGTACTCCAGTATGATGTTGCTTATGTCTTCCAATAATTCATTCTTATCTTCGACAATATCCAAGAACTGGTTTCTAGTGTTTTCAACCAACAATTTATACGGTTTTAAAAATTCTTTCAAACCTTCATGAACATTGAACTCCGAATAGTATCTAGTGTCCTTCAAAATGTCCGGAAATGTGTCTACTTTTGTTATGTTGGATATATATGGATTCACGTAAATGTTTGCATCATCTTCAATTGCAGTGGAGATGATGTAGTTTTTCGACAAGTATTTATGATACTCTCCTGAAATTCCAAGATTTAGTTCGTTCTTTGTGGATTTTAGGTTCGAGAAATCTAGAGTCGATAAACTAACATCCATTATATCGACTCCTTCATTGTCACTAACAAGCTTGATCTCGTTTATGATCTTTCTTCCTTCCAAGCCCCGCAAAACATTACCTTGAATATGTGACATATTAGCCTCATTTATATACTGGCTGTTTATTCCCCAAATTGAGTTTATGAACATTGCAGGAATACTAGATTTATGCCACATTGATTCCTTGTCAAACTTCTCATTCAACATTGAACCTTCTTGGAATCGTACGGGGAAAAATAAACTCAGACATCTGTTCAACTCAACAAACGTTTTGATTCTGTTCAATTTTCCAATTATCGTCTTTGGATCGTCATCCATCAATCCGTATATCCATAAATTCATTTTATTGTTATTATTGAAATACTCATCTTGTATAGATTCAACCAGTGTTGAGGTATAGCCACCCCATGCATTATCTACCTCAGTGCTTATCTGTAACCCTTCAAGAACATCGCATTTCTCCAAAAAGTATCTAAATGACTCGTTTTCTGGCTCAACTTTGAATTCCTGTACTCCTGTAACGTAATTTTGGAATTTTAGATTTGGAAAATTGTAGTGTTCTCCAATCTGACTAGTGTGGACGAAATTGGTAAGAGTGTGAATTGACTTCGGATTATAGATCAATTTGTTGTAATCTGTCCAAAACTTTGTATTTTCTGTATTTAATGCCCCTTCTTCCACCACGCCCAGATCCAAACTATTCTGATACTGATTCTTCGACACCTTGGGCTGGTTCATTATCTCCAAACCTAGATCCGGAGCTTGTTCAAAATACTCATATCTATTCAACGCCCCTAAGCCATTTCGCAAGTCGTAAATCAATGCTCTTGGAGAATAGTTTGAACCACCTGACGATTTGAATCTGGATAAGAATACAGTTAGGTCATGATTCAACTTTGCGTTTGCAGTGTACGAAATTTGTGATTCTTGAACATTATACAAATGGGTTATTACACTGTTTGAATATTGCCCATACGATAGGTTTATGATTTCACTCATTGGGCTTGGTGTATGTGTATTCGGTTATGGTGAGATGATCTAGTTAGATAGAGTTGGTTTTCTGCACCGAACAATTACACAAAGTGGTTGGAAACGCGTGCTTTGTGGTTTACTTTATAGAGACAGTTGTTTTTCTCTCCCTGTTCCAAGGTCTTTCTATCAACTACTCCAATATTCTGTTTTCTTTATTCATCAATCACTAATACAACCAATCAACCTCCCACCCACCAGATACACCACAGATAAATGACAACCGCTGAATCAACCACAACTGAAAATAGCTCTGCCTATGTCACTATTCCAGTTCCAGCTCCAGTTTCAGTAAGTGCCGACACTAAAAAACAAGAGGAAGAGCACGACATAGATGAGAACAATGACAGTATAAATACAACCAACTCTCCTTCTATATCGTCATTATCATCAATAGACTCAAATAACTCTACTACTAAGCTTATTAATAGCTTATCCTCTACAAAAATAGTCAATATCGAAGACAACGAAAGTTTTACTATAGAATCTAAAAATAAACCAGTGTTGGTTGATACAACTAATCAAGCAGTCAATGAAAAAAGTAAAAATAACATATCAGATAGACTCCCACGGTCCGTAGCATCGAAGACTAAGTTTCACAATGAATTGACTGAAACGTCAGCGACATCAAGGACGAACCCGTTGCCCAAGAAACCCATAAAATTTACAGTTCGCAGAGTATCTCATGAACCTATAACTTCTCCATTGGTCTCACCAACAGGAGAACATTCACGCAACACAACACCAACAAGCTCGAAATTTGATCCCTTAAATACACCAATAGCATCCGAGCAGGAGCTAAGAGATATGATGAAATTGAAAAATGTACAAAAGAAGTATGACGAGTATGACTCAAGAATCACAAAGATTCAGAAAGAAATTGAATTCCTTGTGCAGTTGTTACCACCTTATAATGTTGAAATTGACTACAAAACAAGAACAAAAATAAATAAAGCAATTGAAAAGTTGAAAATGAAACAAGATGAAATTGAAAAGAAAAAATACAGCTTGGGAATAACTCTCAGTAGATTATGGAGAGGTCGCGAAGGCAGTGATATATGGGTTAGAAAATTCGATAAATAATAGAGTTTTGTTTTGCATGAATGAGCAGGGAACGAAGATGATATTGGTTTGAATGAAAGTGCTGTAATATACTCATGGTGCTGACAATGAGCTGCGAATGAGACTATAGATCAAAGATATTGTATTAAATATATATGTAAAAATAAGTAGAAAAGAAAGTAGATGGATATTCAAGATTAAAGTTGCTTTTAGAACATGCCGATGAAACCGGTCGTGGACCAAGACATAGACCGAAGGTTTTTACGTGCGGAGGTGAAGACACCGCACCCAATGGTTTCCACCGCTCGACGTCGTTCGACCCACTCACACTAGCGAATGAGAAAAGCTAAATCGTTGCAGTGTATATATTATTTAATAGAGATAATGTTTTGTACGAATTACTAAAAAGTAAAACACATTCAACACTTTTGTAACCACCAATAGTTGTAGCGACGATAGATCTTGCAAGGGCGCAAAAATATTAATGTAGTGACCCCTCAAGACTTAGTGGTCCTTTTTGTCGAAGTAAACAAAACTTGCCTCCAAAACACAGAGTATAAGCTGGGCACTGTCAATGGGCTTGTAAATTCCTTGGTACATTCGATACCGTGTACTCGAAATGTCGGACCTTGCCGCATGAATTAATGCGCTTTCCATCAATTCTCGACATAGGGACAGTCGTAGGGCCCCTCCCCCGCAAGTCGGCAGAATTGACCACCATATTTATAATGAATCTCGGTGGATTTGGTTGCAAAATTGTTGAAGTCGTAATCAGAAATTGATGTCCTCCTTGTCATGGATAGGAAGGCTGTATTTCGCAAGGAGGCTATAAAACTCTGATCGGTTATCCTGGTCTGAGTGCTATTTCTTGATATTGTATTGGTTCAATGACTGCACCAGTGGCTAGTAGTTGTACGAATATGACGTAATCCTCGTGAAGCAGGGGAGGCAAAGGCGAAACAACAAGAAGAAAAAATAGGTTGAGATTTGTGAACAATGTACAACAAAGCCCAAGGAGCACAACGTATGCCTTGCAACGGGATAAGACTTCAGACAAAGTACTTAAGGACACTCAGCTTAGTTATGATGTAGAACAGAGCATAACGGTAATGCAATTGGGGCCCCTGAGTCCATGAAGTCCTAGAAAGACCACCACCAACACCGCAGCGCTCGATCAATGATCCATCGATCCATCGGGACAACAAATTCAACATAAAAAATTTCATAGAAACAATTTCTCCTTCTCTTTTCGATTTACAGCTTCTACTTTCTCACCCTTAAATTCCAATCGTTATTTTTTACAACCAACAATCAGTCACGGGCACAGATTCTTACTATACTGACCTACACTAGTACTAGATAGCTTCCTATCTATAGACAGGGGCCAGTCATTTCTATAGCTTCTTCGTTATTGTCAGTGGATGTACATCATTACAATTTAGAGACTAGATCCATTTTACCTACACATCTCTGTTTTCACCACTCAATGACTGAAGATTATAGTCAACAACATCAGGACAGGTGCAATTCATCAATGTCTCCAACTCCTTTGCCCAATCTACAGCCTCAATCATCAACATTTCTGTTCTTCATAGAAGAGGGCCATCCACAGCTGAATCCACCACCACCACCACCACCACAACACCAACAAGCACGTATTGCCTCACAGAGTAGATCGTCTATTCTACCACCACCGACACAATTAGTTAATATGCCACTTAAGAGACAATGGCAACAGCGACCTAATTTTACCGTAAACACATCTTCAGAACTTTTTGCACCTTCATCGCTCCCGAAGTCACCAAGTGCTAAACCGATAACCAACAACGAATTTGTAGATATACTAAAATTCCCAATAGAATCATCACATGCATACTCATATGCTCATTTATCACCCAATTCATTAGCTTTAAGATTGAACGTGTTGAAGCGTTCGTTGGAAATTCTAAAAGATAGACCAGATTTATTTAAATCCATTGCAAGTCAGGATGAATATTATCAAGAAGGTAGCCATCCAATAATTTATAGAACAACTTCAAATTTTAATGATGATTCCTTGTCTTTCACATCTACCGGCACTGATTTACCATCTGCTCCACCAACACTAAGATCCAGTTTGTACAGCCAACCGAATCACTCATCAGATTATGTTCATGATGTCTCATCACCTACATCTACATCTGGAAAAGAAAATAAAAAATATAAATTACTATCAAATGCATCGTCAGCAACTTTAGCAGCTTTATTTCGACCTCAATTGAAACGATCCGAAAGTACACCAACAGAGAAACTCGAGCAAACTATACGGAAGACTTCACTACCTACATCAAGCTTATCAAAATCCAAGATAACAGCTCCATCTAAGAAAGATGATTTTAAAGACATAATTGATTTGCTCGAAAATGACCTAGATTTGTTATTGGATAATTCTGAGATTGCATCCACATTGCATGATTTATCTTTATCAACACAAGATGAGCAAGATAGTGATAAATCGAAACATGATATCGTCAAGGACAAGTTATTGTATGCATTGGCAATGCCATTCATGGAATCTTCAGCACTCACTCCTTCACTATTACAAAGTGGTGGTAATAATAATTTGAAATCTACATCAATACGACCTTCAACAACTGCCTTGAATTTACTAAATAACGACTATCTGCCTAACTCCTCAATGACTCCATTATCAGCACCCTCATTCAACAATAACAACAACAACAGACCTTTCCATTCAATGTTAACTAGTAGACATGCACTACCACAATCAGTATTCACCATAGAACCTGATTTACCATGGTCTGTCAAAGCCGCTAATGACTTTGCTTGTCTTATGTTTGGGGTACTGAAGAATACAATCAAGGCTTTAACATTAATGGATTTAATTGCACCACAATTTCGTGATTTTGTAATGGAACGACTAACCAAATACAGCTTAGAGCGGAGAGGCAACAAAGACAAAATTTTATTTGCTGGGGAGATTGTTGCAATTGTTCGACCGGGTGATCAAAATTTTGCATGGACTTCATTATGGGCTAAACGTAAAGGGAATTTGATTATATGTATGTTTGATCAAATTCCTTGTGATGCTTTTGATGTAGTTATACTGTGTGGTAGGGAAACTAATGATGATTATCAAATTGATTCAGTTCACGAAATAGCAGGAACTTTGGTTGAGGAACATGATATTATTAATATTAAACTATTGCGTAAGTTGAGTGAATCATTAAGCAAGGAAGTGAAAGAAGTGGATGTGAATATGGATGATGATAATTACAAAGATATCGAAGATAGTGAATTGATTAACCAAACAAGATATTATACTTTACAATTGGAAGATGGCAAAGAAAATATTCCATGTGCAATTACTTCAAATCCTTTGGAGATAAATGATGAGAAATTTGAAATTAAATTGAAAATTCATACATTACCTTACATTGCAGGTATGTTTGTATTGAATGCTAAAGATTTTCATATCTCATCATGCAATAATGCCATTGCAAGAAATTTATTTGGTAAATCATTCGAACAGTTAAATAATCATTCAATTGATGAGTTAATTCCAAATTTTACTAAAATTTTGAACATTGGATTGGAGAAAAATGTGGATTCATTTCAATTAATTCCTGGCTTAGTGTTACCTGAGCATTTCTTTAGAAAATATGATGCTGTTTTAAAAAAACAACTTAATGAAGAAGGAGAAACAGAGGAACAGATGTTTCTCAATTCTCATGGAATTGAAGGTATTCATCGAGATGGGAAGATTATATTTGTTGATGTGCAATTGAGGGCATCATCTCAAGATACTTTAGTTGTTTGGATAACATATTCAAGAAGCAGCAAGAATCGTAATTTATCGAAGGAGTTAGATAAATTAAGTTCATCAACTTCATCGATCTCATTAGCATCAAGCAACAAATCAGGCGCTTCGTTAAGTTCTAAGACAAGATCCCATTCAAGTTACACAAAATTAACAGACCTGATACAAATAAAATCACTAGAAAGTAAACATGAAAGATCATTAACAAGTAATTCAATAAGCTCCCAACTACCGTCACAATTGAAATTATTTAATGATAGGAAAGAAAATGACTTATTGGAATTTTCACCGAGAGAAATAACCAGGACTCTGAGTACAAGAAAAGCCAATACGGCATCTCTCGGTTTGCCATCAAGTAAATTGGATAGTTATACTTTTAATCTTGAACTAGAACCAAAAGTTGATTCAGAAACGCCAAACTATAAAATTTCATCAAAACATTATTCCGATGAGAAAATACTTGAATTGGAAAATGAATCCTTAGAACTAGTTAAATCGAAATCATCAAAATGGCCACAAGAGGTTGGACTTGATCGAAGGACCAAAAAATTTTCTGAATTCAAAGTTGTAAAGGATATGGGTGAAGGGGCATACGGAAAAGTAGTATTGGCTCAACATAAAGAAGATCCTTACTATAATATCATAATTAAATGTATAGACAAGGAAAGAATCTTGGTTGATACCTGGGTTCGTGATAGAAAATTAGGTACAATTCCATCAGAAATTCAAATAATGGCTTTTTTAAACAGTGAGCTACATCCAAATATTATGAGAATCGTTGATTTTTTTGAAGACTCGAAGTATTACTATTTGGAAACACCAATATTCGGAAACCCTCCTGCAATCGATCTATTTGATTTTATTGAAATAAAGAAAGACATCTCAGAATTTGAGTGTAAATTTATATTCAAACAAATTGGTTCCGCCATATACCATTTACATAAACAAGGGATTGTTCATCGTGACATTAAAGACGAAAATTTAATCATTGATGAAAAAGGTGTAATCAAATTGATTGATTTTGGAAGTGCGGGATATGTTAAACAAGGGCCATTTGATGTATTTGTTGGAACAATTGACTATGCATCTCCTGAAGTATTAAGGGGTGAAAAATATGAAGGAAAACCTCAAGATATATGGGCGTTGGGGATCTTGTTATATACTATGTTATACAAGGAAAACCCATTTTATAATGTTGATGAGATAATGGAGGGTGATTTGAGAGTTCCTTATGTTATTAGTGACGATTCCCTAAACCTTATTCGAAAGATACTCATAAGGGATGTTAACATGAGACCAACTATAACTGATATCGTTGAAGACGAATGGTTAACTATATAGAATAGTGTGTTTAATGTTGTATAATTATAAAACGTACAGGAGCTTTCACAAAAAAAATATCTTACGTTTGAAGTGGAATATCAAATAACCACATAACCACCAGATAATATGATGAACAACGTTGATCCCCTGCCGAGGCAAATAGAAATACTAGATGAAAACAATGTTCCGATTGTTATAACATTCCTATATCAAATAAGCACAACAGCAGTTCTCTCTCAAATTCCATCACTTTTGAACCAGGACAGTAATAAAAGTCTAATGACTGATGATTCAGATGCAATTCACATACTTAAATCTGGTCTAAATATCGACGCCCCCTATTTGGTCAAGCTACAAATAAACCAATCAGATAAGTTTCAGAAATATGGAGTGATCTACCCTATACTAGACCACCACTATGGCATATTCAAATGTCAATACATCAAACAACAAACGAGCACGAGCACAAGCACAAACAGACATAAGCAAATCATGAATCAAGTGGACCTACTAAATTCCTGCCAGAGTCTATCGTTGAAGGAGCCAATACCGAGTCCAGTATTTTCAATGGCACCACCTAATTCTAAAGTTGAGGAGGAGATGTTGGATCCGAGAGAGTTTCTTATTTGGCGATATTACAATACTTTGTATTCTTTGAATAACCCATTAAGTTACTTTCCCAAAACTGCATTGATCAGATTCAAAAATTTATGTCAAGGAAATGAAGTCGAGATATTGCAAGAGATATTTTTGACGATTGATAAGTTTGACGCGAGATATGATTCGCCATTTGGTGAGAGGCAAGGCTGCGAAAATGAGATGCAAAGGATGTTTATGGAGAAATATGGGATCAAAATAGAAGAAGGGGAAGTTAAGGGTGTTAGCGGTGACAAGTTACAGCAATTGGTTTTGGAGTTGAAGATACGAGAGGCTCAATTGCAGATTATTGTGTTGTTTGAAATGTTGTATTGCATGAATATAGACGAAGAAACTTTTCTAGAAACGAACGCAATGAAGCAACAAAGAATCGAGAAGAATTTACAAAAACAACAAAAGTCAAATCTTGTACGATCCAGAAAGAAACGAACTGTAATTCCCACATTTTTGGGCATGGGCTTTAGGGCCATCGAATCAAAGAAAGTTCTAACCACAGATGAATTTGCAATATATAGTAGTCTAAACAATTTAGTTGATAGATTAGGATTATGGGACACTTTATCATCAAAAAAAGATGGCAATAATACTTATGGATTCATGGCATATGTTTTAGTTCCTTATTACCATAAAAAATTACCCCATTTAGTGAAATATGTCATAGATAATATGAAAGATTCAAATATGAAGTTGATTAGTCTAAAACGAAAGAAGACTTCTGAGGAAGAAGCAAGAAATAAGAGAATCCCATTACCCAAAAAACCAAGTTTAACTAAATCCACCAGTTTGATTGATGAAATTGGTTCTTTGAAAAGATCCAAATCGAATTTATCGGCAAAAAATTTGAGTAAACGACAAGTTGATTTGAATATAACAGCAACCAAAACTGAATCAAAAATAGAATCAGTCGATGAATCGTCTCAATTCATATTTGGAAATGCGAAAAGGTCAAAATCCACAAACACACCAACTGTTGACGTTTTAGCAACTCCTGTTAAACCTAAAGTTCTGTCGTTTTCGCAAGTTAAATCTACACCTGCAAGAAGAAATAATGATATTGAGATAACCACTCCTATCAACCCAATCAAATTTGTGATCAGGACACCCGATGATAGTTTTATCAAGCCTAGAAATGAATACGAATAGGTAAATCTTGTTACTTGAGTACAATCAGAGCTACTTCACAAATAAACAAATAGTAAATGTTCAAGATACACCTTTCCAGAGAGAGACCAATAACGATAAAGGACAACAGTAGAGGACTAAAGCTCTGTAAGATTTGTACGATTAAATGAATCGATACGTTGCACTGCTTTTAGAGACATTTGATGTAAACAAGATGAGTACAAATTATTCAACGAAAAGTAAATGTTTATAGTACATTAATTATACAGCTAATTCACCAAAGAAAATCCCACTTGTGATTGCTTTAGCATCATTTTGTTCAAGAATCAAGTCTGTTAATGGCTGACCTATTCTATCCTTTAGTTTTTCTTTTATCTCATCCAGTATATAGACTTCCATGTCATCACCATTTTCGATCTTCAATTTTCGAAGAGTTTCCAAAACAGTACCTATCAAAATCTTTCTTTCGAATTCTGACTTGTTCTCTTCAACAATTGATTTGTGCCAGACTTTCAAATTCCCAACGAGGACCAATTTCAATACTTCATTACCCATATTTTTCAACCCTAACAATGCGCCATAATGTGTACCAATTGGTTTAGTGGAATCTAACAATGCCCTGAGTAATGTTCTGGTAACTCTTGGTCTCAAAGTAGAATAAGATGAACCATAAACCTTGATAATGTGCTCTAATAAAATCGCAGCAAATTCTCTAACTGCTAATTGGTTCTTCAATAACTCCTCATACTCTTTATCATTATCTTTGAATACCGGTCCTATTCGCTTAGCCAACAATAATGTCAAAATGCAAGGCATTAATGCATGTACATATGGATCCAAGAAAATCGTCTTGTTGTCAGCTAATGCTGATATTACTTCTAACATAGTTGATAAAATTTCTATATTTCTTAACTGATTAGTTATTTGTTCTGCCACGAATTGAATAAAATATGGCACTAATTGATGTAAACCCGGGTCAGATTTTAATGAAGTAAGTGCTGCAGTTTTCAAGCCTTCCTTCTCTGGGTCAGTTGAAATTAAAACTTCGACAACTTTGTCGAAATATAATTTCAATTCTTTAGATAATACATGCTTTACTAATGGTTTGACTTCAAGTTCTTTTTCAGTAGTTTTCTTATCTTTACCATTTGTGCCACCTTCCTTCTCACTAGTTGCTCCAAGACTTAGAATATCATTGCCCAACATTGACGAAGTAGCACCACGAACTGCTGGTGGTAAACTTTTAATTTCTGATGGTAATGGATTTTGAGGAACTATAGGCTGCACCCCCTCAATAGCCAACCAATGTGCCGTAAATGTGGTTTGCCTAGGAACTTTGGGTAATTCTTGATTTATTAATTTTTCAAACTCGATTTCATGGTCATCTATATAATACAAAGTTTGACCTCCTGCTCCAACCATAGTTTCTTTGAAATTTAACGGCTGTGAGTTATCATAACCATATAATGGTTCAACGTTTAGAATTTTCAACGCATAGTTTACATCTGAAGTCATTAATAACTTACGCTTGGAATGTCTCATAAATTTTATGGCAAGTTCTAATATTTCATGAATTCTATATTCAACATCCATAGCCAAATTTTTGGCAGCCTCATCGGGAAGATTCACACCCAATGAATCAGCAGCGTCTTTCACTGTATCATACGGCGACCATAATGAATGTGATAATGGGACTCTTGCGTCCATGATATTGGATGTATTGGTAGACTAATGTGTTGATTGTATTTATATTCTCACTTGATTTTCACTGTGGGATATATTATTGTTCAGCGTGCACGAAAGTTCTTGACAGCAGTAAAACATATCCATGCTAGATGTTGTTGAATTCTACTCGACTTGATCTGTAGGGTCGTCAATTGTGCTATTCAAATAACTGGAGTTACAGCCAGTTTGGTAATGTAATTATAGCGTCAATACATTTCCAATATCCTTGAGATTCTTCCCTTTGATTTTAGTAAATTCAGCTTTACCAGGTAGCGGTCATTTGGAAATTGAATACCTGTAGCTATCAATCAGCGTATGACTATGCATACGAGGGAACCATGTAGAGAGTTTTGACCATTGTGAATTTTGCTAAAATTTCCCATAATATACTTCCAAAAAAAGCTGGCCACATCCTCTACGGCAATATAAGACAACTCTAGCTTCACAACATTTCCCAATATCTCCACAATTTTAGCACCCCCTTTATCTCGAATCATTTACATTTGCATCAATTTCAAAAAGTTAGTACTTCTCGTGAATAAAGTATAAATAAGGATTATGTAGCTAAATCTGAAATAGCATCTTTGAAATACAGTACTAGTTTGGAAAGGTGCAAAATCTACGTAGACAGACCAGTACTCGACGGTTCGTATCTGCCTGCTTTCTTTCTTTCATGAATTCTTATAATCTGATAGAGAAGGAGCTTCAGAATATGTATGAATTAACTCCCCGACGCTGAAGCTTCTTCATTTTTTACTTCTAAGCCATATCGACTGAGCTACATATTATCATGTTTGGTTATCTAGCTACAAATGATATCAACAAACTTTACTGGATCTGCTGGTAATGGAATGAGGTCGATATCGGCACGAGGAAAAGGTTGTTGAATTTATCCATTGGTTGAGCAAACAAAAATGAACGAGGCCCACTTTGCAAAACTAGAAAACTAAAGATTCTGAAAGACGATCCTAATTTTGTAGAGGCATTGTGTCTACAAAACGAATATAAACTACTTGATCTATAAACACAACAGGATCCATGAAACATTTTCACAGCAACGCCATTACCTAAAGGGCCAGGTGACGACTTTTTGATTTATGGGAAACACACTTCAATACCTGAAAATTTCTGGCCACATTGTCAAATTTAACGCAAGGTAAATGGTGTTGATTCTTATAAGCAACGACGGGGATCGGCCAGATGCATTGCAAATTAGGTTGTCTTTAATTCGTATCTGGGTCAATTACATATTTAACTTTGCGCCACTTAAGCTTTGATGGATGGAAACAAACTTCAAACCCCCTTTTTTTCTGAAGGTGGTTCCATGAAATACCAGTAAAGTTGACAAATAAACAATTTTATGTTTCAGATAAAACTACAGTTCATTCGTATGTACTTTGAAAAGTCTTAGCATGTGTTCAATATAAGCTACTTACTCTCACTAATTTCGAAGCATCTTTAATCTTCTCTTTCGATTTTTTAAGTCTCATAATTTTGATAGTCGCTTGCTTTCTATATTGTTTATCGATGCATATCGTGGATTGACTATCTCTCTCAAAAATCTTATCCTCCATGTGAAATCTACCCCAAACGTCTAGTGTCTTATCGTCATCCTTTATCTTACGTCACGCTGAAGATTGTGAGTTAATCCCGACCTTACCATCATTCCTATAAACACAGAAACCACACGTCAAATTCGGGTTTTGAAATCCCTGAATGGCGTTCTCAGTTCCAGACGGTGCTTCGTGAGCAATTACTCAAGATCAACCCAACAGTTGACGTTGTTGTTGTCCACATTGACGTTATTTATCAATCTGAATAGTTGGAACCTTATAAATTTCAAAGTAACTAGAGCCTGAAAAAACGGAAATCGGGTAGCTTGGAGATCGAAGATATCATGTTCTTTTCTTCATGATATACCACGACTGGTATCGGTTCAATTTCTTCAATTTTAATACTTGACAAGTGAAGTCTTAGACATCTAAACATTGCAACAACTCTCATAATTTAAACTATCAATACAGTATTTTTCAAAAGTTTCTTCAACACTAGGCAAATATACATCAGTATATGTGATCGTAGGTCTAGCCATTTCTCTAATCACATCTTTGAAGAGCACGGCCACAACGAACATTCTAATTGTAACATTCTTTTCCAAGAAATCTATGTCCTCAACATCTCTATTATTTGCTAACCTCAATGTTTGTTGATTTATAATCACATACACTTTAAGACAGGTATGTTATGTTAACGTTGGAATATTCGTGTTCTTGGACATTGTGCCTGGGGAAACTAATTGTTTGACAAGGTTATCGAACTCTGTGCAATCAACATCAAAATAAATGGCCCTTATCATCGTCGCAGTTGTCTATTTTGATAGCCTACGAAGAAGTGCTTATTAGGAAGTCATATATACTGGACTTTGCCAAATGTTTGGAAAATTGGGTCAGGTTCACGTGTTTCATTGTAGATCACGTTCATTACGTTGCAGGTTAGAACAATTCCCGCCGCAATTTAATGCTATACAAACTACCAAACAATTCACTGCTTGAACAATACATATCAAAAGCTGATCACAATAGTGACTCAAGTTATCAGTATACACGGAGCTTCAAATGCGGCCAGACCTATATATCTACGTATTGCACGAATTATCAACAATTCGTACATTTGAATGATTTTAAGAATTTCCCTTCATTTGCGCTAAAAATTCGTGATTCAAATCGAGTAATCGTTTATTTTCATTCGATATTTGCTGTAACTTCTTATCCTTTCTCAATATCTCCTCTTGAAGTAATTGATTCTTATCCTTGAGTGATGCATCTTTAAATTTATCTAATAGTTCTTTAGAGCTCCACAATTTGCCATCCGCCAATTCCTCTTCCTTGTCATCCTCCAACCTGTACAACTTGGCCATTTCTTTCCTTATACTCTCCTCCAACATTTCCCTACTTATTTTTGCTATCAATTCTATATCGAAAAATTCCAATCTTTGCAATTCATAAAGCAACGCATCCGCGCGATCTCTACAAAAGTATTGCTCAGAAACTTGTGTACTCAAAGCTGGGTTATTTCCTTGCATTCGTACCTGGAATTGAAGACTTTTTTTGAAACTTTGATATAGTTCTTCATAAAATTTGGAAACGTAGATACCATTTAGCTCTGGTATTGCGTCTATTTCTTGCATTGATTTTTTCTCATCTGACAATGCTTCATTGAAACGTATAGTGCTAAGTTGAATGGCTACTATTTCCCAGGTATCGTCTCGTGAAGATTGCGTTGGCTGTAGATGTGGTAAGAATTTTAGGACCAATTCTAGTAAAGGTATTTTGATCACAGATTTGATCTTTTCTTGTTCTTGTGCATAGAAAGATTTAGCCATGTTGGTTCACATGTATTCGTCTATTGAGATTATAACACGGTTGATATCTTCCTGAGAATGGTAGCTGTTGGAAGATTGATTGGTTGCTATATTCTAATGTTATATATATCGCTATATGTGTATATATATTTATTTCGACATGAATGTTTACTATTTTTTTTCTACATGAGGACATCAATGCAATCCTCATCCACAACCATAGTGGCAAAAGTATGCCATAACACAACTCATGAATGTTTCAGTCACCAATCTGACTCCAGCCTGCCCTTCTACAATCCTTTATCATTTCTTGCTTGCTTTGCTTTAGATCTTAATCGTTCGTTTTGTCCCAACTTTTGATCTTGTAGTTTCTTATACCGATCCTCGGCAGCTTTAGCCAGGGCTTCTTTTGCACTTAGTCCATTTGTTCCCTCTCCCAAAGCTCTTGATTCTTTTGAAAATGCCTGTGATGGCGTTTTTCTTGTTGGAGTAGGAATATTTGTAGTTGGAGTCGGGTTTTTAGATTTGGACGGTTGCCTCTTCGGGGTGGAGCCTAGTTTTTGGTGTGATCGCTCAGTCAGCTTCTCCTTGTTGAACTTGGATGCATGAGAGCCCATTGGTCTATCTCTATGAATTGACTTCGGCCAAAATTGAGGCTTTGATCGTTTGATTGAGGGACAGAAGTTTGAGTGGTTAAATTATCAACAAAAAAATAAACCTGGCATTAACTATTATTATTTCGCTCTATATACAAACATCTATATATTTCCGACTGTTGATTAATCAAGTAATCTTGGATTAGCATCAGTGATTTGTTTGGAAACTTTCCTATAATTCACATTTTCTTTCAAGTTTTTGAATTGCGGTACATCAACATTTACTTCATATTCAAATTTAGGATTCTCTTCTACTGTAATTCTAGAAATTAATTTATAGTTTTCGGCAGTCTTAATCCAATTTCTTAAGAATCTTAAAACTGCCCCATCATGTTGCATATAATTTTTGTAATGTTTCAAAATTGATAAATATAAATCGGTTCTTTCTTGAGATTTGAATTTTTCGGAGAAAATAGTGGCGGCTCGTAATGAAGACCAATCAGCATTAGCAATGTATTTATAGGCTTCATCATCTAATTTCGATACCAAGCCATTCCAAAGTCCCAAGAGTTCTTCAATCGTGTATTGAACATTTCCAGCTTGCTTCAAGATAATACGATGGGAAATTATGCTCTTTTCAACATTGAAGGATTCATATGATTTAATAACATCTTGTACTAAAGATTTGTCGGTCCATACCATATTTGAAACTAAGGTATTCAAGAATACTTCATCAATCTTAGGACATTTAGCAAATATTAATTTTAACAATTCGGTTGCTTCTTCATTTGGCTCTGGGTATTTTTGGAAAAATGCTTTGAATAACCCTGCGTTGATAGTAGCCAGCTTGGAAGAGAGATCGTGCTGATGACCGTGATAATGTTCAGAGATACGTTTCCATAAATCGATAACTTCTTCCATTGAATCACCGGCTTGTAAACAATTATCCAAAAATGAGACCATATATGGGGCTTTCAATATAACAACATATGGTAAATTTTCTGACCCATTGATAGCTTTTTCAAAAAATCTCTTAGCGATTTTAACATCTTTACATTGTCCGATGAAGGATAAATGCAATTGAGCTAACCCCCCCAAAACCGATTTTTCCTTAGGGTTGCTTTCATACAAATTCATCAATGATTCTAAAGCATCTAAACCCCTGGAATGGTCACCTTCACTTATGGCAACTTGACCGATTTGATCAGATAAGAATGGATGCACAGGCTCGTTTTCATTAACGCTAAGGTCATAAATAGACTTGATTTCTTCATAAGAAAATTTTTTAGTTTCATAAGCAACCTGTATAACAATCGACAATACTTCATGAGATAAATACAAGTTTCCTTTGCTTGCTTCGTTTTCTTCTGCTTGACCTACACCCGCCTCCCAAAGGTTCAAGATTTCTGGGTATAATTTAAATTGTAATAACGTTCCGAAAACTTTGAATAAAATACGTGTTGATAAAACACTATTCAATTCCCCTGATGCAATGGTTTCAGCAAGATTCAAAATTGCAGTTTGATAAGTGACATCATCATCAAATGCTGCTGCCTGATCCTTGTCTCTGTTTCTAGATCTTGCTAGTCTATTTCTTCTCAGAGTGATAGTGGCACTATATAGATTGGCTGAATATTTGTATAAATCAATTTCAGTGACTTGTTGTCTGAAATTTTCATCCTGTAGTAAACGTGACAACTCATCTATACCAGAATACCCCTCAGTCTTTGTGACCCATTTTTGCTTATGTCCTCCTTCAAACTGTCTTTTACGATCGAGATGGGTTGGTTGATGTGATTTATATTTATAGTCTTGGAACTTCTCTTTGTACTCACTGATTGGAGCGTCCTGGACAATTGGTGGTTGTGGAGCAGTCGTGGTGGATGCAGATGCGATAGATGAGTTATTTCTTGTGAAAAATAAGTTACTCTCTAAACTTATAGGTTGAGTGTTGGGGGATGTGGTGGTTGTTAAAGATGATTGTAAAGTATTTGAACCACTTTTAGCATGCTTAACCTTCACTATTAAAGCAGGTCTTAACCCCTGTTGGGCATTTACTGCAATCAATCTGAACATGTTATTTAAATTAATTCAATAGAATAGTTGATATAGTCCGATTATAAAGATATCTCTGATTCACTAGTACTTTCTCTAAACTTGAAAAAAATTTTTCCTCTAGTAAAAGTTATGTTTTTTTATATCACGTACAGAAAAAAAATAGCAGGAGTATTTCTTTTTGCGTTGGGTGATTTCATCAAAACTCAGATCATATTCAGCTGACTACAATGATGAGACAATTGTTCGTTTCCTTTTTACGGCAATCTCAACTTCAAATGTTTGCATGCGTTGATGATTATTTCTATGTATTTCTCGCCGTACTCATTAAATCGTTGTTATCATACGTACAGTTATGTACAGTTTCTGGTGCTGTTCATGAAGGTGGCAAAATGGCCAGTTAGGTATTTATAGTTTTGAGTTTCTTCCTCGTTTAGATCTTTCTTTTGAATTATCTCAATTCTGGAACAACCTTGTAATTCAGTACCCTTTTTCTCTGTTTTTTGAATAATCAAATATATCATTGCCAATAAGTTGCATAAATTGACACCTTGGTGATGGACACTTGATAGCACGGCACCGAATAATTTCAAACAAGCAGTATATACCATACAGATGAGTGTGTCACTGAATTTCAATTTACCTTGATACCCATATGATCGACAAAAACCTGTAGTCTTTAAAGACTGTAGACCCATTGACACAGGGACTCTCAAATCCATTTTTGAATGAGCACGGACCTACAGCATTGTCAATAGTGGTTGCTTCATAGATCCTTGAGTTGTAAAGGTTCATGTCATTTCAGCCTGTATTTCTATTGGTTACCAAAATTTGATCTGCAATTTGAGGTTGTTGGATAAACCTTATGCCACATCGATTGCTACCTCTTGTTATCAATCAATTGCCAGGACCTGCTAATCTAGTAAATGCCAATCAAAACCATGACGAAACTACCTTTAGTTTGCACAGACTACTTTGCTGACAATCGATCACAAAGTCTGACAGATCTAGATAGCGTACGACAAAGAAAATTTGATTATCAATTTTGTTTACAACCAACCTACAAGTTTGAACCACTCTATACATCACATATTCCTTGTTATATCAGTATTATATTTATCACTATATTCACTAGCTATATATGCTGATGTTTGATGGCACAATGGCCGTATCACTGAGATATCCAACTGAAACCTCACAATTACTACCCCCACTAAATCATGCAACAACAGGTAACAATACTAATGAGAAAAACAATTCCAATGAGAAGAATCATGATATGGTAGAAAGGAACTTGGGTACATTTGATGGTGTATTTCTACCGGTCTCATTGAATGTCCTATCTATTTTGATGTTCTTAAGATTCGGTTTCATCATTGGCCAAATGGGTATATTAGGCACAATGTTTTTATTGATACTATCGTATTCAATCGATATATTAACCACACTATCCATCAGTGCTATATCTACAAATGGTACAGTGAAAGGAGGAGGAGCATATTATATGATTTCAAGATCGTTAGGGCCAGAGTTTGGAGGTGCAATCGGAATTATTTTTGTCATAGGTCAAATTTTAAATGCTTCATTGAATGTAGTTGGGTTTATTGAGCCTTTATTAGTCAATTTTGGTGAAAATGGAGGTGATATGGCTAAATTATTGCCTGTGGGGTACTTTTGGCTGGTATTTTATTCAACTATTTTATTAGCAGTGTGTACTGGTGTTGCAATGGTTGGTTCATCGCTTGTTTCCAAGACTGCACTATTGCTATTTATAATTTTGACGATTAGTACCGTGTCTATCCCAATATCTACATTATTTGTGAAACCGTATTATCCGTTACCTCCTCCATTTGATGATATTTTATACACTGGACTATCTTGGAAAACTTTGACAAGTAATTTATGGCCGAAATTCACTAGCGGAGCTGCAGGTTCAGTATTGCCACCAGGTGTTCCAGAAACTTTTAGAGATATGTTTGGTATTTTCTTTCCAGCCACTGCAGGTATTCTTGCTGGAGCTTCAATGTCTGGGGAATTAAAAACCCCTTCAAAATCGATCCCAAAAGGTACTTTAAATGGTTTATTGGTTACAATCATACTTTATACATTGGTCATTGTTTCAATGGGTACAGCTATACCACGTGATTTACTACATGTGGATATTAAAGTTATACAAACAGTGAATATTCTGAGTATAGTTATTATACTTGGTGAATTTTCAACATCCCTCTTTTCAGTAATCATGGGCATAGTGGGTGCTGCAACAATGATCAATGCCATTGCTGATGATAAAATTATACCCGGGCTATCAATCTTCACTTCTGCGAAGAAATCGATTAAGGAGAAGAAGAGGGCTCAAATTTTTAGTATATTGGTTACTTGGTTCATTGCTCAAATTTTCTTATTTGCTGATATTAATCAAATCGCCACATTTATAACTATGGCATTTTTAATGACTTTTATTGTTACCAACATTGCATGTTTTCTTTTAAGATTGGGATCAGCACCAAACTTCAGACCTTCCTTCAAATATTTCAGTAGCAGAACTGCCTTAACAGGAGCACTTGTTTGTCTTGGTGCCATGTTTATTGTTGATGGAATCTCAGCCACATTAGTTATATTTTGTTTGACGTTTTTGATTTTAATGATTCATTATCTGACGCCTCCTTCAAAATTTGGTGATATTTCTCAACTACTTATATACCATCAAGTAAGAAAATATTTGTTAAGGTTGAAATTAGAAATGAGTGTGAAATACTGGAGACCACAAATTTTATTATTATGTGATAATCCAAGAACGTCTTGGAATTTGATTGGCTTCTGTAATCATTTGAAAAAAGGTGGGTTATATGTTTTAGGTCATGTTGTTTTAATGAATGATGATACAAACTCATTATGTAATACAGACAAAAATGCCAGTGTGTTTTCTGCAACTACTTATCAAGAAGTTAGAAAACAAAAGCAAGCTTGGGTTAAATTAAGAGATATGTCTAAGATCAAAGCATTTGTACAGATAGCTTTGGGTCCAACATTACCATGGGGTGTGCGTAATGTATACCTTGGATCAGGTTTAGGAGGTATGAGGCCAAACATTACTGTGTTAGGGTTTTATGATTTCAGAAAGCATGGTATAGAAATGCCAATAATGCCTTCGTTCAAAAGTGATGATGTCAATCTTGATGAATTACCGACTGATACATGTCGTAAGGAAAGGAAAGTTTCCATTAATCAATGGGTTCAAATTGTAGAAGATTTAATTATATTGCAAGCTACTGTTGCAGTGGCTGCAAATTTCACAATACTAAATTTACCTAAGAGTGAAAATAGTTATCAGTTTTTCAGAAAACCCAAATTCAATAAAGATTGTAAGCGGAAATTCATCGATTTGTATCCAATTCAAATGTCATCTATCAGCCAATTAGATAATGGACAATCAGTCTTATCTACAAACTTTGATACGTACACATTAATTTTACAGCTAGGTTCGATTTTATCAACTGTTGATGAATGGAAACTAAACAATTATGCACTTCGAGTTATTGTGTTCGTCGAGTTAGTGCAAGAATTTGAAGATGAAAGAGAAAGGTTGAGTAAACTATTATCAAGTTTGAGAATCGACGCAGAGATTAAGATCATTTGTTTACAGGAAGCAAACTTGGATAGTTATAATTATATGGTTAAGGGTTACGCAAAGACACAATCAAACAAATTGCAATATGATAAAATGGATAATGTATTAAGTCAAGATCAATGGTGGAAGAATTTATGCAAAGCGAGAGAAACAATTTGTGAAATTGAAAAGAAAAAGACTATGATACAAAAATCAAGATCGGTTCCTACGAGAAATAGTTCAAGGATCTCGTTTGCGCCAGAGGCTTTCTATCCATTAAATTTAAGTACTTCAAGTCCAACAAATCAAGTACAAGGTTTGAAGAATAATAGGAGATATACTTTATCCAATTTACACGAGCATGGAATGTCCTTTTCATTTAACTTGAAAGCTCAAGGAGGTAATGAATTCATTTATGATGATGATACGGTTAGTGAAACTAGTGAGAGTGATGATGATATACTCGGAGATGAGAGCAGTTCGTCCAACGATCCATCATACAATAGCGTGAATAAAGGAAGGTCGAAACCAACTGAAAGTAATTTGAAGTATAAAAGTGGGCTTAAAGAAAAATATTCGGGAGTTAAATCCCCAGATCAATTGTCAATAAGATCAACTATTTCCAACCTAAGACCAAATTTCCTGTCTGTAAAAATACCCAAACCCAGAATAAATGACGTTGACGATGAAGGTGATAACGACGACAACGAAAATGATAATGATAAAGATAGTGATACTTCGAGGAAACAAACTATTCTGTTTGTTGATGATGATGATAATATACAAGAGGAAGCAGATAGTGAGGATCTATTGAAAGCGAAAGACGCAGCCAGAACCACTTATCCTTCTAGACCTATCACTAAACGGTCATGCTCGAGTGCTAGAATTAATCCCATTATTGCTAATGATGACGGAATCATTCAACACATGAAAACGCCGCAATTTCTTGCAGCTGAAGATGAAGATGAACCACCAACAATAGCATTAAAAGATCATGCTACAACTGTAGGAACAACACGTGCCGAGTTTTACAAGAACAAACCCAAGCTATCGCAACAACCAAGTCATAAAGAAAAGACAATTACTAAAAAGCAATTGCAGGAAGAGTTGAAAAACCTCAGTTTTAATGACCTTCCTGCGAAAGGGCAGCACCTTGTATTGAACGAATTGATGTCCAAAAATTCAAAAATTGGAGATACTGAAGTAATATTTTCCACATTGCCTGCTCCTTCAATTGGAACACATTTGAATTATAGTGATTCATTTGAGTATACCAATAACTTATCGATTTGGTTAGATGGATTGCCTCCTGTTTTGTTAGTCAATAGTCAAACCGTAACTGTTACAACAGCTTTGTGAAATGTATAGGAAAAACTTCTAATAGACAATAAATTTTCTCACACAAAATAACACTTTTTTTTATCATCACCATTTAGCAGCACTACCACCCAATAAGTATAACAGTGTGTACATTATGGCTGTAGGGGTCAATAATGATAAGATGAATAGCAATATTAACCAGACAAGTGAATCTAAAGAAGAAAAGCTAAGGAAAAGAAGAGAGCAGTTGGCACTCTGGAGGCAAAAGAAGGAACAAGAAAAGAATAAACTCACCGAGCCCAAGTCATCTCAGGAGCATACACATCGATCACTCCCAGAACTAAGTGATAAACAATCGATTTCTATATCGGATGCTGAAGAGAAGAGAAAGATACGACAGCAGCGTATTGAAGAGTGGAAGAAATCAAGGATAAAGAAAAACACCCTAGTCACTCCAAAGACTACAATCACTGTGAAGAAGAAAAATGGCGTGAAGGATGCCCCATTGAAAAGAGTACTTGTTTTCGATAATGATGAAGAATCTGCTGATATCAAAAAGCCAGTATTTAAAAAGCCCAGTTTAGAAATAGAAGTGGAGGATATAAATGAGGATGCTGTAGATGAACTTGATGCGTATATAGCATCTATAAATGAGAGTACGAAAGTAGAAGCAACTCCTGAGATGAGAATAGATGAGGAGGAGGTGGAAATAGAAGAGGATGATGAAGAGTCAAAGTTGCAAGATTTATTGACTTCAAAATTATCGAAACTACAAAATAGAGGGAAAGAATTGCAAAAAATTGATTATTCCAAAGAGATTTACGAGCCTGTACGAAAAATATTTTATCAAGAACCATATGAGTTACTGTCATTACTGCAGGAGGCAATTGATGAAATAAGAAGTTTAGAGAACATTAAATTACGAGGCAAGAATATACCTCGCCCAACTACAAAATGGTCTCATTTATCTCTCCCTGCTAATTTGCTGTCTGTGATCAATGACAAATTACAGTTTGACACACCTTCAGCTATCCAAAGTCAAGCAGTACCTACTATTTTATCAGGTAGGGATGTGATTGGTGTTGCTAAAACTGGTTCTGGAAAGACAATGTCATATGTCTTGCCTTTGCTTAGGCACATTCAAGATCAACGTCCATTAGCAGAGGATGAGGGTCCTATTGCATTAGTTTTGATTCCTACACGAGAATTAGCTCTACAAATTCAAAAGGAGATTTTAAATTTCACGAAGAAAAGTAAAATACGAGTCTGTTGTTGTTATGGAGGTACGAGTATCGAGAATCAAATTAATGAATTGAGAAAAGGAGTTGAAATAGTTGTTGGCACTCCAGGAAGGGTTATTGATTTATTAGCTGCTAATGGAGGTAGAGTTACTAATTTTAAGAGAACTACGTATGTTGTATTGGATGAGGCTGATAGAATGTTTGATTTAGGTTTTGAACCTCAAGTAAATAAGATATTTACACAAATTAGGCCAGATAGACAAACCGTTTTATTTTCTGCTACATTCCCGAGAAAGATGGAAACATTGGCTAAGAAGATACTTCAGGATCCAATTGAAATTATTGTTGGTGGAATTAGTGTTGTTGCTTCCGAAATTGAGCAGGAGATTATATTATTTGAAACGGAAACAAAAGAAGATTTTGTAAGCGAGAGGATCGCAAAATTGCATGAAATGTTAACTGATTTTCAATCAGTGAACCCGGGATCTAAGATACTTGTATTTGTTGAAAAAAAGAATGATGCTGATGAGTTGGTTGCCAACTTGTTGGCCAACCAATTTCCTTGTGTTGCAATTCATGGTGGTAAAGAACAAGTGGATAGAAAGTATGCCATAAAAGAGTTTTCCAGCATGGATAGTGGAGTCGATATATTGATTGCGACATCAATAGCTGCAAGAGGATTGGATGTTAAAAGTTTGGGATTGGTTATTAATTTCGATCCACCTAATCATTTGGAGGATTATGTACATCGAGTTGGCAGAACAGGTAGAGCAGGCTCGAAAGGCAAAGCGATTACATTTGTTTCTGAGGATCAGGAGAAAGAAATTTGCAATCTCGTGAAGGCATTAAGGATGAGCTCCAATAAAATTGACCCCAAATTGGAAGGCATTGCAGAAAATTTCTTCGGTAAGGTCAAGTCAGGCAAAGAGAAATTTAGCAGTGGATTTGGTGGGAAAGGTTTGGATAATCTACAAGAAATCAGAGAAAGTAAATTAAAAATGGAGAAGCAAATCTATGGAGAAGACGAAGAAGGAGGTAAATCTACCCCTCAAGAAAAGAAACTGTCTTCACCGCTGCTTTCAATTGCATTACCAGAATTTGACATCATTGAAGGCAATACCCCAGAAACTTCAGGCCCAGATAAATGTAAGTTTTACTGCAGAATCATCATAAATGACTTGCCCCAAAAAGTAAGGTGGAACATTGTACAAAGAGAGAACTTGACAATGATCATAGATACTTCAAGAACCTCAATTACCACAAGAGGCCAGTTCTATCCAAACAGTGGCAAGCCTAGTGGAAATCAACCGCCAAAACTTTACTTATTAGTCGAAGGGTTAACCAGACAAGCTGTCAGTGAAGCTAATCAGATGATAAAAGAAAGAATGCTTGAGGGATTGGAGTTGGTTTGTCAGCAAGACAATATGGTCGTGACTGGCGGTAGATATATTGTATAGATATGGAGAATCAAAGATAACCTGTGAAAGATGACATTGTCAATATTGTAATAACTGCATCCTCTGTTCTGGAGTTAGCGAGAAAGCTCACAAAGCTAATTGACCTTTAATTTTTCAAGTGCTAATTTGAGCACAACCCCACAGAAGATTATCACATCCACGGTTCAACTCACCAACAGGATATTTAGTACAGTCGATTCCTTCTCCGTCTGAATCGTCCAGTTTTTTCCACATCTAACCTCTATAGATACTCTCATAATGGTATTTGATGCTAAAAGTTACTCCAAGTATGAGTTCTTCTCCGTTACAGAGATTCAAAAAGGGTTCATTCATGTTCAATACACAAACCCCAAAACATTGAATGCTTTCACCACTCAGAATTGGGAGGACTACGGTGAGATTTTAACAAGATTGGATAAAGAGCTAGAGACTCAATTGATCTTGATCACATCCGGTGTACCAAGATCGTTCTCCTCAGGATTGAACTTGAAGTCAGCAATGGGATTGATGAGCGAAGGGAAGGGGCAATCAAAAGAAGACATTGAAGAATTGCGTAAATTCATTGTTAAATTTCAAAACGCCGTGAGTGTGCCAGCTCGTATCAGTACCCCAACAATTGGTATTTTGAATGGTATCAACTATGGATTGGCCATTGATTTAGCATCAGCTTTCAGTATCAGAATTGCTGTTGAAGGAGCAAGATTTTCTATAGCCGAAGTTAATATTGGTATTGCAGCAGACATGGGTTCCTTGCAAAGAATGCCTTCAATTGTAAATAACAAATCTTTATTGATGCAGCACGCTTTGTTAGGTGATGTATTCGATGCTAGAGAAGCATTGCAAATGGGATTTGTTAGCACTGTTGTGCCATCAGTTGAAGCTGGAATTGAAATAGCTAAAAAGATGGGGGAGAAAATTATGGATACTCCACAATGGGCTATCAAAGGAACTAAGAAGCACGTTCAAGACATTTTGAATGGTGGTACTATGGAACAGGGTTTAAGTGATATTTCTAGTTACAATGCTAAGCATATATCTGAATCGAAAATGAAATTATAGATTACTGATAAATAAAGATGCAGTGTTAAATAATAACGAAGCGATTTGCAATGTCTCGTAGTTTTGAGTTGTGTTTGATCTGTTACATGTGGAAGATTCCACTGCTCTTCGTTCTTTGGATGACAAATTATAAGGAAAGGATTGTCTTCGTTAAAGGGAAGTACAATCCCAGTGAAGACAATACTTAGTACCGTAGTTGGAGCAAAATCTCAACAGTAGAAGTTGATACCCGTAAAGTGTAGGTTAGTTCACAATAACACGACTCTTGACTCTTCAAAGAATAGATAAGAGTGCATAGATTCAGTATCGTTCGTAGCAAGAACGGACAGTGTGGGTTTGCTCAGTAAGGAGGGATCCACTTGCATTTCTAGCTTTGACTAAGTTCTCAAAATTGCAAAACAATTTACTCTCCCACCACTAGCCTTCACCGTAGTTTCCACTTACTTTCTTATCATTTACTGCAGTCATGAAACTGATAAATAAACGAAATATAGAAAATGAAGAAGAACAAGACGCTAAAGACCACTTTTGAAACTTTTACAGAGCACTGATGTGATCATCATCGTATCAAATTCACAAGCTAGGATACTAAACGTAACAGGTGGAATAAGCGTTCCAGAGTACACGCATAGACTAACTCTATTTGTAGCACAAGACCTCAATCACAGAATTTGAACTCATCGCAAACAATTAATGAATGCAAGAAGAAAGGTGGTGTGTCTGCGATTATATGACACATGGGCTTCAACATAGCAATGTATTGTATGGCATCGAAATTGTGTCTCTTAAGCAAACAAGTATTCATGCTCAAATACTTGAAGGTGATCCATCCATTGAAAACTTCAATAATTGTACAGTATCTACTCACAAAAGAGGAGCTAGTTTGAAATGCTCTTCTACACCATCTGTTCATACTCCTGCTGGATTGATGCACTACAGTTGGTATATAAAGATTCATCGCAAGTGGTGAAATCGTTGTCTTCTTCAAATGGTAGCGAGAACAGCCTATTTGTACTAGAATTTAAGCTTGTAAGGCCTGAATAACCTTGTTTCTTATCGGACACTAAACTGAACCACTGAGATTTTGTATATGGCTATCCAGATTACAAGACGTTTTTACATCAACGGTGGACAATTCCATAGACCAAACATCTATATCTCTATCTATCAATAATGCCAATCGCCAACTCTCGATAAATAATAGAAAAATTATACGCCCCACATTTTATGAAACTTACAGAAGTTGAACTCACATGCAGAGCACAGAAGGATGAATCGAACTTATTCATATGCTTCAGTATGGCACCCTCCAACACCAAGTACGACACCTTGACTAGGGAATACGTATCATGGAATCTGTGTTGTTATGTACGTATGTATGGATGTAAAAATGCTACTAGGTTTCTTAACTATGCGAAAATTTTTCATTTCTTATCACTTGAACAACCAGAGGACCATTTTGATTACCCACTCTACTTCACTTCGAAATGCTGACACTTTTAAGAGGAAGTAATGGTCATCAACATGTAAAAAGTGCCACCAAGATAATACGGTCCTATTCATCATATGCAATCCCTATGAACGAAGAAATTGTACAAGTCACTTCCCCAGAACAACCAACTGCAAATAAGTCTGCAACGACATTGAAGGAAGCACTTTCCCGCATACCGTCAAAAAGACTCACTGAATCGTATAGAATAAGTTCGATATTTGCATCAACTATACAGGAGACAAGAGAGACCCACATCAAGAGAGAAATAATGAAATTGGTGGATCAGCATGAGTTTAATAGTTTGATTTCAGTGTTGGAAGCCTGGTCAATGCAAGATGTTGATGGAATGATTAAGACCTTGGGAAGAGTTATGGTCGCAGCATATTTAAATCAAATCATACAGTTCAAGAAAAGACAACTCATACAACATTTTACATTATCCCCAATATTAAAGTCTTTGAATTTGAAAAAATTAACCGATAGGTTGGATGAAAATGTTGATCCACTTGAAATACATCTGTTGACCAAGAGAATAAGAACAATCTATAACAACATTTTATATACGAATAAAGATGAAAACATGTACAACAAAGACAAGAGACATGACATATACGCAAGTAATTATTTGACAGGACACAACTTAATTAAAGAAGACTATGAAAATTTAATGGAACTAGAGTTGAACAACTACAAATTAGATCTTGCAGCAAGATGGTTCAAACTTTTTCAAAAAGCACACGGCAAAGAGTACAAGAAGTACATGACTCCAAAATTATGGACGTTGGCATTCAAAATTCAAGGTGGAGGACACAACAAGATTTGGAAAATAAAGGGTACAGAATTGTCGAGTTATTATCGAAACCCCTTGAAAACTAGGTTCAAAACTTCCATGAACTTCACCATTTCTGAAATCAAACAAAATAAAGAAGATTTTGATTTAGAATTTCATAGTTCTGTCATTCAATATTTTGGATATTCTGGCCAAACTAGGAACCTACAAATTTATATTACATCGATATGGGGAGTTGATTCAAAAGGAAAACTACTCTCACAGAATAGGAAGATAAAAGAAACAAGTCAAATATACCCAGATATGAAGTTTCTCACAGCATTATTTGTATCTATGGCATACAATGGGGAATTTTTCCATGCTATTAGATATGTCAACTCATTTCAAACTATTTACGATAACATCGAAAATCATCCTGTGTATAGTAAAGTATTCTGGGAACAAGTGCTCAAATGGGCAAATATTTCAACATTATACGAAGAAGATAAAGCATTGCGATACTTTCTCAAGGAGAGTAGGTATAGACTTGGTGAAAATGTTAAGCTTCAACATGCTAAAAGAGATGCCAATTTTGACTATGAAGGGTACTTACAATTTCTTGAAAAATTGAAATTGGAGAGGAGAGATGTATTCAATCAGCTATGGGCCATTATTGAGGGTTCAAATTTACCCTATTCAAATAGTATTTTCAAGACATATCTCGATTTTCTCAAAGAAGAAATAAATGAAGATTCAGAGATTGAATCAAAATATTACGAATTCTTATCATCATTATTAAAAGAGTACCAAATGCATTTCATTAGTCCACAATCATTCACCAGAAACCCCAATCAAGGATTCTACCCGACAAACGAGAAAGACAAATCCATCAAAATAGTATATCAAGAAGCTATGAAAGCACTTATTGACTATAAAGGTAAGAACACACTCCTTGGACAAATCAAACCATTGATCAATAAATGGAGTATTGATGAAGATATGAAGATTGAACTTGTGAATTGGGTCAAGGACAAGAGAATCGACTCGTATAGAAAACTACTCGAACAGAAACATGAACAGTTCATGAATAATTTAAGAGACGAAGATGAAGATTCTCTATTTAATTTAATGTCATAGATCTAGATTTATAGGAAATAAATAATAAAGTAAAGACAAAGACAAGCAGAGTTGACTTAGGTAGTGCTTCAGTGTCTTGTAATGTAGGTCTATCCGATGAAAGTGCAACATCGAATCACTGGTTTTGACATTTCTTCCAGTTTCAGCCGCTTGTATATTATTTGATACAGTTTGACACTATCTCGCCGCTTCTTTAGTTTTTAACACCCAGCTTCTACGTTCCTTTGGTTGAAAGCGGTTTCCATTATCATACAGTGCAACACCAACAGTCCACTGAACGCAACCATTTGAGTGTGTTAATCATCTTGCAGATGTAACACCACTGTGTACTTGGTAGTTCTCTCGACGGACGTGTAGACTACCAAATGTTCGACCACGTAAATCTTAAATATGTGTCGGAAAAAAACCACTCGAACAACACATTTTATCAAATAAAACCAAAATGGCAACAGAGGGTATTGAAAAATTAACAGAAGTCCCAGTTGAATTCTTCAAAGATGGATCAGCATTTGTCAAGAAGTGCCAAAAACCAGACCAGAAAGAATACTTCAAAATCATTAGAGCTGTGGGAATCGGTTTCATCATGATGGGGGTTGTTGGATACGCTGTTAAATTAGTCCACATCCCAATCAGATATTTGATCGTCTAAACAAAAGACCACCAATGTTGAGGGGATGAGTTGCGGGTTTGATTTGAGATTCAGTGAATTTCGTTTTTTTTTAAGTTCTATACTAATCAATATATAATGTAATAAGAAATAAAATAATGCAATTTTGTAAATTGGAAAATGTAAAAATGGGTTTACCAAGTGATTAGAGAGTCTGCCGTCATATGATTAAAGTTGTTTTGTTGATAACTGCCGCCCCGGTGGAATCAGCGAAGTCGTCATCTATTGATGAGTGTAGCGAAAGATCCATGAACATGTGGAAGATTCTGTTGCACCTTGCAGTCAACGATCATTGAGAGTATGCATTAATTCAAATTCGTACTATTTGCGTTGGAAACCAATCTTGGCTTTATCGACATTCACAGAGACAGAACAGAACTTTAAAATGCATACCAACGTTACGATAAAGGTAAATTGAAACATTTCTATACAGAAGACTAGCTTACCTACTTTTTCAATCCTAAAAAGCCCAATCTCTTTTTCTTATTACAGCTTGAGTCAGTCTTATTACTTGCATTGCTGCCAACACTAATACTCAGTGTTGCTCTCTCTAATTTGGCATTTTCATTTGACAGACCATCGATATTGTCTTTCTTTTTATGCCCCGAATGGAAGAAGCCATGCTTTTTACCAACCGATTTAAAACTTGATGCTGAACTTGATGCAACATCCTCAGTCTTGCTTGATGAAGCTCTTGAAAGTACTGATGTGCGTAATTTTTTTCGTGACGATTTTTCACTTTGAAGTTTTCCCATCGCTGTTGAATCAGTCATCACTCTCCCTCTATCGTCACTCAATTGCTTTTTATAATTTAATTTGAATGGCGTGAATGAAGTCAATGCCCTAAGACTAGTATGTGAAGCTGTTCTAGAAAGTGATGCTGCACTTTGACTCATACTCAGTAAGTTATCAGAAGACATTACATGTAAATATGGATCGTCCTGCATCAAACTTGTTTGACTTTCATTTCGACTTGAGAACAATTGTCCTTCAAGTGGGAATGATATAGTATCTGAAGGTCTCAAATTCAAATCTGAAAACTGAGACTGAACAGGTGACAGTTTTGCTCGTTGGACACGCAGTTGCAGATCTTGCGAATGCTGAGCCGATTTCGTAGACGGTTTTTTTGGCATCTGGGCTTTTTGATATTCAAGATCTGCCATTGTTGTTTCAACATCAACTTTAGATTTCTTTAGAATTTGAGTCATCGCTTTCAAATTAGATGCTCGAAGTAGCAATTTCATATCAGTTACTAAAGTAGCAGTTTCAAAAATTAAATCAATTACATAATCGGATGGAATAGGTGAATCTGGAGCAACTAACTCTTCAATTGTTATAGTACCTATTTTGTCACATTCCTCTTGCTCTTCTACTTCAAGTTTTTCAGCCAAACTTGATCCATGTCTATCAAAAACTGACCTAGATCTTGGACCTAGTGCAGGTATCGATGATTCATGAGTGTCTAAATAAACCAACTCGAATTCTTTATCTATCTCTTCTTCTTCACTAGTTGAACTAGTTCTGTATTCATCATCTTCATCATCTTCAGCTACTACCGAAGTTTTTTCACTTGATGCACTTTTTTTTTTCAAAGCTGATGCTACGCTGTCAGCATGATATTTTGAGTTTTTCTTCAACAAAGCTATATCTAAATATCCATCATCGACGGTATCCAAAAAGCCTTCATATTCATCCAACGGAAAATTGTAGTCAGGATTAATTGGTGTATTTGTATCATGCATTAATTGATAATATTTTTTCTTTAATTTCTTACCTTGTTCAATGATATATGCTTCGTTCCTACCAATAATACCAAATAAGACTTCGCTAATTAAATCGTATAGTAATGGTACCCTAAAAAACTTAGCAATAAGTAGATTGTCTAATAATGAAGGTGCCAACAACCACTTATTGCCAATTTGTCCAGTATATAAATATTCACAAAATGCTTTAACTGTGATTGTTGAAAATGGGAAGTATAATTTTCTTGGGATTAATGAAGGTTCCATATGGAAGTTTTTGCTTTCAATATTTTCAAAATTCAATAATGCATTTTCAAGTAGTCCTTCTCGTGGGTGTTGTTGTTGTCGTTGATCTTTCTTCTCAAAACTTGACGGACTTCTACTACTTGATTCATCATCATTGTTATTAAACTCATCAGCTAGACAATTTAATCTAGTCAGTGATCCTGTGGTATTACCAGAATTTATAGTTGAAAGTGATGGATGTTTCTCCTCAGAGTCTGTCATCATGTCAAATGATTTTTTTCTTAATCCACTTGATGGTTTTCCTAGATTTGGCTTCAAATTAGGGAAAGGAGAACCAAATAAATCAGTACTACCCATAGTGCTACCTTGACCAGATAATGAAGCTCTCGGTGATGAAAAAGGGGACTCTCTGGGTGATCTTGAAGTCGGGATATTTCTCAATGCAGTTAACGTATACATCAATGAAGCTTTTGGAGAGCTATGATCTTGAGAGTTTTTTCTTGATGAGCTTCTGAATGAAGTTGGAGCTGCGGGAACCGCAGGAATTTGTTCAAGGGGTATTGGCATTTGCGGTGGAATATCCTGCAAATGAGAAGTTAATAAAGAACTGCAAGGTGATTGGAGTGAACCAATCGAACCTTTTCGAAGGGGATTGGTTTGATGGGGATCAACTGCCGATGAAATTGATGATGCTAATGCTCGCTCTTTCTGCACATCAGTTTCAGCAGGTCCTGATTCAGCAACTGACTCGCTTGATTCTTGAAAAGGTAATCTAAATTGAGGAGGATCTTTGTGAGCTTTGTTTGAGGGATCGTGCATCGATATATGAACTTTATCTTTCTTGTCGTGGTCACCACCACTACCACCATCCAATGATGAGACTGAATATTCACTGAAGGATGATTTCGATTTACTATTAACATCAGAATTTGAACTCGAATTACTAACTTTTGATCTTAATCTCTGTCCCTCATAAATACCATGAGCTTGATCACTTTCAAACTTATCAACTGCAAATACATAACCTCTCGCTAGTAATGAAATGAAATATCTACCCCATCTTTCCATCAATACAACAAGGGCAACCGGGATTCTATCACCATTACTTGATATGATTTCAAAATCCGAAATCAAATCTCCATACCTATCAAAAGCGTTTCTTCCTAATGTAACAGCTGCTGGTGGTAAGACTGATCTAATTGTGGTATAGGTTGTTTTTGGAGCCGCATAATGGACATATTCACTAAAACTATTTGCAGTTGGTGACTTATCACTTGCCATTGATGTAACTGAGATCTTTCTAGCTGTGGACGGTTGCGGCGGTGTTTCTTCTACCAATTCCTCGGTTGATTTTTGACTGCTACTATCTGTCAGGTACTCTTCAGATTGAATATCATTTGTAGACCCGGTAGTGGTAGCAGTCATGGTAGATATACTATGATGATGATGTGATTGAGGAAGATGATGATAAATTCTAGTCCCATCTGCAGCATGATGTTGACCACTCGCCAATTCGGAACTTGCCAAAATATTTGTAACAGGTAAACTAACAGTTATCATAACTGTAAAAAATCGTATACTACTAGTAGTCCTTGACGTTAAATAATTTCCGATGAGTACAACTTTGTGATGTGATTGCCATGCAAAACCTCCCCAAAATCTATGACTTCCATAATCATGATTACAAAAGACATTCAATCTTGACCATTTTCCCGTAGGTTTATTATATATGAAAATAGAAATATCAAGATCATCAGGTAAAAACCCGGTTATAACAATGTTTTGTCCGAATAAACCACCTGTAGGGAACTTTAAATTAAAAGGAATAGTTAACGGATTTGATTTAGGATCCTGGCGTTTTCGATGTATTGGTAAAGTTTTTCCATGTTTTATCAGTTTACCAATCTTGAATGAAACTAATGAATTTTTGGCTTTGTCAATAGTTGGTACAAGAGCTATAAGTCTTTCTTCATGATTTGTTGTTGCAGCTACGCTTTTTTCTGCTGCTAGTTTCTTATGAGTTTCAACTTCTTCAACAAAGTTCACCATCATTCCAGTTGACTGATCAATACTCAACAAGTGGGCGTCGTTCGATACAAAGTTGCTCAATCCTGTTTCATTGTCCTTTTGAATATCTCCAGAAGAGACCGATAAAAGTATAGGCAGTGATCCAACGTATCTTTTAGCAACCAAGTCAAACATAACGTTATCATAAATAGCGTTGGAGTCTTTATCTTTACCTCCAACAATAAACAATCCAAAATGGCCATGTCTATTCACAAATGATAAATTAGAAATCACTGTCATTTTGTGATTGAAACGGGGTACTGGAATAGCATCGTCAAATTCAAAATTTGATCCATCATGTAACAATGTCCATTTGTTGGATTCTAGATTGAATTCCCACAAATCATTACAAGGTATGAGCTGAGATGGAGTCTCCGATTGGTCATGCGGTCCATCTTTATTGGATTGCTGTAGTATCAACCCTCCGAATAGATAAATACAATTATTGTGAGCACAAATATGATGCAATAATCTAGGCTTAGGTCGCGGCATTTCATTGTCATCGTCAATAACAACTCTGCTCCAAATTTGTTCAATTAAGTTCAAGTAAAACAATTCTCCAGACAAGTACTTCTCCATAGTCTTGAACTTGGAAGTTGATGAGATAATTCGGTTGTAGAATATATCGGTGATCTCATTAATTGAAAACCCAAATAATTCTAAACCCATAGTCAATCCGCCATGCGTAAACACTAATGAATTGTACAATGTGGATGCTGAACCTGTTCGTACATTTAGGTTCAACCGATCATCTTTTTCAGTTGGAGGTAGTTGCAAAGTATGGCATGAACTTGCTGTTGGTACCAATGTAGCCATTTTGTTTAGGTTAGGTTGTTGACGTGGATGAAAAGACGAAGAAAGTATGGCTATCCAATACCTTGCCCATTAACTAGATTATATGTTTTGTGTGGGTGAAGTCTCTACAGTGGGGGATGAACAATAAGTGATGTATAATATCGATGAAAGCGAGTTAAACTTTGATACAAAGGCTGAAAACAATATGATCTGAGGTAGTATGTATTAGGATCAACACACTCTTACTTTCGTTTGGAATGGGGGGAATAACTCAAGTATGGGAATGACGAATGCTTGATCAATCTTGTGTGGGTTGCCTTTTTTGTATAGTGCTTTTTTAACATCACTTAGTTTTGAGAGGGTGAGAATTTTTTCTTCCTTTCCTTGATTTACCAAACTCAATTCCCCCATGAAATTTCAACTCTAGATGGGCGTGATACACGAGAGGTGGTAGTGTGATACGGTAGACGGTGGAAATGGTATAGTTTGTACCTTTAGTCTTGGCAGCCCTGATATCATAGTGCCTAAGGCCTTTCTGACTCTTACGTGTTGTAACGTGCTTGCTTTTGCATTGAACCAGAGATGGTTCGAAGGTATTACCTCTTAGGAGGCTTTGGCTTTATATGAAGTAGCTTATGAAGCAGATGCGCCAATATAACACCGTAATTCATAATGACTGGGATCAGCAGTATTGACCCCATCTTCTCATTACCCTAAAGAATAGAGATCAAACTCTTTGAGAATTGGAATTGAAGGAAAGCCGCGCTTTGGCTTAGAAAATTGCCTGGTTAATCGTCATCATTCGTTGCTATTAACTATCGATTGCAACTGATGTTAAGTGACACACATGGCATACTAGGTAGTAACGGTTTTAGCTACACCTCTGCTCTGAGATCGAAGCGAAGAATAAAATCACACTGCTAGCATATTTGGAGTGATTCTCACCTGGATGATTGTAAACAGTGCTGAATTCTACTTATAATGGTAGAATAGAAAATTACCTGGTATTGCAGCTTATCCTCTCTTTACAGATGCAAGTTAGTTGCCTTTGCTCAACAAGTCGATGGCAATAAAAGTGCTATACTTGAAGAGTTAGCAGGTCTGTACTGAAATTTCACATTTTTTGCAGCCGTTCGTTTCCTCTTGTTTCAAAATAGCTCTGTATGCTCTAAATCCGATTAGCTTTGTGGTATGAGGTACCAGGTGGGCCTGTACTCTGTATATAATTTAGCTTGAAAGCATCAATGGAAAACTTACAGAGTGCTTTTTGGTAGCATGACAGTGCTAATATTTTGCAGTCAGAGCAGTTTAGTTTCAAAAATGAGGGGAAAATACTTAGTGGCGATAATTGACAAAAGAATCTCAAAAGATTGGTGGCTCCGATGTGCCCTGCCATCTAGCAAGCTGCACGATTATTATAGATGGTACATTTTCAAGTGCAATCCTTTAATCTACACTTGTTAACGTAAATGACTGGACTTGCTGTACAAAGTACAAACCAGCAGACAGAGTCCGTATGCGTCTACAAAATAAACAATCTTGCAGTCACGTGCAAGGATTAATCGGGTGAGTTTTGCATGTTTTTGTTTTGTCCCAATTTCCTAAAGTTTCAGAATTTCATCCCAATTAGGCAATGTATACACTATTCTCTATTTTCTAGAAAGAAGGAGGGTAAGAATGATAACCATCAGCTACGTCAGTTTCCACCCTCCCATCCACCACCCGAGAAGTAGAGAAGATATAGGATCGATGAGCCCCAACGCATGACCCCCCTCCTCCAGAAGTTTGAAACAAAGCGGCAGGGCCATACATGAGCATAACACATAGCGCTCAGGTACAATAAGAGGTACATTCGGAACTAAAATATTAAGTTCGGCAGAAAATTTCATGTCATCAATCTGAAATTCATTAAATTCTGGGATTTGTAATTTGTGGAACTTAGCAATTACTGTCCCGTAGTGCCATACAACTCTCCTACTTTTTCTCTCTCTGTTGTTGTTCGCACACTAAACAATTAACACCAGCAGCCTCACTATCACCCCTTTTACTATCATTGCTGTTGACTTTTAAATTAGCCTCTTCTTCTTCTTCTCCTTTTCCTTCTCCTTCTCTATTAGTTACTCACACTTCCTTCAGCCAATTGCATCTGTAACTCGATTGTAGCGTCATACCAACTGTCACTCCCTCCCACCCCTCAACACACGTACATCCACACCATGTCATCCGAAGCAGCAGTTGAACCAAAGTCTAAACAAGAGCCACAAAGCAGATTGAAGAAATTAACTAGTGGATCAACATGGATCTCGCCATTCAGATCCCAGCCTGGCGAAGATGATCCAAAAGCTAAAAAGAAGCCAAACTTGTACAACCAATTTAGAGAAGGAAACAAAATGGAACATATCAGAATTCCTACCAAATTTGCTTATCATCCTACTTTAGAAGCTGAAGCTAGGAAGAAGAAACAAACTACACAAACAGCAAACTTCGAGAAACCAGTAAATGCCGAAGCTGAAAACGCAAGCACTTCTGATTTGCAGACTGCTGATGCAGAAGAAAAGAAGCTTGAAGATAAGGTCGAAGAGCCATTGCTCACCAATGGTGAAGAAGAAAAATTGATCACTGACGGTACCACCAAAGAAGTGGCTTCAGAGTTCGAAGCAACGGCTGCCGACAAAGATGGAGTTGAAGAAGAGCTTGAAAATAACACCAAGGAATTATTGATCGCCGACGGAGAGCCAAAAGAAGGTTCCTTCGCTGATAGGGAGGCCAAAGCTGAAGATTATGTCGCAGGCATCAAAAAGGATGCGATCGATAAGGAAAAGAGCGTCAGAGAAACTGCTCTTGTTGGAGATGATGAAATTGAACAACAAGTGAAAGAAACCCCAATTGAAATTGTTACACAACCAGAAGCCAAATATGAACCAGTCGATTTACCAAATAGAGAAATTTTGGATAAATTGAAAGATAAACCAGTTTTATTAAGACATTATGAAGAATTGAATGCTACCGCCATTGGTTCATTAGCTAATGATCTTGATGACCCTAAAAAAGTTATCGAATTAGGTTCTGGTTTAAGAATGACTCAACAACAATTATTGGATTTAGCTGCCAAAAGAGTTGCGCCTGTCATCACCTCAATAAACGAAGAAGTTGCAAAAACAAGACAAGAGGATGAAATCAAGAGACAGCAAGGATTGGATGAAAAGGTCAAGAAGCATGAAGGTAAATTGCAAGGTGAATTTGACAAATATTTGCGTAGGATCGGTAAAAAGAAGGAGAAATTCAATAAGGAAATTGAAGAAAAATTAGTCAATTTTACAAGATTTAAGAACAATTCAATACTTACAGCTAATGAATTCGAGAAGAAAATTAGAGGCGAGATTGATACTGCTAATAATGAATTTGATGATCGTCAAACAAAAGCAGTCGAGCAACATGCTACTGACAAGGAAACTTTGGAAAAGAATCATGAAGAGTTATTAGCCACTAGAAAGCAAGAATTGGAAGACGCTAAGACTGGCCAAGAGACAGCAACTCAAGAAATCGAGGAATTACATGAAAAGAAAACTGAATTAGATAATAGGAACTCTGAGTTGGCTGATGAAATTGAAAAATTAACCGCAGAATTGAATGAAGAGAAATCTAAATTAGATGAATTAAAATCTAATCATACAACCCATCAAGCTGCTATTGATTCCAATTTAGCCGAAAAGAAAGATTTAGAAGGTAGTGTAGCCACCATTAAAAAGGATCTTGATGATAAAAAGGAGAAACACAAAGGATTAATTGCAGAAGTTGGTGTATTAGGTGTAGCTGTTGCGGCTTATGCAGCAAATTTATCAAATTTGCATTCTGATAAAGAAGTAAGAGTTCAGAGATTAGCTGATGCCAAAAATAAAATGGCCGCCTGGCAACAAGAAAGAGATGCAGTGGCAGAAGAAGCAGCTAGAGAGCACCAAAAGCAAAGAATTTTTGCAACTCAAGAATACGAAACCAGGAAACATCAAGAAGAATTGGAAAGAAAAAGAGAAAGAGAGGAACAAGAAAGATTGGAACAAGAGAAACGCGAGGAAGAAGAAAGACAAGCTAAATTAAAAGCTGATCAGGAAGCTAAAGAATTGAAACAAGAACGGGAAAACGAAGAATCTTTAGCATTAGCAATTAAGCAAAGAGAAGCTGATCAACAAAAAATAGAAGATGACCGAGCTCACCACGATAGCTTATATAAGGAAGGTTCCTACAATGGTGACGAATCTGCATTTAAAGGATCTCAAAAACAAAGATTAGAAGCAGAAGTTTCGAATTTAAAAAAAATTAAGGATTTGAGAGAAGAAAAATCAAGAATATCAAACGAAGATCCAAAGTCACCTGCAATTGATAGTTTAATCAAAGAAAGAGAATCCGAAATCTTAAAATTAGATAAAAATTCAAAAGAAGTAGAAAAGGAAAACAAGAAGAATAATTATGGTGCAATCGCTGCTGGAGTGGCCGGAGGAGCTATCGCGGGAACTGCCGTAGGCCTAGGTACTGGGTTAGGTACAGCTTCTGGAGCAGGTTCACAGGTTGTATCCAGTGTCTCAAATGCTTTCAGTAAAGTTACTGGTAAAGATGCAAATTTACCCAGCCATACTCAAAGTCCGGCTGCTGATTATGACTCTACTAAAAAGGGTGCTAACTATCAAGACACTAGTGCTTCAATTCCTACGATTTCCAAGGATGTATCAAGCCCATCTAGTTCGTCCAAAAATCAGCAACAACCTATTACAGAGGGTCTTGCAGGTGATATTATTCCTCTAATCGCCAAAGATGCAGCTGGAACCACTTCTACTGGCACAGAAGTATCAAATGGTTCATCAAGTAAAGGTATTGCGATTGGAGCAACTTTAGAAGCTGGCACCGGAGTTGCAGGAGCTTCACTTGATAAACAAAGATCAAATAGTCTTTCTGACAGATTCAAAGATTGGGGAAGAAAATTATCATCTAGGGACTCTTCCAAGAACCAAAAAGTCAATGGAGCTACTTCCAAAGGCGTCGAAAAAGTTGGTGGAATAACCGCTAAAGATTCAGAAACTAATCCTCAAGCACTTGAAGGTACTGTTGGAGCAAAATCTTCTCGTGACGATGCATCATGGGAAGTTCAATCAGTTTATGAAATTATTTCCGATTCAGAATATGAAGCTCATAAAAACAATCCAGATTATTTTGAAGTCACAGCTGAAGAGTATAACGAGCATAAGAATTTAGAAAAGAATGTTACATTATTGGAAAAATTTCCAGCTTGAAAAAATTCAATTTGATTTATTTCACTTCCAGACGCTTTTTTAATAGGTTGTTTGTATTGTTTTGTATGTATATTTGTTTAATATATGATTTTGTGTTAATCGAAGGTTATCTTTCTACCTGAAGACGGTACAATGGCTGCACTTGCACGTTGTGCATTAGCCAATGCAACTGATGATTTCTGTCTCTTATTCGGCTCCTGTCTTTCTCTGTATTGTCTCTTTCTTGTATTGTGACCTTCATCGAATCTTTGGGGGCCGCTCGAAACCCTTTCAGACGTGGGCCCCCTCTCAACTATCTCTTCTCTTTGCACCACTCCAAGTCTATCTTCAGTATCAGCCTCATCATAACGTTTCGGACGTTTCTTACTTCTGTCTTCCCCGTACTCCATCCTTAACTTCCTATTCAACAACATCTTGGCCATCTTACTCTTCAATGCCATGGTTGCACCCTCTTCATTCCTGAAATCGATAAAAGCGAACCCCTTACATTTACCAGTGTCTTGAAATGTAGCCATTCTGATACGGGTGATTTCTCCACAATGGCGAAAGTGTTCCTCCAAATTGTCTTGCGTTGTGTCGAATGATAAGTTACCCACGAACAAAATGCGTGACGGTGGATTGGCTGAGTCTGATTTTTCCGGACGACCTTCGAATGAAGTTGCATCTTTTATCAATAGTTTACGTCCGTTGAGTACGCTTTCAGATAACGCAACGATGGATTGTACATGAGCCGCTGACAGGACATCAACGTACGCAAACCCCTTGATCTGGGTTCCTTTTTTAGGAATGTTAACTCTGCTTATATCCTCCTCTTTCACGGGCACTTCTTCCTCCAGTGCCTTGCCAACTATAAATCTGATTAAGTCTTCCTTACTTGTGTCAAAAGAAATATTCCCAATCCATACCCCAAATGGCGATTTCTTAGGAACAGTTTCCTCTTCGCATTCAGGCTTTGGAGCTGGGTGTTTCTTGGCGATTTTGTCAAGATCCAATTTCCCTTTTTTGAGTTGACGTTGTTGCTTCTTGGAAAGAGGGACAGATGCATTAAGATCGATTTCTATTTCATCTGTATCAGCAGGACTTTCACCATTGGATATTGTTGACTTTTTGGCTTCCTTCTTAAGTCTTTTTGCCTCTTTTCTAAGCTTCCTTTCTTCTTTAGTTTCTTTACGTGTGATTTCTGTGTCTGACATAATTGCTCATTGATGGGTTATGGGTGCTTCATCTCATCACAATATTTTTTCAGAGAATAAATATATTTACGAAACTAGAAAAAAAAAAATTTCCAATATCAATTAATCAATCTATACAAAGTTCATCTATCTAATTGTCATCCATCATTTCCAGCCATAACCACTTTCTCCATAATTCACCAGCTTCACTTATTATGTTATCTATAAAGCTGACTTTATGTTTGTTATTATTTGAGTCATTGGATATGATAATGCTATTTATGGGTAGCTCTTCCACTGGACTTGACAAAGGACTGGTTGAAGTTGAAGTAGATGATGAATTTGATGAACTACTTGTTCTTTTTTGTTTCTTTTGTTTATATTTATATAATTTCGAAGGTAGCCTTGATAAAAATTGTCTAATTTCGTGTTGATCTAACTCAACTAGTATGTTTTCTTTGGACTTTAATAACGATATTGAAATAAAGATCAATGCAACATGTGGATCAACTCTTGAAAATGGAATTGATAAGTTTGGAGTAGCTGAACTGACTAGTAACGAATGCGAATGTGTCGAAGGTGATGCACTTTTTTGAAGTATTTCCTTTTTAGAAATATGCAATTCATTATTCAAATGATTCACCAAGTCTTTGAAAGAATTTCTTCTAATATCATTCTTGTCTTTGCTTTCACCATTGTCTTCAGAACTAACTGACCAAAAAATATCGGGACCTAATTTATCCAATGTAGTTCTATTAACATAATTCAATTTCTCATAATAATAATTAAAATCTTTTCTCGGGTTCTTCAATCTCCAACCTAATAAAAAATCCCAAATTCTACCTCTATCATACTTTGACCATACTTTAGTACCACAAAACTTTAGCCACCAGATTAACCATTCATCATCAAGACATCCAAATTTGGTAAGGATCTGTTCCTCGTGAAAAAATTGCGACAATTCTGGTAAAAGTTTCCGTAGACAATAGATAAAATATGATACTCTTTCTTCTATTGTACCACCAGTAATTGGTAATGTAGTTTTGTTAACTTTGGGTGGTTGTTGAAAAGACCAAAGTGCAGATTGTTGACCCGTCTGTTCTAGGTTCTTCTTTCTTGATTCTGGTTCAGGGCAATGTAGTAAAACTAAAACTAGTCTCTCATAAACATCATGAAAAGACATCGTGGAAATCTTTTCATCTTTGAATATCAAGTTCTCAAGATACTCTTTCAAGTCTGGAATGTTATCAATATAATTAGAATAATCATCTAATAAGTCAACAACTAAAGAATGATTTAAAGATGATGAATGATCTCTACCCATTAATACCCAGGGAGTTTTTGGAATTGGGGGGAACCATTCTGCTAAATTCAATGCCATCCAAGTTAATGCTTGATCATACTTTATAATTTTACCCCATTTCAAAGTAAATTTTAATACAGAATTTTCCAATATAGATAGTATTTCCTCCTCAAGTTCACTAACTGTATGCTTAGTGTGTGAATATTTCAATCTTTGAATATATTTTGCGAGGTCTTTCTTAATTTTGTGTTTGATTTCTTCATTTGGATCATTATCAATCATGTCATCATCATTCGTGTCGTTAGTTTTGTCGTTGTTATATTCTTCGTTATTTATACTACTAGCTCTACTACTAGCACTATCTGTGTTATCGTTTGAATTACTATCACTCAAACTTGTAGATTCGTTTATTATGTCACTATCGGGTTGGATAAAAGGATTTAATACAAATGGATGGTATTTCAATAGAATTGGCCAAACTTTGAATCGAAGAAAAGGCGGAATTCCCTTTTGTCTCGATATCAATGCTAAACCATGGTGATTCTTGGTGTTGAGATACTGTTTACATAAATTAAAAATTTCTAAATCATAGTTGAAAGAAGGCTTGCGATCATCTTCTTGTTGTTGAGGTGGGGACGGAGATGTTTTTTTTTCTTCTTCGGCGTTTATCAATAGATCTTCCTCTAGTACCGTAGACGGAGTTGCTGCTAAACTCGGTGATTCTTGATCTGATGTGGATGATTTTGTAGAAGATTTTGAACTTTCAGCCATTCTATATATACAATGGAAATGCTGACCGAAAACTTGGGGGAATTAAACGTATAATCTGATTTGCTTGAAATTTTAACAATAGAAAATTAGTGTAAGTTTTTTTCTTTTTTTTTTTTTGCTTTGGTCCTTTTGTTAATTTCGATGTGCAGTGTGATACTTACTATTCCTATGAACAATGAAGTTAATGGGATTTTATGTTATGGTATATAGATTGTTATTGCTAATAAGACAATAGGATGTATATATGAGTACTTATTCTCAGCTTGTAAAAAGAAATACGACGATAATAGGAATCAAAATTTGATATAACGCTCGTAAGTTAAAAATGTAACATACAAAATAAATTTCTAGTACATTTTCACTGTTTAATTTTTTTATGTTATGATGGTGGAAGTTGAGTTACAATGAGAAAATTGAGATTAAATATACGGATGGTTAGTTTTTATATGGGTGATAAATATTTATATTGTGAGGGCTCTAGCCAGGTTGTTGGAATTCAGAAATCTTGTACTAGAAATTAGGCAACCACGTCCAATGAAATTGTAAGAAGTTCGTCCTATGAAAATTTGTGTCTAGAATGCACTAATTTATCAACCAAGTTGTTAAGTCGATGATTGTATGATTGAATCGATTGATTGATTGATTGACTGGTTGATTGATTGATCAAATCAACTGATAAGGACTGAAGTAAAGATCAAGAAGATTGATAAGAGAAAAAGAATAAGAGAAAGGAACAAGAAGAAGAAAGAAGGGAGAGAAGAAGTAAGAAATAAATTGTACTGGATGTTAACTATGGAAGTAAAGTTTATTGCCACAAAAAAGTACAAAGCAGAGATTATCTGTTCAATTGTCGTACTACAATTACGTACCACATAATAGGATTCACACGACAGTTACCACCACCGCAATTGCTTTCGTCGTCTCAGTTGGTCTCACTAGAGAAAAGTTTCCAGAAACTACTGTCCTAGTGTAGCACTAACTCAGTTCTTCGCTATACATCAGTAGCAACCAGTTACTAGCCAGATATACTACCCGGTGGTTTAATGAAAAATTAGTTTCCCAATTGTATCACTCATGGTCAGATGAGATTAGCCTTCATAGATAGTGGATATTCATTTATGGTAGGTTATTGAAGGTTAATTATAGGGCAAAAAACTGGTCCAATTGCAAGCCAGAGAATTATGTAAGATTTCCATCATATATGTTGTGAAGTGACAATTTTGTAGAATTATCTCACAAAGCGGAAATAGATAACGCTTCATTAATCTATTTTGCTTCGTAGCTCCGTATGTGCTTTTGTCCCCTTCATCGAGCCAAACTTCCTTTCATCAAGGGCAAATCCATCAGCAATGTACTGCCTAACACCATGACGTCAAAAGTAGAACAAAATTTCAAACCACAAATTTTGACATAGGAGGTTCTTGACCTTATGCTGCAAAAATATTTCATTCGCAAGTTTACGTTTTTGTAATTCATTACAATACAAAAATTTCAAACAATACCCGAAACATCCATATACTAACCGATGACTGCTTTAAAGACAGCTTCTATTTCTTTTAGTGTCTTTTCTAAGTCGGATAACTATAGAAATCACTCAGATATATACATCTCAATATATATTTTCCAACACATTCCCTTTACTAGGTTTGAGTCCTATATATTTCGTAAATTTAAATTGTATATAAATTCTTGGTCAATATGACATTTCTACAATCTATCAAGAATTTAACATCTTCAACCGAATCAAGGATTAAAAATGGTATGTGAAACATAGGAGCTTAAAAGTATTAAGGAAGTACTAACCGTCTCGCAGCCACAAATACTGAACCTTGGGGCCCTTACAATCATGAGTTGATAGAATTGGCACATCTTACTTTCAATAGAAAACATCTCTCAGTTATAATATCAATAATATCTAAAAGACTAAAGCCGATACTAGAGGCATGTCCCAAGACTATTATTAAAAGAGCCAATTCATCCAAGTCATTTCATAAGTCCATAAGTGTACCGAAAAGATCCAATACCTTGCCAACTTACCATCATGATAAATTGGAGAGCAAGGATTATTTGAGCTTACTCAAAACATTGACGGTAATATTATATCTTCTCCAAAACGGGTCGCAACAGTTTGTCGATTGGATCTCCAAAGAATATCTAGATATAATGAAGCCGTTAACTAAAATATCATACCCGTCCAAATACAATGAATCCACACGGTTCAAACTTTCAAAAATCATTTCGCTATTGGAAAATCCGGAGAATTTGCAAACCTATAAAGTAAGTATCCACAAATTGAGAACAGATATGCTAAGTCCAGGTGTTAAAAGAACGTCATTAGATGGAATAGATTTGCTACAGGTAGAAACTACATCTCCAAACGAAGACAGATTCACAAGGTTGAAAAGAATAGATGAGGATATTGACTTGAACTATACGTTGAGTTCACAGCAGCTTACGAGAAGAGAGGCGTCATCAGGCTTTCAGTCGAATTCACCGCCTTCATCCATAGCCAATCCTCATCAACTATCCCCCATTTTTAATTAAGAACATTTTTCCTCGTCATTCCCAGTTTTAGATTATGACTCCTGGCTCTTAAATTTTAATTTCTAGTTCGTATGATATATATATAAGTACACTTTGTCAATGAGGCAGTTCGTAATCGCCATCATCAACATTATCGTCTTTATCATTATTAACGCCATCATGGGAGGAAACTATTGTTAAATTACTAGATGACTTGACGACCAAACTATCTGATTCATAGTTTTCAGAAACACGTGCAAAAAAGCAGCTTCTTTTTTCGGGCGAGGGTGCGGCTTGTACCTTTCTAAATTTGACGTCACTGGATCGATGTCGTAATTTCAAATCAGCAATCAGTAAACTACACTCTACGTAGCGACATTTATATCAAATTGGCATCTCTATCGGCTGCCATCCAGTACAAGTTGATGTTCAAACAAGTAAATGCTTGTAGTTGCAAGGATTTTTAGTTTCCAGTAGTCGAGTACCTGTTTCTTTTGCCGTGCACATTTCCACTCAACATAAATCCCTCAGTTGGTTGTAATGCAAGATTTTATATATGGCTGTTGTTTTGGAATTTCTTTTTAACTTATGTCGTGACCTTAAGTTTGCTGGGCATATAGGAGAGGTCGTGTTCAATGCAAAGAATATGATGAGTAAGTTTGTGTTAAGATTATAAAAGGGGTAGATTATCGCCACCTTGTTTCTAAAATTCCTTCTTTCTTCCTTTCCATCTAGTCAATTAATTCGTATTATTCAATCAATCAACACACTATGCAAATTTTCGTCAAAACATTAACAGGTAAGACTATCACATTAGAAGTTGAATCATCAGATACCATTGACAACGTCAAATCTAAAATTCAAGACAAAGAAGGTATCCCACCAGACCAACAAAGGTTAATTTTTGCTGGTAAACAATTGGAAGACGGAAGAACATTGTCTGATTACAACATTCAAAAAGAATCTACCTTACACTTGGTCTTGAGATTGAGAGGTGGTATGCAAATTTTCGTCAAAACATTGACTGGTAAGACTATCACATTAGAAGTCGAATCATCAGATACCATTGACAACGTCAAATCTAAAATTCAAGACAAAGAAGGTATCCCACCAGACCAACAAAGGTTAATTTTTGCTGGTAAACAATTGGAAGACGGAAGAACATTGTCTGATTACAACATTCAAAAAGAATCTACCTTACACTTGGTCTTGAGATTGAGAGGTGGTTGTTAAAGATTCATTTAGCTAGTAATATATAATTTCATTAGAAAATGTTTAAATGGTCAAAAGTTTGATACTACGCTGATTTCATAGCTGAGTTTTTGTGTGTAGAATTCTATGTAGATCTATTTCCTCAATTCCGTAAGCACTACATTTGATGTTTCAGATTCAGCAAATGCATCAAGTTCATCTTTGATAAGTGTAGTGGTCGAATCTAAATATGAGTCCAATTGTTTTGACAATCGAATGAATTGAATTTTTACATTCTCAATAGAATCACGTTGTAAACACTGTTCTTTTAGTTCAGTCCAAACATGTCTCAAAACTACCACATCAACTTCTTCTCTAGACTCTTCGATTTTAGTTAAAACAGTTTTGAAAATTTCAGTAGTTTGCAACATGGATCTCCACGTATTTTCAACTTTTGAGTGAAAAATTCCTACGATTTGTTCAAATACAAACTTGTACAAATCTTGATTTATAGGTATATAAAAAGCCGTTCCCAAACTCTGTAAATATTTCAATTTCGATTCCTCATAGTCAATTTTCTCTTTTACGCTCAATTTCTTTTCCTCCATATCATCATCATCGTCATCATCGTCATCATTCAAAACCTTTGTCATAATACCAGTGTATAGTTCAACAAAGTCATCTATCTTATATTCCTGAATATATTTCCCAAAACTGATTATTGCATGATTTCTATACTCTTTGTTCTTTCTCTTAACCTCAACTACTACCGTTTTGTTAATAGCCTCAAATGTATCTTCATGATGAATAACATATGATTTTGACATGATTGCAAAACGCACTAATGAGTCGAAAACGAGTTCTTTTCCCTCCCATGATTTACCTGTATTTGATTCAATCAAAAGCCACAAAATTTCTTCTATTACCTGATGGGAAAATTGATTTAAATTGTCAATAACATCACATAAGCTACTCAAGGCTCTGGCTAATGTTTTCCGTACAGAAAATTCATTAGATTTTAAATACCTTTTAACAAAGTTGATAATCTCTGCGAGATACAACTTCACCGCAGAATTTCCACCACTGGTATTTTCAATCCATTCTCTTTCAAAATTTGAACTGACTTGTTTGTTGGAGTCAAATCTTCCAATGTAAGCTAAAGGTAAGAACGCACTTGCAACAGTTTCAAATTTATCTCCGGCGTATCTTGAGACAGATTCACTTGCAATCGAGGCTAATACTCTCGATCTTTCACCTTCAATTTCTGCTGATTCAAAATAAAACTTTGTAATCTTATCACTATATTTAATTATTGTCTCAACTTTTGCAATGCGACAGAGATACCCTGATGAGGCAGCATAACTGGATGCTATAGTATCATTACGGTCTTTGATTTGATTCAGAGATATTTCTAAAAGTCTATCTCCATAAGGTTTAATCAATTCATAGTGATTCAATATCATAGACACTAAAATTCTTGATCCACTTACTTTCGAGGGCAATCCAACACTCGTTTTGATTACCTGCTCCAAACGAGATGTAAAATCAGGCAACATATCTTCATCTAATTGATTTAATAACTTCTCAATTGCTTCCATCAATGGTGAGTTTCCAACGCTTTTTAATCTCTTTGCGTCGATCTCATTATGGTCCATATTATACTTATTGGCGTTAAGCACCAAGTAATTGACAACTTCTGGTTCCAAACTCGAAAATAGATTAACGAAATTTTCGATTAATTTCGGTATGTATTTTTTGATTGATTTGTTTCCTGAACTGCACAACTTCAATAGCGTATCTAACACAAAGTCTCTCACTTCTTGAGAATCGGATAGTATACCTTTACTACCAAGCAAAAAAGATATTAAAAACTGTAATAACCGTGAAGATTTTTTAGATTCGGTTGTATTCTTCTCTAGTATTCTTGTTAAATTAGTAGCCAACGATTTTGTTACTTTTGTACCTTCTTTGCGAACACTTTCTTTGACATCATCCAATACTCTGAAACTCACTGTCCAAATTTCATCCAATTTAGATTCATATTTATCCAATTCAACCATTTGCAATAGATCATTTAGTGCTGCAGTACTAGCTTGTCGAGTTCTCCATTCTTTCTTACCCATACTTCCCAACAAATCAGTCAATATTATACTAAAGTTTGCTTCAACTGCCTCCGAAGTATCTTTAACCAATGCATTCCAAATATTAGTCATCGACTGCGACACCCCAGTATTTGGATCATATCTATATCTAAACAATTTGGGAATCAATCTATCTGCTAAGTTTTTATTATTTGATAACAATTTATCTAATGATGATTGTGACAAGATTGATTCTAATCCAAATGCAATACCTTTCCTAGAAGACCATAATGTAGATGATTTAGCCAACGACATAAATTTATAAACTAAACTTGGGTCACCAACATCTTGAGCTAAATTTAATACATCTTTATAAGTAGATACAGAACCTTCATTCGCTTTTAATAAATCTGGCTCAAATAATTCAGTATCATGTTCAATATTACCAGCGGTGAAAGAAGTTGTATTTGATTGTGTAAATGATTTCAATAATGATTTAAGTAATGCATCCCTCAATTCAACATCTCCCATTTCATGAACTAAACCTAATCCACGAGATGCAGATTCCTGAATTAATTCATCTCTGTCTCCCAAAAACCTCATGAACGTTACATGTATCTCAGAAGCTCTTGATTTAACAACATCAAGATTTCCACAATATTGAACTAATGACAATAGCCAAATACATCCCGCTTTTCTTAATGAGGGCTTTGTTTTTTTGCAAGCTTCGATGACAACGTTTAAAATAACTGGTACTCTTGAGGTATCATGCGGTATATATTTCACGTTCTCGCCAGGGATGTCTAATTGTTTATTCAAAAATTTAGAATCCCATCCGGCAGTAGCCAAAACGAGTGCTTCACTAGATGTGAAAGTGTATTCAACTTGCTTGGAAATATGTGTATCATATATGATCTTTTCATCCTCGGTCATGTTTTCAGATACATCTCTTTCACTTGCTAATAATAAGTACCCAAGTGTTAACACAGAACGTTCATCAATCTTCTTCACTTTTGCTCTTATGATTTCTTTGAACCTCTCAATCAACGAAGTCAGCTCTTGATTCAAAATTGGACCTAGTAGACCAAACATAGAAATCTGAGAAATACCTTCTAGCGCAATATAATAAAAAGTCGCTTCTTGTAACATGTTTTCAAGATTGTAAATAATTGATTGAAGTACATCCTTGGGAATTGTACTTACTCTGTCTCTCAAACTTAGTCTCGAAGCCAAATAACTTGCGGTCAAAATCTTCCTGTTAGACTTTTGAGAAGAGTCAGTCAATTGACGTAACAATCTTTCAACATCTTCACTACTATATGATGGATGACTAGCAATAATCCCAATCGATTTACTTATCTGAGAAAGTGAGATATCATCAAGAACTTTGGCATCAACAAGACTTAAAAGATTATCGACACTTGGTATCATCATTTCAACAACAGGCGAAGAAGAAAATGAAAGTAATCTGGCAAATATAGAACCGTATGATATATCAGAAGTTATTGGCATTGAATTTACAAATTGTCCATTTAAGGCGTCAATGCAAAGTGACAACAATCTGTATACACTTTCTTGAATATCTGGATTTTTCATCCTTTCCACAACCAACTTCCTTACCGAATCATTCACTTCAATTGCTTTTTCTAATCTTATTGACCAATCCTGGTCTGTAACGATTACAGTGTCTTTGCCCTGTATAGATTCCATGATCAATATTTGTTCAGCAAATCCAATTGCTTTAGGGAGCGCCTGAAAAATAGTCGCACCAGCAAACTCTTTCGATTTCTCAAATTCATTCACGAGAGTATTAATATAAGATTTAAATGTCGGGAATGTAACAGTCGATTCTTGTCCTAACAAATACTTGGTAGATTTGAATTCAGTGGTGTTGTTAGCTTGATGAATATTGAACCAATGTGGATGTAACCCATTAAGTGCTTCTTCTATAGTTTCTGGTAAATTACCTTTCGCTGTTCCCAATACTGATAAATATCTTGCGGCAGAATCATCAAATGGAAATGCAGCGTTTACATACTTTATGGCGATATATTTGGTTGCACTCAAATTACTTGTCTCACCAACTGCAAGATACTTTCTGCATAGTTCCTTTAATAAGCACTTTTTATTATCTGATAATCCTTGTAAATGAGCAGTTAATCCAGATAATGCATCTTGTATAGAGACTCTCAATTCTGCCGTATCTCCATTTAATGATTCAAATAAGAATTCTACATATGACCAATCCTTGAAAAATATCCGAGGGTATGCTTTCAATATATTCCCCAATGCTTCGTATTTAGATTGTCTATCTTTTAACTTTATTGCATAGTTCGTCATTCCTGAGATTTCGATACTTGGCCAACCTTCAGAAAGTACACTATTTCTAAGCTGGGTTGCGATATTTTCGTTATACTTTTCAAGTTCTTCGTTTACAGATTCTGATTTACTTAACCACTTAATAAAGTCTATTGCCAATTGTCTAAGTTTTGAATTTTCTGAGTTAAGTGCAATAGTTGGGATTTTTGATATTTCCTTATGAGATCGTATTGCTTCGCTTTTAACTAGTACTTGTAATATCTTCCATTGCAAATTGGAATCAGCCGGTGGTGCATTAGCACCTAAAAATAACTCCACGATATAATCGATGAATGTAACAGATCCATAAAGTTCAATAGAATCAAGATTTACATCTAATTTCTTAAAAGCTACTTCAGAATTTTCATTGATTGATGATGATGAATCGGCGGATGCAATTAAAAAAGGCAATGCTAATTGCTCTGAGGCAAATCCACTTTTCAAAAACTCAAGTAGTTTTTGTTTAACAGTCAATATTTCATTTCTAGTTTTATACGCCACTCCTGCATCGCTCGTGAAAAAGGTATTATCTTGAATACTCAAACTTGGAGTAGCTTTATTATTCGAATCAGGTAAAAGTAATAAAAACTTGCTTATAATCAACGACAAGTATTTTTCATCTTTGGGATTCTTTTCAAATTGGAAAACACTTCTATTAATAGCAAATTCTTCAGTTCCTTTCATTGGCGCTTTCCAGTCTTGTAGCAATTTACACAATATATTAAACATTCTTGCTGCTATACCAGTTGGGTATGAATGAATTCCTTCAATTACCGTGGGAACTAATCTCCTTTTCTCTTCATCCGTAACTCTATCAATTCCTCTCGATATAAATAATGTTGAATATAATCGAACTGAGTTCGCGTCACCAGCGACATTTGGAGTTTTAACTTGTTGAATCAATGCATCAATTGGTAATTGTATGGTTCTTGCGGCTGTGATTCTTGGAATTACATGCTGTATTATTTTAATAACTGCTTTTCGAACTTCTGCGTGAGGGCTAGCCAATTTCAACAAAACTGGTGCAAGATATATCTTCAAGGAGTTTTCAAACTGTATATCATCTTCTGCAAGTGCTATACGTAGTTCTACTTTGTCAACAAGGGACAATTCTTGATCTGCCATTGTAGGTTCTCGAAATATAGGTTGGTTGTAAGAAAATCAGTAGTGGCAAAAGAGAATGAAAATAAGATTCGCCCAAGATCAACGCATTTACCAAAAATGCAATTACGTATAAAATCTATGTATTCTTATATTCCCTTAAAATAACAGGAACAGAAGAAGGAGGCAATGCACCTAATTCTGTGACTACCTTATTGATATACTCAGGAGGTGTTAAATCGTACATTATATTCAAAACATTTAACGTCGGCAAATCTTTCCAATTTTTCAAAGGCTCATCATCATCATCTTCTTCAGCCTCCCCAGTCTTCTTTTGTTGCTTCTTACCCTTGTCCTTCTCATCACACTCTTTAATGAATTGTTCCAACGCAAATGATTTCTTTTGTGGTGGTGTTTTCGAATTTATGTCATCTATTAAATCTTCAGAATCGGCAAGTTCGTTTGTGGTAACTGAATCTAATTGTACCTTATCTGAGAACTTCACTGATTCACAACATGTCAAAACTGGAATATTTCTTGTATGACACATCATTGCAATTAATGCAGTTCCGACTCTTGAATATAACCTACCATTAGATAACATCGCATGAGCACCTAGGAACACACAGTCAACATCTTCTAAGAGTATCGAAGATAATGAATTAAGTAATACGTATTTGACACTTATATGATTTTGAGTTATTGGAATTTTAATTTGTCCCTTGCTGCTTATACTTTCCGAATCACCGTCTTCGTTATCTAAATATGTCCTTGCTAGATTTTTTAATAATTTCTTACCCTCGAATAACGGTCTAGAATCAACTATAATCAAATTAAATTTCTTTCCTTGCTCGACAGCACAATGTTGGAATAATTCTTCCAACACTTGCGAGCGACCATATGTTAAGACTGTGCACCCATTACTTATATGTTTTGAAGCATTGTCAACAATTAGTCTATCACTCAATTCAATCTTCTCTTTGATGAAATCATCAATCTTGTTGCATAGTATTTCCTTGGCTTTACTCTCAGATTCATCAATTGATATCAAAGAGATTTCTTGTTTCAACCATCTGATTGCGTTCCCCATAGATACAGACAATGGGCGTCCCGTTTTTAAATATTCGATCTGATGAGATAAATGACCAGTCAAATGTCTAGTCAAGGTGGTGTTCTCCGGCGTTACATAGTTTTCAATAACTTGCTTGAAGACTTGCAACATATTTTTTAATCTCGAAGTGGATCCGACAACTTTATAATTAGAATACTTCAATGTCAATGATAAAATCAGAGGATGAACAATATGAGATAAAGTGGGAGATGAGGCTTTTCTTTGCTCATGAGTTTCCAAATGCCCAAACAAATGAGGCACTCTTCGTTCATCTTTAATTAATGTTTGATTCAATTGCTTCTTCAAGTTCGTAGTAGTTGACGCTTTCTTCTTCTCCATCTTCTGTTCTGCTAGTTTTTGTTGTTGTTCTGGTGTTATACCAATTGCTTCCTTTTGGGCAGCTCTTTTAGCTGCCTTTTCTTTCTTTTTTAATTCTTTCAATTCCTTATTGGAAAGTTGTTTCTCAGCTTCCGCCGGAACATTGTCGTCTTTCTTTTCGTCAGCCATTGGTTAATAATTTGCAAAATGACGATTCATTATCAAAAGATTTTAAATTTTTTTTTTCAAAACCAGAAATGAAGTTCAAAAAATGCTACCAAATCGTTATATTCTATTAACACATATATTACACAATCTACGAGCTTTCAGATAACTCTCCAAACACACCTCTCTTCTTTGTAGTGTCATATAATCTAACAATCTTATCTTGATCTTGTCCTTCGACCTGAGAAAATGCAAAACCTCTTTGCTTTTTAATTCTTTGAACTTGCCTCACTTTCCTAATAGCTTTTTGGAATTGTTCCATTCTTGGTCTGTAATCTTGAATATTGTATTTTTGAATTTCTTGAACATAATGATAGCTTTCAGGAGAATATAGTCTTTTGTAGAATTTCCATGCAAAGTCTCTCAATAAACACAATACAGAAACCCCAAAGACCATACCCCAAAATACAATCGCCGGATAAGTTGCTCTTAATACACCTCTATATTCAACTGATACATTAATCATTGGAGCAATAGTAGCATAGGCAGGGTACCAGCAAATCCAGAATAAGAAAGACCCAGGTATAGCAATCAACGTGAATTTAGTCCATAAAGTAACGATTAATGCAGCTTTTCCTAAAGCGGTTAAAGTACAAGTGGTATAAACAGTGACCCCCCATGCCCAATTATCTGTGGTGAGTCCACTTGATAAAACATTACCATATCTGAAAATAAAAAAAGAACACAAGAAAATAACAGCAGAGTGATAGAATCCATTCATGATCCAGCTCCAGAATACAGGTACATTGAAAAATTTTCTTTGTTGACCTAATTGGTATAATTGGGGGTAACGATCTAATAACCGAGCACTAACGAATTGATCAAATACTCCTAAAACAAACGGTGGTAAGACGGTAAAGAAAACATTATAAAATGTTAGTGTCCAAGACTCAGCTATTGATTGCCCCGAAAATCCGTTTGCAAAAACAAACCAAAATTGTGTCATGTATAATGTAATATTCTTATAGAAGGAGTAAAGAATTGCATTTGAAATACGTTGATATGACCATGCTCCATGAACAAGCAATAATTTCTTTAAATATTTGAACTGACCAATAGATATATCTGCACTTCTTGCTGCTTGCATACCTTCCATTCCACTAATTCCAACTCCTACATGAGCTGCTTGAATCATAGAAACATCATTTGCACCATCACCAATAGCCAATAACAAAGACTTCTTCTTCTTTCTTTTAACCATTTTAACAACCAAAGCTTTCTGTAAGGGAGAAACACGGCAACATATTACAGCACGACATCTTGAACCCAATTCAATAAATAAATCTTCTAAATCTGGATCAAGCGCAAACCCCAAAGAATGACCATCAATAATCAAAGCCAATGAACTTTCCAAGGATCCATCATCAGCATCAAATTGATGTTCTTGAATAGCTGTTAATTTTTCTTGTAAATTCAATCTTGTGTTTGTCTTTGTATCCTCATTAATAATCAATAAATTCATATCTTCACTTAACAATTTACATGACATACCTATATTAATGGCAGTTTCTTGTCTATCACCAGTCAAGACCCAAATTTTAATTCCGGCATTTTGTAAAGTATGTATAGTTTCAGGTACACCATCTTGCAATTTATCTTCGATTGCAGTAGCACCTAACAAAAATAAATCTTTTTCAATTAATTCAGCAGCAGCATCTAGTTTTTCACTACGATCATCCAATGATGTTGAAGCTTTGTAGTGCTTCTTTGACCAGTTTGAGTATTCTTCTTCTGAAACTATTCTTGATGCAATACACAACGTGCGTAACCCTTCAGCTGCAAAATCTTCCAAATGTTTTAAGGTTGCATCCACAAACGGTTGAGGTTCATCTTGAGAAAGCCTCTCTAATATAACAGTATCAGCACCTTTACAAAATAATCTAATAAAACCATCAGGACAACGGAAAATAGCAGACATTCTTTTTCTTGTGGAATTAAACTCACATATGTTTAATAATTCATATTCTGATAGTTGTTGAGTTAATGTATTTTCTATTGTAACACCTTTAGGTCTACGAATAGTGAATACATAGCCTAGATCAGCACCACCTTGAACTAATGCACCTTCATCAGGTGATGCTGCTTGATATTTGATCTTCTCATCCGTTACTTCAGGAATTACTGTATGACAAGTACTCAATAAGGTCAAGAATTCATTTATGATAGCAGATTGTTGAGTTGACGTATTTTTAAGATCAGCATGCAATCCTTCAAATGTATGGTATCCAATTTCAATTCCATCGATAATTTGTACTTGTCCATCTTCGGGTATTTCTTCAATATAGCATCTACCACCAATTGAACAAGACTTGAATTCCATTACATTTCTTGTCAATGTACCGGTCTTATCACTAAAAATGTAGTTAATTTGACCTAGTTCTTCAACTAATGATGATGTTCTGACACCTGTAGGTGTATCGGTTTCTTCATAGTACATATCTAAATCACTACCAATCATAATCGCTTGATAATATTTAATTAATTCAACAGTAACAAACAACGAAATCGGAACTAAATTTGAAAACAAAATCCAGTAAGTTAATAAATCTTGAAAAAACAATGTTACCATTGATGTACCTTCTAAATGTAAATATCCTAAACTTCCACTATCAACTCTTGTTTTAATCACATTACCTATTGAAGAAACCAACGCCAAAACAATCAACACACAAAATAATGCAATAATTTGTAGATTTATAATTCTTTCAACGTCAGTACGTTTGATAGGGGTAGCTGTTGCATTTCGCATCAATTTAGTTTCATGACCTGTAAATATAACTACACCATTGATCCATTGAGTATTTCTTAAAGTTGCACCTCTTAGTAAGAGTTGTTCTGGAGATAATGGAATATCAGCACCATGTCTGAAATTTTTCAAATTACCCTCATATGTATATAATGAACTATTTGGTTGTTCGGATATAATCTCAGTATTAGATAAGTCGCTGACCAAATCACGTGGGTTCACAAGATATGAGGTCTCAGTTTTAGCTTGTTTTATCTTCAAATTCGTCTCACCATCTAAATTTGCAGTTTCAATGTAACATAAACCTTCAGGCTCCGAAGAACTCAATAAGATTAAATCTGCTGGGAATGGTTCTTCATTATTCACTTTTACAATATCTCCAACCTGTACTTTTATCCACTTTTTTAGTATGTAGTCACCTGTATTTGGATCGAGTACCAAAACCCTTGTATTATTTAATTCTTTATCAGCATTTGCTCTTTTGATATCTTCAGAAATTTCCTTTATAGCAGAAACTAATAAAACAACGATCAACGTCCCAATTGTAGTATATCTGTTAGTCGGTGACACATGCGGTACTTGTTGTATGATTGAAGTGAACAAAAAAAACAAGTTAGCATATTTACTAAATTGCTCAAATAAAAACTTGGGAAGAAATGTAGCAAAATTGTACTTTGTGGTTGATATATGATTTCCGTAGTATCTGAAACCAGAATTTGCAGAATAATTCATGATGAATATTTCTCTTGGTTCTGCGGGGTGTTTGGAATCACTTATATTTGTAGGTTTTCCGGTGAATTTACTTTTAATTCTTTGAAAAATATGTCTTATATCAAAATCTCTTGGTCGATCGGTAGCACCATCTGTCATGTCTATATAGTCATTATTTTTCTTACCAAACAATCCATTCTTTTTATTGGCTCTTGGTGCATTTGTCACATTTAATAGGGGAACTTGCCTGTTAGTGGAAGTGTACGAAGTGTTGTGAGCAGTACTGCTACTACTTCCAGTCACCCCATCTTCGTCTTCTTCATCATCAGATATGACAAAATGATCGTCAAACGGATTATTTTTGATAGGTCGTTGAGTTTGAGGATATGTTTCATCGGGATTGTAGTTCCCGTAAGGGTTGGACTCCAAGTCTAAATCTATTAAGTTACTAGCATCATCTGAAAATGGATTCTTATCTTGGTTGTTTGTCCTATTATTGGTGGACATGACTAGTATTTTGTGATTGTTTTGAATTGACAGTGATGTCTAATAGGCAATACAGGAAAGATATATGGGCTATACGTGGATAGAATTGCAATGGTACAACAGTGATATATTCAGCCTTGATTATTGACAACACGAAAATAAACAAAACTTTATTAGTGTTTTATGAAAGTCGCAACATTCTAAATTAGGACATTTTATAAATTAACAATTTTCGACACTGAGTTGCTTGACTCACACTAAGATTTAGTGTTCAAGTTTTTTCTTAACCACCAATTCAGATTTTATAACCAAGGTACAACCAACCAATATGGCAGCAGAATCAATAGCAAAGTCGGCCAATCTAGCTTTCTCATCGTTGAAAACGTTGTCCGATGAACAAAGATCATCTGCATTGCAGAAAATTCACGATTCTCTTCTCAAAAACAAGGATCAAGTGCTTGAATCAAACCAAATAGACATGGAAAATGCAAAAGCTGCCAATTTATCCTCGTCTTTGATCAAAAGATTGGATTTGTCAAATGCTGGAAAATATGAAGCTATGTTGCAGGGTATATTGGATGTAGCTAAGTTACCTGACCCAATTGGCAAGGTTACTTTGACTAGGAGACTAGATGAGGGGTTGAATTTGTATAGAGTAACTTCTCCAATTGGGGTGTTGTTGATTATTTTTGAAAGCCGTCCTGAAGTCATTGCGAATATCACTTCCTTGGCAATAAAGTCAGGGAACTCAGCTATTTTGAAAGGTGGGAAAGAATCATATCAAACGTTCAAAGTCATGAGTGATATTGTGAATGACACTTTAAGTAATGAAACTGATGTTCCATCTGATGCAATTCAATTGATTCAAAGTAGAGAAGACGTGGCGGACTTGTTAGATCAGGACAAATACATTGACTTGGTAATCCCAAGAGGTTCTAATGAGTTAGTTCGTAATATCAAGTCAAACACCAAAATTCCTGTTTTGGGTCATGCTGATGGTATTTGTTCGATTTACATTGATGAAAATTATGATGTCCAAAAGGCCAAAAAAATTCTTGTCGACTCAAAGACTAATTACCCAGCTGGTTGTAATTCAGTTGAGCAATTATTAATCAATAAGAATATTTCAAAAGATAAAATTATAGAGGTGTTAAAAATTCTAATTGATTCAAAAGTGACTTTACATGTTACTCCAGAGGTCAAAGAGCTCATACAACTAGGCGAATATGTAAAAGATGCAATTGACGATTCATTCGACAAGGAATATCTTTCATTTGATATATCAGTCAAATTGATCGACGATGTGGACACAGCTATTAGACATATAAACAAACATTCATCAAAACATACCGACTGTATCATAACAGAAGATAAAGCTACAGCAGAAAAATTCTTAAAAAGTATCGATTCAGCAGGAATCTACTGGAACGCATCTACAAGATTTGCTGATGGGTTTAGATACGGGTTTGGTACAGAAGTCGGAATCAGTACAAATAAAATACACGCTAGAGGTCCGGTTGGATTAGAGGGATTGATGAGCTATCAATATCAATTGAAAGGAAATGGTCATGTAGTTTCAAACTACGTTGGTGGTGGTGGTTCAAAATTATTTATTCATGAAGATATCGTTTAGTTGCCTTTAGGAGGCTTTTTACCCAAAACCCATCAGGGAGATCATTTAAATATACTTTCTTTAAAAATCTCATACTCTTTCGGAGGATAATCAGGGAAATAATTTATAATATTATCAACATATTGAAATCTGTTATCATATGGAGGTGTAGAACTTGGAGGTATAAGATTTAATTCTGACCATTGCTTCAAAGTGAAAAAATCTGTTAGCGTCTTAATCCAAGTCATTCTCATATCGATTGTGACTAAATCATCATCAATAAGTTTCATTTCTCTCAATCTTGATCGGATCAAACCCAAATTCTCAACAGCCTGGTTTAAATCAACGTTTTCAAACTCCTTCGCAATACTGTCCTTTATAATTTTGCTCAATCTCGGAGAATTCCCATTTGTGCTGATCATAATTTGCAAGCTCTCTTGATTTATCATAGATCCGAAATAGAAGTCACACAATGACGGCTTATCTGCTATATTCACCGGTAATCTGAGTAACTTACATTGATAGTATATTTTCCTACTCAACTCATAATCGTCAATACAGCAGCAAACAACAGCAAAGATTTCATTGAACACTTGATTTCGAATTTTGTCATAATCTCTTCTGTCAATCGTATCCAAATCCACATGGGGTGTGAGGTTTTCGTACACTGTCAAATCTTTAGTCTCATAGTCGCGTTCATGTAGTCTGTATAATATATTCTGTTGATTTAATCGAATGATTTCGGAATGTGTTCTTGAAGATCCAGTAATCACGGTAATTTTGGCTTGGGCTCGTATCAAGTGGTAGATTCTGGAAAGGGCGACGTCCCCTCCGCCTATGACTAGGCAATGTCTGTCTCTGACTTGCCAAGCTAGTAATAATGATCCTTTTGTTTCGGATCCCTTTGTTTCAGACATTGTCTAGCTGTGTGGGGAGGGGGAAATAAAAGGGTAGAAAATTTTTGGTGTAGATATTGGATTCTTGCGTGCGAGTACGAACGACTGCACGTTAAATTGCTTCATACAAGTTGCAAAACCACTGACGCCAGGCCTAACATCCACGAGAACCAAAATCTTAGAATAGGAGTTGTGGAGCGTTGATGAATTGCGTACTATTTCTTTTGAGCGCCGGGAGTAGTACAAAGGTGGTAAAATGACAACCTCGCCATTGCCTCACAGACAGTTTTCTTTCTCACCCAGTTTTAGTCGAGATAAAGGGTCACTGTTCCAAGGTGTATAGTTTGGTCAAAATAAGAAAAGAGCATTTTGAAGCCGTAATAGAAACCAGACTCTTCACAAGGTGAAACTCTAGCGTTCGAAGAAGCAAAATAAGCGAGCTTTTTGGATTGATAGAAAGAAACAGCTATTCTACAATTTTATCGAGGCCGAGGCTCCCTATAGTATGTAGTACGTGTTCGTGTTCAGTATGTTCTATGGAAACGAAACATCTATAACCTAAATATAGAACTATCTCCGCAAGTTAATTAACCATTGTGGTATTCATAACGAATAAGACGTGTGTGCGTACACGTTCATGTATAACGACTTACCTGACTATGAAGATAAACCTTTTTCCACTAGAACACCAGAATTCTTAATTCCACGCAATTTGATAAGGTAAAACTGTGGAGAACATGACTGTGTAGCATTCAGAAGACACAGAAATCATGGATCAGGTGCTGAGTGTTGTATTATATACAATAAATGACTTGTGTTTATCTAGTCCCCACCTCTATGTGCCCGCTCGTACAATGCACTTAAAACGTTTATACATATGAAACCACATGGTATATTCTGTGTTGAGTTGCTGTTGATTGGCTGGTAGTAAACGCTAGAGTTGATTGGTTTGTAGAAATAGGGGTGTTGTCCATAGCGTTTCTAGGCATGATGTGAGTATTCGAAAGAGTGCTATGCGTTCCAGAGCTCAGAGAAAACGGAGTTGATTATAGCTAAAGTTTTCTTGTGTTGCTCATTCGATCATAAGATAAATGTAAAGAATGTATGTATTAGTACTAACAGTACTAGTACTAGTGGTGGTACTGGTGGCGGTAACATACGATAATAGTGGAGCGGGTGTATTGGGCATATAGAGTGAGGACAAAACACTCGAATGGCACGAGAGCAAAAAGAACACGAAGCACCATAGTAAGCAAAAGAGGTAGACAATCCAGCATTTTCAATTTCAGCACATTTGATCACATCCAATACAAATTTCTTACGGCGCAACAATACAGTTCCACAGTCACTGTACCACAACTAAACTCAGGCTTACAAAGGTTAGAAAAAAAACCTACTAGCAAACTGATAAAAATTTTCTTACTTCCAACAAACAAACAATATTTTCAACCGACTATACCAAGAACTACTACGACTACAACATTATTTCAACTACTACCGCTAGTCTTACGGAGCACGTCCACTCAATACATCCCGCACTATAAATTTAGTAGCCCCACTGTATTCTTTTTTCCAGTTTCTTTGGTCTAGCAGAGCGCGTTCAAAAATATAGCAAGAAATTTTTTTACAACAGTCAGTCAGTTTAACCTGAACACCGTTTGAACATCATAAGCCAGAGGAAAGGAAGGATAGATCGACTAATAAAGTATCATTAAATATGAGCTACACGAGAACAGAGAGAAGAAAATCGATGGCTGAGCGTAGACCTAGTACTACGTACACACCGCCTGTAATTCCGCATTTGGCTGGTTTGGAAAAACCTCAAGATCAGTATTTGAAAATCGATAACTGTGATGTACTAATTTTGGGAACTGGCTTACAAGAAAGCATATTAGCAGCAGCGTTATCTTGGCAAGGTACTCAGGTTCTACATATTGATAATAAATCGTGCTATGGAGATTCTTGTTCGACCCTTACAATTGAACAATTGAAAAAATGGTGTGCAGATGTAAACCAGGGTAAGATTCATCACTTTCAGGATGCTCAAATCTATATCCCTGGAGGCAAATTGAGTAATCATTTCAACTCTAGGGATTATGGTATTGATCTAACCCCCAAGATCATGTTTTGCCAATCTGACTTATTGAGTTTGTTAATTAAATCTCGTGTTTATCGATATTTGGAGTTTCAAAGTTTGTCTAATTTTCATGTTTTTGAAAATGATGATTTCCAACAAAAAGTGAATGCAACTACCAAACAGGATATTTTCACTGACAAATCGTTATCATTAGTTACAAAGAGATATTTGATGAAATTTTTGAAATTCATATTATTAGACCCAGATTATAAAATGAGAGTTAAACCATATGCAAACCAGCCTATACAGAACTTTCTCAAACAAGAATTCAAGTTAGAAGATCCACAAATTAATGAATTAATATACTCCATTGGTTTGAGCTACAAAGAACAAACAAACACAAAACAAGCACTAATCCGTATCAAAAGATTTCTTAGTTCTTTTGATGTATATGGAAAATTCCCTTGTATGGTTTCAAAATATGGTGGTCCTGGTGAATTATCTCAAGGTTTTTGCCGTAGCGCTGCAGTTGCAGGTACAGCTTATAAACTAAATACAAATTTAACCGATTTTGATCCAATTACGAAAATTGCTCATTTTGATGATGGCTCACATATCAAGATTAACGAAAAAGTAATTATATCCCCTACTCAATTGCCTAAATTTTTACAAACTTCGTATAATCAGGTTACTGAAAATTTACAACCACATTACGTTACTAGACTTGTAACTGTGGTTAGGCGTGATTGTAAAGAATGGATGAGTGCAAATGAATCATCAGCTATTGTAGTTTTCCCACCACATTCATTACCTACAAATAACAAATATTCAGTTCAAGTGATTATACAGAATGGTGGTAGTGGCGTCTGCCCTGAAGGCCAAGCAATATGGTTCAGTCATACTGTTGAACAAGACTTAAATCGCGCAAAACAAGATTTGGAATCTGCATACACTAAAATGGAGACTTCACTATTAAGAGAAAGTTCACAAGACATAAATGATATATTAGATGAAACTGACTTCATAATGAGTGAGCAGGGTACATCCATACTTGCTAATTCATTTAAGTTGGGTTCACATTTACAGAATTTCGTACCTAAAGATAAACTTGATATTGTTTGTAAATTGGGGTACGTTGAGAAAACGTATGTTGCATCAGACTTATCAAATATTTTCAAGCCAACCAAGCAAAATAATATTGTTTATAAAGATGTAATTGATGCAAATAATGAAATAGTATTTACAAACATGCCAAGTTCAGAATTATCTTATGATGGAATTATAACAGATGTGAAATCAATATATCAAAGGATTACTGGAACAACAGATGATTTTTTTGACGTTGATTTCGAAGATGAGGAAGATGAGTATGATCAAAACAATCAGCCTGTGATTCCACCCAAGAGATCTACAGTAGTTGGAGGAATAGTGGGCGGTGGATCAGTAACTAGCTTAGCTGCTCTAAGGGATCAACAGGATGTTGGAAGTGACAATGCTATTGATAGTGACGAAGATATGGATGGCCATGAACCATTTGGTGCTAGCGAAATGGAGCTTTAAGCTCAATTTCTGTATTAATTTATTTCCTTTGTATAGTTTTGATTTTGTAGCTGATATTAAAGTTCAGTTTCAAAGTGAGTCAATTTAATAACTATTATAATATACGGGTATCTAACTAAAAGAAAGTAATATACTAAATAGAATGGTTGCAAATGAAGGGATTTTTATTGTTATACTGAAATTAGTTCTACAATCGGTGGTGGTTGAATCAATATTATTAGTGTTTGTAGTTGAGCTTGATCGCCCTTCAGTAAGACTTTCTCCTGTCACTATTTGATGTATATTCGTTTCCGTTGTGTTTTATGCTGGGCCGAACACGGTGTAAGCACCAGATGAAGAATTCAAATGTGTAATATGAGATGTATTGGAGGTAGACGATTCTGAGCTGGTTTTGGCTTTGGGTTTGACACCACCTGCAACATCAGCCGCATCATCTATACCACCAATCCAGCAGTATTCTAGAGAACATTGTTTACATTCGTCACTTTGTTTCAATCCTAATCTTTCTTGCTGTCTATGAGTTATATCACAACCAATACATGTCATCCACTTTTCGACATCTGCCAAATTATTTCTCGTGATTATTTTATATCCATTTTGGATAGTCCCAAACTTTTCAACATTTTCATACAGTAACTTGAACGTTGAACATTTGGAATTGTATGACATTTTGATCGAAATGTACACTATTAGTGGAATATCTGTTTGGTTTTTGGAGCCATCGTATTTTAGAAGACTACTTCATAAGTCACTTGTATTCCAGCCAAATAATATCGGTTTCTCGTCCATATCTTTATCAATAAATATATCAACACCAGGCGCGTAGGTGAAGGGGGTTCCTTTCCCTTGTTTTGTGAATTTTCTTTTATATGTTTCGGCTAAAGATGTACCACTAGGCCAATTATTCTCTGGATCTGCATAATTATCAAATCCGAATATGATATCAACGATACGATCGTTATGAATTAACGGGGAAAATAGGACATTTTGACCATCTTCTCCTCCATCCACTAAATATAATGTATTGTTTTCAGCAATTGATGAAACATCGTGGTAATCTGTTTTATAAAATAGATTTGTTTCTATACTGCTACATCATCTTTATTATTAGTTAAGTCGTTCGATGCAGTCTCTATCACTGGTTTCAAAAGCGTATAGTCATCAATCTTCAAAAGTAATTGATTGAATACAGATGAAGATGGATCTAAAGAACCCAATTCATTCGGACTGATTTCGACGATTGTTGAGTTTTCATTGATGACCAAAGTTCCAGGAGCTTCCGTTTGCAATGACGATGGGGAAAGGCATCGAATGATTGACAAAACTTGAGAGATATCTTATACTTAACCATGTAACATTTGCTCCACCAGTATCACCATTGAAAAACTGATGACTCAAAGCTCTTCCCATATATCAGTGACCGATGTTTCAAATCCGGTGTTATTTTTGATGCATATAGCTATCCTTACACCATGATAGTATTTAGTAAGAGCTGGTAAGTTCATGCTACTTGGGTTTAATATCAAATCCTCAAGTTTCCAAATATCGGAAGATCCATCTAGAATTTCAGAAACTGAAATCCAGTCGTTCAAACCGAAGAGCCAACAAGCTAATTCCCACCAGATAATCCTACGAGGTAAGTTGTACTTTGTAATAATCCACCAAGACCATTGACTTTCGTGTCTTCGTGTCTATCATCCAATGCCAATAATTGTCCTGCGTCACTTAACATGGTTCTATATCCACTACCACTAAATGCCAAACCAATTGTAACATTGTGAATTTTTTTGTTATCATTGATGAATCTTTCAACATCAAATCTGATAAATTGTCTCTATTCAGTAGAAAACTAATCAACTTTTGGTTAGTTTGTTCATATCTTGCATTATATAATCTTTTTCATTTTCAGTTAATCCATCAGCTTCCCTGATAAGATCAAATAGTGGACGAGTCGTGTAGTATGGAGTATATGGGTTCCGAACACCGTTGTCGTTATTGTTTAATTCGGCAACATCTGTGCTTTGTGCAGTGCTGAAGAATCGCCTGAAGCACTGGCACTACCCCCTGACCTTAGTGTTATCCGCTACCTCCAAAACCTCCAATTAAGTTATCAATGAAAGATCCTGAAGAAGAATAAGTTGTTATTTTTGAAGTACTACTGTTTCGTGGGATATTGGAACAGACCTTCATTGAAGATTGTTTGGATAATGTGGAAGACTGAGATATCAGCTGACTCGTGCCTAGAGTTGTAGTCTGTCTCGATTTTGTTTGCCCACTTTCAAACAAAAAATGCCATGCCCAGGTTGAAGTGGTACTTGAAGCAATAGCATAAATTGGTGAAACCTGTGATGTAGTAGCATCTCCAAATATATTGCCTCATAGTAAATCTTCCCTGACTTCCAATGAAAGTGCATTCACGGCAGAACAATAGTATATACTGTGATTTCATTTGTCCTCTCCAATCTCTTCAACTCATCTTCTACATGATCACACAAGATAAATAGGATAACAAGCATGTCATATTCACAAAGCCGCTCGCAGATCAAATTTGAGAAATATCCAGGATAGGAAGCAAACTTGTTTGCTATTTGGGGTCCCAGATATTTATTCACTCTGCATGTTGGAAAATGAGTCCATTCATTGCGATTGCCGCTCATATATAATGTAATTGTGGAGTTATTTAATTCTAAATTTGAAGATAGCCTCAAGCTTGCCAGGTAACTGTATCTATTGGAAAGCAAAATTGAAGACATTGGTGATTTTGTAAGCTCTCACATTTCCGTCCTGTGAAGAATTGGGTTTTACGACAAGAGTAGCACTTTGAAGTCAATGATCTGAGAGTTGTTAACTTCACCGTGTTCAGATAAAGCCTGAATTATTCGAGTAGACGTTGGAGCTCTTCTGTTCAATCAAAGTGTCATTTGCTTGGTGGTAGCTCCTGGCCTGAAAATACCTGCAGCATGGTTCAAACACGCAGGTTACACAACATCGGCAACCTAAAAAGTGCAAAAAGTAGAAATCCAATTGTGTTGTTGCATATTTCGAAACACTTGTTGTGCTGCACATTATTTGGGCTAGAAATGGTTCTATTCAGTTCTACATCCTTGCAGATAATACTTTTGAGGAGCTTATATTCTCACAAAAGTTACTCCTCTCACCCAATGCAAGACAACTATACCAACGAAGAATAACTTTCGTAGATTTCAAAAATATCACCAACTTTCGATACCCAAGAAATCCCCTTTGTACAAGTAGCCTAAATTTACGCTTATCTGCAACTATTATTATGTTTGAACATTTTTGTATTCCATCTTTGGGGGCAGAGGGGAAGGTGGGGGAATAGTACTCAACGTCTATTTTCCTTAGAGTTAGGGCTCTAACCCTAGACTAACTGTCTCAAGCAAATAAATTTGAAATGCTGACACTACCACTTATACAGTGTCTCTCTCAGTGAAAAATTTCTAAACCTCTTCCCAGTGTATCACTTAGATTCCTTTTTAGAAGGTACTGAGCAGTAAATCTATTTACTTGACGAAGAAGTCTATACTAGATAAATAAAAATAATCCATAATGTCAGACGTTGAACAAGAACAAATAATCGAAGAAATTGCCGTTGAACAAGAATCCGGGTCAATCTCCATTGAAGATGCTTTAAAAGTTGTCTTAAGAACTTCTTTAGTCCACGATGGTTTAGCTAGAGGTTTAAGAGAAGCTTCTAAAGCTTTATCCAAAAGAGAAGCCCAATTATGTGTCTTATGTGACTCAGTTACTGAAGAATCTATCATTAAATTAGTTGAAGCTTTATGTAACGAACCAGAAGAAAAAATTCCATTAATCAAAGTTTCTGATGCTAAATTATTAGGTGAATGGGCTGGTTTGTGTCAATTAGACAGAGAAGGTAATGCCAGAAAAGTTGTCGGTGCTTCTTGTGTTGTTGTCAAGAACTGGGGTGCTGACTCTGATGAAAGAAACATCTTATTAGAACATTTCTCTCAACAATAAATAAGTTAGACCCATTCATTTTTGAGAATACTGGTGAAATAAGTGGATTTTTTTATTTTGTATATATTGTATAATATAGCAAGATAATATAAATTTAGGTGTTTTACATGATCATTATAAGTCAAGACATGTTAGTTCGTAGTTGCTATAGAAAATTGGTCTTTGATGTGTCGCGCATCATTTGCGTATTATTTTCTGTTCGATCAGTTTGTTTATCTTTGAACTACACACAAACAAACAGACTTGTTATGGATGATAGGTCGATAAAGAAAGAAGCAAGACTTCGAGGATCAGGGTATGTTATACGCTGATATTATAATACTGCACTGTATCCGATTACTAACAAATCTAGTGCTCGTAATGTCCAAGCAAGCCAATTTAGTTTATTCATAGAACCACCCCCACAAGTAGTGTCAAGAGATGATAGAAGTATAAGGAAAGAAGCAAGAATACGAGGCTCGGGGAGAAGAAACATTCACTCGGATCATTTGAGCATATCGCAGAATCCACGAATGATGGCACAATTGGATTCAGTGCTTATAAAAAGAGAAGACCTAAATCTACGAAGATCAAGTAGAAGGAAAAGTTCATTACTACTGGTTAGAAGAGTTACTTTTGAAGCAGAGCCTGGACAACAAGAACTTAATGAGCCATCCCTATCATCCCCATTACCACCCCTATTGCCACTGGTTAAGACAGATCTGGTCGAAATACCAGTACGAAGAGTAGGGCAACCTCGAAAGCTAAAGACAAATAGGGGACGAAAACCAAAGAATTCCTTGGTGAATGATTTATTGAGAAGTGAATCACAATTGAAAAGGTCACAGGAAGTTGATGACAAAATTGCTGATGTGAAAAAGAGAAGAGTTGAAACTGGGTTAATTGAATTATCTGAAAGGATTGAGAGAACAAGAAGTTCCAATAGAGAAAAGTTTGCCAAAAAGAAAATTCATAATGGTAAAAGAACGATAGACAAACCAAAGGAACCAGTTGGAGATCCAGGAAGTGACGCTGACGAACTACAAACTGATAGTATGGAAATCGAACTTATTTTCAGCTCCTCCAATAATATTAGACCAACACCTTTGACATCAGCTAAAGGTGGTGGAGCTAGAAAAACAATTACAATAAGTTATCCAAAATTGGTTAATGTGAATAAATCAAACAATGTACAACAAAGAATCCGTCTTTTAGACGTGATAAGACATATAGTTGAAAGTTTCAACCCTGTGGTGCCGAAAAGTCAGCAGGAAATACAAGAGAATTTCAAAGTTGAGACCATTTCATATTTAGACAAGTTGAGAGACATTGCTTCAAATGTTGAAGACATTGCCAAACAGATATACAAGATACAAAAAGAAAAGAATAAGTATAGACAAAAAATCCTTGATATCAAAAAGAACCATGCCGAAGTTGGGAATGAATTAAACAAGCTTCGAAATCGCATAAGGGTTAAAAAGCAAGAATATGATGACTTTAATATTATTCATGATCAACTAATGGACTCAAAGAAAATTGTAGAATGCGATGGTTCAAATACGACTGGGAACTTCAATGGATCTGTAAAATTGAATCTTGCCTTGCTAAGTAAATTTGTAAATCCGCAAGCTGGTCTTTTACCTAAACTAAGAACGATCAATGAAAAGCTAGATAAACTAGAAAGAAAGATATAAATATTTATATAATTTATATATTAATCCGTTACAAACGAAGCTTAAACAAACTAATACAGATCCACTTCATCTAGTCGCCCTTTGGTTATCGTATTTGTGAAATGGAAAATATGCTATAAATTCAACCCCTTTAATGTTCATCATTGACCAAAGCCATAATCATTCTATATAAGTAAAAGAAGAACATCAACAAATGGAATCCCAATTTCAAGAAACTTTCTTTCTTGTGTTTGGACAAAGTTCTGAAAATTTCAGTGGCATCCAACAAATGATTTTTGGTGTAGAATTTATTTACGTTATAAGCAAACAAAGGAAGATTTAACAAGAAGCAGAACCAGTATCCATTGATTAAAAATAACAAGGTGATAAAACCATGTAATCCAGCTTCTGGAATGAACCAAGGATTTAACTTACTGCATAATTCAATAGGATTGATGTAATCACATTCCAAATCTGAGTACATGATTGTGAAGAACACCTGAGAAAATAAGTTGACTGCATTCACAACAACTGCAAGAATAAATAACCTTGAATTACTGTTAGTATTCGATCACTTAAGAGTTGTTGTAAACAATTTGATTGATCTTGCGATGTGACAATGGACAAAATAATTGACGTTTGCCATGGTAATAACATCCAGCAAAGTGGTCTCTATCAGTATTTATATCCCTGTGAGAGGCACATGTATGATACATACCATCCTTCACCATTCATCTTTGCGTATTAATTGATGTCTAGTTGAATGTAGTTTAATACAGTGGATTATGGAGATAACAGTAGACCTTGCTTGTTAATTGCTTAACAAAAATTTTTCTTGTGGGCAAAAAACCTAGATCATTTTTTTATATTCACTAAGAACCTAAGTATTGATAATTATCAACTATACCCTTTCTACACATTTCCACCGAATATCGCCCACGACAACAACTTCATCAACCTCGCCATCAAATTCAACGGGAAATAAATCTATTCTTCCGTATTCAATCACACTTTCCCATTTGTCATTTAACTAACTTCTGATCACGTGAACAGTACCACTATCTTGGAGAATTCCTTGAATCCAATTGCCTACTCTGACCAATCTCCCTAACCCGTCGACTAATTCCAAAGTAAATACCCTCACATTTTCTCTTCGGCCTGCGTCTGAGCCTTCTCTCACCTCCTTGTTCGGTATGTGCTGGAGTAGACCGAGCGATCTCCATATCTCGACATACGGTTCAACAACACCTGTGTCTGGGTTCTTCATTTGTCCAATCTCCATACGTTCCAAGCCGTGCTTTGAAAATGTACCGGTATCAGCATCAACACTGATTGGTTTGCCACATTGTATGGACTCCCAGAGTGCATATGTGTTGATAACGCTCTCAAATTTAATTTTGTTGGCAGTCAAAGGGATCTCTTTCCCAGCTAAGCATATCTCAAACACATTATGAAATGGTTCAATTGCATCATGGCAAGGATAGAATTCTTTCCTGATTCTAATATAAAAATAATTGTTAGCTGGTGTAGTCAAGGTTAAGGTGTTAGTAGACTCTTTGGCTTCCTCTGGTGACCATTCAATTGAAACTCTTGTGGATAACACCGTGATTGACTGAACGAAAGCGGAATTTTTTTACTGCGAAAAAGATCAAATATATACATGTAGTAAATAATACAAGTGTTTATTTATTTATATAGCTGTCTATACTTTTTGAATGCAATGTTTCTACTCTCCTCCTCAATCACTACCCCATCTAGCTTCCTCAATTTTTTGAAGAAGACAATAGTATAAGCTTGGTGTTTTTCTCTTTGACTCTTCAAATCATTTTCATATTCCAAAACATGTAAAAATTCCTTGTCTCTAATCTCCCATAATTTCGATTTGTTGAGCTCTTGGTAATGTTCAGTGAATCCTTCTATATCATCAGCAGCTTCAAGTTGTATTACACTATTATCGGCGTCTAATTCTTGTGGACTAAACAAAAAGGGGTAAATTTTTCCAGTACATGGATTTAATCTCATATCTAGTATTTTCAATGTGTGTTTTGACCCTTTCAAACCATAAATGATTTGGGAAAGCAGTTTTATTTTATTACTTACTAGGTAAATTTTTCTCAAATGCTTCAAACTTGATAAACCACTGATATCTCTTAGTTTGTTAAAGTTTAAGTTCAAGGTTTGTACATTGGGGAAAACTTGCAGGAAATTGTTGGGTATACTAGTAAGATTAATTGCAGATAACGACAAATCACTTACGTATAAGAATTGTGACATTAATTTGAAATGATGATTTCCTGATAGATCCAATTTATGAACATTTCCACAAGTGCGTAATATCATTTCTACGACTTGCCTCAGATTTTGTGATTTGCATGATATTTGTTCCAAGTGGATTCTCTTTTCCAACCCTGTAATGTTTTCAAGTTCATTACCATCAAATTTCAAACTTCGCAATTGAGTTAACTCAGACACATCCAATTTATTTAGTTTGTTGAATTTCAACAGTAATTTAACAATACTTGCACTGTTACATTCGAATTTGACCAATTTATTATCATCAAGGTTCAATACTTTTAAACTAGATAGCTTGTTTAAATTCACGATTTCATGTATGTTATTTTTTGAAAGGTTCAAATTCTGTAAATGTGGTAAATTATAACCACTGAAATTTAGTCTGCCCAGTATCGCATTTCCCGACACATGTAATGTTGCAAGGTTGCTTAAATTGCTTATGCCTCTAATGCTAGTAATTGCATTATCACACAGCTTTAAAGTTGTCAAATGAAAACATTCACTTATATTAGTAAGTTTGGTCAACTGATTCCCGTCAAGGACCAAATGCACTAAATTAGAAAATTCACTGAATGGAGTAATATCTTCTATTTTATTTTTGGCTAAATCCAATAACATGATACCTTGAGGTATCCCCGTAAGATATTTTAGTTCATTATTTGATAAACTCATTGATTTCAAATTTGGTAGCAACGCATTTAAGTCCTTAACGTTATTCAATTCAAAATCATTTAACTGAATGCTTTCCACTTCGTTCCATGGAATTGTCTTACCTTCAATAAGATCTAATGAATCTGTTATTATTGAAACTAGCCTCATCCTAGATTCTGAAAATGATACTTCATCAATTTGTGAAAGCCTGGTTATGTCACCTAAAAATGCAGGACTGCTTTTCTTGGAGTTATTTGAAGAACTTGGTTCATGAAATGAAACTTCAAGATTTGTATTATTATTCTTTTTTGTCTTAGGTTTCTTTTTAAGTATACTAGATTGACGGAGTTGTTGTTTATCCTCGTGTTTATCAATCAAATCTTCAATATCAGCTAGTGTTACGTGCTGTGTGCCTTCTTTGCTTTCCCATCTATGGTTGTCAGCATCATAATACATATTATCATATTCAACTGGTAAGCCAGTGCTTGGCTTGACTCTTCCTTTGACAATAGGCAGTTGTCCTAATTCATTCAACTTTAATTGGGATGCAGTTTTCCATTTAATGAAATCCTCATAATATTGACTCTCTTCATCGGTCAAATTAGCTTGATCAATTGAAATTTCTGTAATGTCAGTTACAGGTTTATTTAACACCTCTTTAAGATACCTGTTTTCTTGTTGCAAAATTTGAGCTCGTTGTTTCCATGAATCTTTTGGAGAGTGTGTAATTGATGATTGTTTATACAGACGGTTTGGAGAAAATGTTTTGATACTGGAAGAGCCTGGGCCCTTTAACTGGGTCGTTCCTTGTTGTTCATCCTCCTTGTCTTCTTCATCAAATGTGTATGAACTTGTTGTTTCCTTATCATGTTCAGATTTCGATTGAGTTAGACTTTCCCGAGTGATTGAAGTATAATTTTGAGCATCTTTACTTGCGTCCCTGTGTTGTTCTTCTTCTTCATCTTGATCCCCCTCGCTTCCCTCATCAGAGCTAGATCCACTTGTAAAAGATGAATAATCATTCTCGCTAATTCGATCTTCTTCTACACTAACTACTCTATCAATTTTCGGAGTTGAAGTGGCAGTGGTTTGAGATACTACTCTTATACCTTCATTATTAACTCTAAACCCTCTTTTCTTTATATTTGTGAATACATTATCAGCATTCCTTAGATACGATTTTTCATTATATGACCCAGTTTTTGTGAAATCTTTTATATTTTCAGCCGTTTGTGTGTTCAAAACAGTTGAGTTAAGTCTTAAAGGAGGCACAGGTGGTTTATGCATCGATGGTGCCTTAGCATGGTCGTTCGATTGTTGTACGGGAGTATTTCGATTCGATGTTATATTCTGCAAAACGCCATTTAGCTTTTGTTGAGTATAAGTATCGTACTTATCACGAAATAATTTCAATGGAGATCCATTCTTACTAATGCCTTTCTGCTCCACTATAGTTTCCATCTGTCGTACAGCTTCTGTACCTAAAACTCTATTCATTGTCCCCATAGGAGTAGATAAAGTCGAAGATGCTGAATGCTCCTTAGCTGCTTCATCTTGGGTATCTTGAAAGATATGCTGTAAATGAGACTGATTTAAATTCTTATACTGTTCAGCAGCGCGTATCCATGGTGGTGTTTCACTTTGATGTATGTTTGAATTATGAATCATTGTATTAATACCAAAGTCCATTGACCTTAATTGGTTTTTACTTGGTAGGCTATTGATTCTAACCGAAGAAGTAAAATCAGCTTGAGTATTCTTGAAGTCATCGCCATTTTGTTGAATCCACTTATCTTTTAATTCACCAGGCATCCAGTCTGGTGTTTGGTTTTGTATTCCACTAGTCTTTTCCTCCTTCTGTTCAGACTCCTCTTCGATTATTTTACTACTTCCTAGCTCTTTAGTCTTTGCATTAGGATGAGACTTGTATTTGAAAGTGTTCGGCACTGAAGTAGGAGGTGAATTTTGTGAGTTTTCATTCAAAAACATTGAACTCTTGTTTCCCGTAAAATCATCATTTGGTATATATTTCAACTTACTTTGATAAGTTGCTTGCCTAACCGGTTCAGGTGATGAATGTTCCAAAATTGAAAACTGTAATCCGTTTTGAGTAGGCGGTTGATCCTTCGTATAAGAATCGTCCAGAAGATGACTAGATTGTTCAGTTTGGGGTTTAGAAATATTGTCTATCTCATGCTCTGATGTTTTTGAAGTAGATCGGGAATGATTTGCATCACTTATATCAGATTCTTCATTGGTTTTCTGACCTTTGATGTCACCTGTACTATGATTGCTCGATGATGTATTCAGAATTATCCTTCCCGACATGTAAAGTGTGCTATCTTGTTACTGTAATATTCTCCGAAATGTTTGAAGAATTTGTGGTTCTGGTTGTTGTAGTTCTTCTGGGTTTGTTTGTGGTGAATTTCGGTTCTGTTTACATTTTCATCTCAAATGTATGGAGCGCCTTTGTATACAGGAGCTTAGTTAAGCCATAAACATTGGTGAACCGCCCAAACACTGTAGTGCTAACTAGTGATGGTTACAGTCACTCATTGAACAGAAGAATCAGGCTATTAGTGTTGATTTAATGGGCAGATTCAGAGAGATATGGAAGAACAAGATTTATTTTGATCTGTAATCGATTTTGAGTATGGTCAACAATTGGTTGCAAATCCGAATGGGCGGCCGATCTTTAAACTATTCCTAGTCATTTGTATGATTGTCCACATACGTGATCGAATATATGCATATTCTAACCGCAAGGTTGGGGTCTACTTTACAGTAGTAATCAGAACCGTAGATGAACATTCTCACTTCTTCCATCTCATCCAGTTATGCATCACCTGAAGGATTAGTTCCAATGCTTGTTATCGAGTATCGAATAGCTTTAAGTTAAGTCAGTCAGCTATACTGATCCTCTGAGACAGATTTGCTTTTGTTTAATTTCAGCAGGAGGCTATGCAATGTACGTAGAATCCATTTTCTTATCTTTTGAGTATGGTTACTGCATCGAGAAGGAAATCTTCAAAGACACGAGATTCATGAGCCCAATTCAACGTATACTTTTCTTAGTTAAATCCTTTAATAAACGGCCATAAATCTGTTCTTAGGCTACAGCCTATGTGCCGGCTGATGGTGTTTTACCAGTAATCTGTTACTTTAGCTTCAAAGCGTTTAGGAAACAGACCAGAAAGAATCTACTATCTCATTTACAAATATTTGGCTAAAGCTGATCACAAGGCGGCGCTACAAAAGCACCACTCCATCACGGATAAAGATTGCCTTCTCTACACAATCCACCCAGTCTATCCATGGTGGCGGGTACTGGGTACTGTACTGTTTTTATGACTATTGGTTCTTTCGTTGTACATATGTTTTGTTTTTCTGCATAGTACTTTGACCTACAGAGAATTTTAAAGGCAAGACAAAAAAAGAACATTTTCAGAAGTTGAAATTTGAATCACCCATTATATCTGGAAGTCAACGATAGTTACAGCTCATCAAGAGGCCAATCAACCACCATCCCAATTTATTTGTTCATTCCCTTTGTTTTAAGTGTGTCTTTTTTTATCCCGATCAGTTGTTTTCAATTCCTTGGTTTGTGTTTGTATTTGTATAATAGTAGAGTCTGATTTGAATCTTTTTTTGCCAATTCTTACCCCTTGTTTGATCCACTATACGTTCAATTGCATATATAACAACCACTACATTACTTTGAAAATGGCATTTATACCCAACAATCATGATGATTACCCGCCAAGTGGTGAAACCTCTTCAAATTACGATGTACATTCATTAACAAATTATAGATCAACAAACTCACCACAGCAGCATCAACAAGAATCATCAACATCCACATCACAATCAAAAATAACAATCAATCCTCATACTACTTCTAGTACTGCTAGTCACCAACATCAGCAAGAGCAGGAATTACTTTCAAGTTATACTGTACCAAACCCACCTGTTTCAACTCAGCAATCAACAGCAATAGCTGCGGAGCTGAACCCTTCTGCATCAGGTGAAATCGAAAAACCACGCACATTGTGGATGGGAGATTTGGATTCTTGGTTAGATGAAAAAGGTATAACTGATTTGTGGTGGAATATATTACAAAAGAAAGTCACTGTCAAGATAATCAAACCTAAAAGTGTCAAACCAGATCCTAATTATCAAGGGTTAACTAATTCTGGATATTGTTTTGTTGAATTTGAAACATTTGAGGATGCTCAACAAGCTTTAAGTTTGAATGGTCAATTATTACCTGATATTGCTATGCCATCACAACAACATTTCCCAAATAATCCTGACAACCAAAAGAAATACTTTAGGTTAAATTGGGCAAGTGGTGCTACATTAAGTGCTCCTATTGTACAAACTCCCGAATTTTCATTATTTGTAGGTGATTTATCGGCATCAACTACTGAAGCTCATTTATTGGCATTTTTCCAAAAAAGTTTTCCCAGCTCGATTAAAACTGTGAGAGTGATGACGGATCCTATCTCGGGTAAATCAAGATGTTTTGGATTTGTTAGATTTGCTGATGAACTGGAAAGACAAAGAGCGCTAGTTGAAATGAATGGTGTGTGGTTCGCTGGTAGGCCTTTAAGAGTTGCATTAGCTACTCCAAGAAATAATCATTCCAGAAGGTATCAAGATCAACCTCCGCCTCAACTACATCAACAAGCAAGTGATTTCTTTGGTGGTGGTGGTGGGGATCCTGGTCCACCACCACCCGAAATAATGTTTATGCCACCAGTTGGACCAGGTGGTCAAATTGGAGGTAATCCTTTATATGGATATTATGGACAAGGCTCTTCAGGTGGACCACCCCTGCATGATATAGAAGGTATTAACTTAGATTTAATTGGATCCCCTTTACAAAATTCCCACCCGATACTTTCACCACAACAACATCAACAGCTACAATTACATAAACAGCAACAACAGCAACAACAGCAACAACAGCAACAATATGCTGATCCCAATAATACGACGGTTTTTGTTGGTGGATTATCATCAGAAGTCAATGAACCTACTTTATTCACGTTGTTCAAACCATTCGGAGTCATACAACAAGTTAAAATACCTCCTGGAAAAAATTGCGGATTTGTTAAATATTCAACTAGAGAAGAAGCTGAAGAAGCTATAGCTGCAATGCAAGGTTTTATAATTGGCGGCAATAGAGTTAGATTGAGTTGGGGCAGAGTTTCCATGAATAACAAAAAATATCAACATCATCAAGCTGCACAAGCTGCTCAGCTACAGGTTGCTGCAGCATTGTCAATGGGATTGGATCCAGCAAGTGCAATAGCTGCTGCTGTTGCTGCTGCGGGCTATCCGCCTCAATCACATCATCCCCATCATCAAATACCTCACAATTTGCCACCTCAAGCAATGGGAGGACCTCAATTAGGTAATTTATCAATGCCTCCGCCCATGCATGGTATGGGTGTACCATTGACTCATCATATGCCTCCTTATCAACCGCAACAACATCGGTTATCGTCCGAAGAAGGAGGATCAGTAGATACTACTCAAACAGGAATAGCAGGCGACAGTGAGGGATCGTATGATAATGCTCCAGTAAAGAATAGAAATATAGGATCATTTTATAGTGGTGGTCCAGTTGAATTTGGAATGCCACCACCTAATCCAGAAGATTTAGCTACCGCTATGGGAAAGATGAATTTAGGAGATAATAAAGAAAACAAAGAAGGTGGATTTGGCTACATTATGCCACCAATGTATGGAAATGCAAGGTATGGAATGCCTGTTATTTCTCAATATCAGCAATTCTTGCCCGAAGAAATTCAGAAAATACCTAGTGTAGAAGAGGGAAGAGCGGAAGAGGAAGATAAAGAGAAGAATGATGATCACGAGGAGCCAGAGAGTAAGAGTGATGACTAAGCAAGTTTACTTTTGTCATTGATTAAATATTTGTACATTTTTGAAACGCCACCTGGTTGTTCATTTTTGAAAATTTTTGATTATTAGTTTTGATAACTTCGTTATTGTTTTACTTATTTATTTTAATACTTTCCAATTTCACCCGCTGTTTGGATTTTAATGATTACTTGTCTTACTTTTTATTGTTGTGGTTAATATAACAAGCCTATTTACTGATTGATTTCTTACTTTCTTTTATTGTATACTTTTACTTGTTCTTAAATATACATTCTAGTAATTTTTGTTTGCCGCTATCAATTTGATTGCTCGAACATCAAACAAATTCACCAACAGAGTTGCATATCGACAGCTTCACAGGTGTCCACGTAATCTCAAAAAGATAATATATTGCTACTAATATCTATACCTAAATATATGAACAATACAAATTAAAAAATAAACCAATCCAAATAAAAAAACTACTAGTAAAGAAAGAAATAAAAAAACTACCTTCCAGTATACCGTTATCTAAGTTCTTTCACCTCTTAATCTTCTAGCCAATTGAATATCCTTCTTTTGAATAGTGACTCTTTTAGCATGAATAGCACATAAATTGGTGTCTTCGAATAAACCAACCAAATAAGCTTCAACGGCTTCTTGTAAAGCACCAATAGCACTACTTTGGAATCTCAAATCAGACTTGAAATCTTGGGCAATTTCTCTAACTAATCTTTGGAATGGTAACTTTCTGATCAACAATTCGGTAGATTTTTGGAATCTTCTAATTTCTCTCAATGCAACAGTACCTGGCTTATATCTGTGAGGTTTCTTCACACCACCTGAAACTGGAGCGGATTTTCTTGCTGCTTTGGAAGCTAATTGTTTTCTTGGTGCTTTACCACCAGTGGACTTTCTTGCTGTTTGTTTGGTTCTAGCCATGATAGATTGAACGTTGATGGAAAAAGAAGAAAACTTTCCTGAATTCTACAAAATTTGTTGTGAGGGAAATTGAGGTAATTTTAAAGATTTCCAAAAAAAAATGGTCAGGCTAAAGTTGTGTAATTACCAAAATAGGGGTTAAATAGGATTGAAGTTTGAAGTACGGATGGAGGACGAACGAGTGAGTGTGACCTGACATTCCTCATAGTTAAGCATACTGAAAATGTCCACTAAAAAAATTAATATTTTTTCTGTATGTGCGAACTGAGTGCAATTGTACGGAGAGATCAGAACGCCCATATGGGACTGGCTTTTCTTTCCGCACCAAAAGAAAAAAGAAAGATCTACAGGGCGTGTGCATGTGCAGAAATCCTTATCAATCGTGTTGCCAAAATTTATAGAGCAGACAAATTATAGAGCACTACCGCATCCACAGTATATTAGATGCACAACTTCCATGATCTTTTGCTATGCAAAACAATGCAACGATATTTGAGACTATATTGATGATTGCTTTGATAGAGACTCAACTCCGGTTAGCAAAGCACTCTTATCACCCACTCTACCTTGTTCAAATCGAGAAATCAAACTGAAGCCAAACCAGTACAAGTCACCAACAAACATGAATTGGTCGACTTAGAAAATCCAATTGACACGCATAACATAACTTACCCCAGCACACTCCAGTTACCTTATGATGTATCAGAAACAAATTACATCGACATCTATTGTTCTTATATTCATCATAGATTGCAAGAGTATATCAGTGACTTATCTTCCAAATTAATGGTCATTTTCATAAACCCAGAGGCTGGATTTGTCGAAATCAATGAATTTGTCGAATGGTTGGCAGATCATGATCATTTTCGTGAAATAGATAGTTGGATTCCTAAGCCTTTATACCATTCAATGATAGCTAGAGGACATCCGTGGAAGTTCGTGTTTCCTTATACATTATGCAAAAGAAGAGTTATGGAGTTTATTGATAATTATTATGAGAACAATTACATTAAATATTGGGCTAATTTCATTCAGGAGTACGAAAATTCAAATGAACTGGCAGCTTTTATTCAACAATTCAAGAAAGCTTTGGAAACAAAGTTTGAAAAAAAATCAATCTGGATGAGTTCTCAATTTATGAATTCACTTTAACTTTGAATCTTTGGACAGACGAATTAAAACGTAATTGTGTTTGAGGTGCTACCCCTGAGGGTAGGCTTATAGCCCTGCTGTTTGCATGCTTTTTATGAATTAAACCTACTGTATAGCTTATCTCTTCAGCTAGTACTTAATATATGATTTATTTATGCCCAATGCCCATTATACCTTCACAAATTCGGAACTACATTTGAGTATCATTATAAAATAGAACTATAATGGTTGAAAACTATACATGGTAGAGCTGAATTAAACAAACCAATCTATGAGGTTGCCCTGTAAAGAGGCTAGTAACTTTTCAACCAAATAGTAAAATGATAATAATATTGCACATTGTAAATAAATATTGTCCTTAACTTCTGTACCATAATCTGGTAATTCTGGTCTTCATCATCTTCTTTTGTAATTGGAAAACACCATACATCAAAGCTTCAGCAGTTGGAGGACAACCAGGAACATATATATCAACAGGAACAACTCTATCACAACCTCTCACAACAGAATATGAGTAATGATAATAACCCCCACCATTAGCACATGAGCCCATAGATATAACCCACTTAGGATCTGGCATTTGGTCATAAACTTGTCTTAAGGCAGGGGCCATTTTATTAGTTAAAGTACCAGCAACAATCATGATATCTGATTGACGTGGTGAGGCTCTGAAAATAATACCCAACCTATCTTGATCATATCTAGGAGCTGATACATGCATCATTTCCACGGCACAGCATGCTAAACCAAAAGTGACTGGCCAGAAAGAAGACTTTCTTGCCCAATTAGCAATCATATCTAATGAAGTTAATGCATAGTCTACTGAACTTGAGGCTGTTTTCTCTGACATTAAAGGAATATCAGTTGGTAATGGTTTTGGAGTCAACTTCTTTGTGGACACATAACGTGTGGATATATAAGATGACGGGACGATTGATGTTGCTGGTTTGTAATGGGTTATTTGTCTCAAGAGAGAACTTCTCGATAATGAATACATTTTATGAATATGTGAACTGTGTGATTGGATGGGGATATTAGTGTACGTTATGAAGTGAACGACAAAATGCAAATTAATAATCTATTGAAGAATTGGAACGGACAGATATGTATTGTAATGTACAAAAGAACTCCTCTTCACGTTTCTTATGGCCAAATCAATAAACCTACTGGGACTAGCTGTTTCTTTTACTGTTGTTCTATGAATTTTTTTTCCTTCTGTTATTTTGTTTGCCTAAGCAGTAAAAAATTGATCGTGATTGGATAACATTAATCCAGTGTCGCAGACACATGCTAAGGCTGGTTTTTTGAGACACTACTATGATCAGAAAACGACACTGTGTTGCAAAATAAAACATCAAACAGGCTGTTGATGGTGATAATCGATGTGGAAGAACAATCGTCATCTGAGTTTCATTGCAACAGATCAGTAGAGACATAAAGGCTTATTTGCATTCTCAATATAGCGATGATCAATGACTTTAATTGAAAATACATTTATTAAACATTTATTTGATGAATATAATTAGAGATGTGCTAGTCTCACTAACACCATTTATCTGCCCAGAACTGCTCTTTCATTGTATAATATCGTCCAAGTATTGCTTGATTCTTTCCAAAATATCCTCCTTCACTTCATTTGGTACTAGCTCCTCCGCCTTAGGCTTAATATAGGAGTACAACTGATCAAAATTTTTAGTTGATTCACCATTACTGGTATTCCCATCGTTTAATTCTCTATTTGCAATTTGTGAAATCTTATCATACCATCCGCTTTCGTATAGCTGTAACTTCAACTGTTTATTTATTATATCATAGTTTCCTGATGATATTAAATGTTCTTGAATTTTTGATTTTATTTGCTCTAATTCTTCCTGCTGCTGCGTCATGAGTATGTTGTTGATTGGTTTATGATATATGAGTCTATTTCTCTGTTGATGAACTCCGTTGATGAGCTCTTTTGATGCAAAATGTATGAATGGTTTCCGATCGATGTAGGGTTGTAGAACTGTTGTGCGGTTCAATACTATTGATTTGTGACAAAAAGACAACTATCAAGAAAAGATTCCTAGAAACGCAAAATTGATGTTTAAAAAATAAGGAAGATCTCGTGAGCCTTGGTTGGATATGATATTGATATGATTTTAACAAAAATCTGGCTTTTTTCCAAATTATAATAAGCTTGACTGAAACAATGTATATTTTTTTGCCTGGATCGAATTTGTTCCTCATTTTCATTGAAGAAATCCACAAATAGCACACTATATGTTCAGATCTTTAATCAAAAGAACAATGTCATCCGCCGCAGTTAAACAGTCGCCTTATAAAGCAAAAATCACGTCAATTGAGCCATTGAAACTAGGTAAGTGGATTCAGACAAGAAAAATCGAATATGATGATCCAAACGGTAATCCAAAACAATGGGAGATGGCAGTGAGAACAACGAGAACAGACACAACAAACATTGATGCTGTGTCAATAGTCTCAATTTTACACAATCATAAAGCTAAAGAAATTGTATTGGTGAAACAATTCCGTCCTCCCACTGAAAAAGTTGTGATTGAATTACCAGCAGGATTGATTGATCCGAACGAAAGTATTGAGAATACGGCAGTTAGAGAATTGATTGAAGAAACCGGGTATCATGGTACTTTTCGAAAACATTCTAGAGTGATATATAGCGATCCTGGTTTGACCAATGCTAACATGGTATTAGCTTATGTAGATGTTGATTTAAATGATCCAAGAAACCAAAACCCTGTGCTGGAGTTAGAGGAAAATGAGTTTATAGAAACATTCTCCTTGCCCTTGAATGACTTATTGAATGAGATAGAAGAAACGTGCAAGAGAGAAGGCTGTACGATCGACGCAAGGTTGTATCACTTTGCAATGGGTTTAGAATTAGCTAAAGATCATTTATAGACATTGAATATCAGCATATGTAACATGTAGTTCTGTTCCCTGCCCCACATTGGTAGTCAAATCCAACAAAAAAATACATAACTATTTCTATCATACAGTAGTAAGATAACTACAAACTCTTATTAGTTGCTGTATCCTTTTATTCTGCTTCGTGTCCACCATGCCATCAGAATCAGATGACTCAAGTTCTTCCAATGTATGTTGCTTTTGTTTGGGAAATGATGCTGATGTTCCGCCATTTGGTTCACTATCTGATGCAAGAGATTTAGTCAAACCCTGTACAACATGTTCATTGATTTGCCATAGAAAATGTTTATTAGATTGGTTCAATACGGTACCTTCTAATAAGCTACATGTCATACATGCAAGCCGAGCAACGGATACTTCCCAAATAAGAAGACATGGTACATCAGATGTACATCATGATCATATTGGCGACATTGGAGTTGGGGCTCCTCCAACTCACCAAACCATCCATATTGATTTATCTACACTAGCCTTGCAGCAGTGGTTGAATAATATGACTAATAGGATCAATGTAGGGGATAATCAAGTTAATGAGCAATTACCCGGTAATTACCCCAATGAAAATGAAGAATCACAGCACCATCATCATAGAACCAAAAATGAATATCTTGTGTATATCCTTGCGCCGTGTCCTCAATGTAAACAAGATATTGTGTTTGTAATGAGTAGATATCCAATACTTGCGTTACATACAACTTCAAAAACTATTATAACAAGAATGGTACAATTTGGTGGAGTCTTCCTCGGATTTACTTCAGCTCTTACTGGGGTATTATCAATGGGCTACATTGGGTTAACTACATGTGGATTGAAATTAATGGATTGTATTGTGCCGGGTCCTCTTTTAGTGCAAATGTTAACTAAAAGATCATTGTTGAACTCCAAAAATAACTATAACTCATTGACTAAATTATTATTTGGTAATACTTCAAATTACTCTGTCGACAACTTAGAGCAAGCTTTGTTCAAAGGGTTAATTGATCCATTAAAGTTTTCAAGAATTCCAATATTACCAATTGTCATGTATAGGTTAAGATCATCCTCAATTTTAAAATGTTTGTTTGGCAAAGATAGTTTGAATTCTTGGATCACGGAGATCATGATATCGGGATACATTTCATCAACTGGTGATCATAAATTACTTCGAACCTTACTTCTGAACTTCAAAGAACAATTGTTCCAGATACTAACAAGACAATTGAATTTTACTCAATTTAATTTATTCAAGGGTGTGAATTGGTACAGCACGAATAATATCATTTCTTTGTTGATTCCATTACGTTGGGCATATGATATTATTTACAGGTTAACTTTCAATCGTGCTTATTTTAACTTGACAATGGGGATTAGACCAAGAGCAATTGCAAATAGTTTATCATCTCAAGAAGTTGATAAATTGGAAGAATTGAATAATGAGCTTCATTATTATGATAATGTTCACTACAAAGCATTCCGAAATATTGATAAAAAAATAGATCAAGAGTCAAAATTAAAACTTCCTATAATATCAACGATATCTAGATACGTTTACAAACGAATCTTGTATCTAAAGTTCATCAGAAAGACATATGTAGCTCATTTAAAATTACAAATCGTTACCAATTTTTGTTATACAATAGCGTGTCTAAAGCATGATTATTCGACGACCTTAGCTTATGACAGTGCAATAATTCGGACATTAACAACTCTTCTTTGGCCATACTTAGCATCTAAAGTAAGTTTAATATTGTTACCATTTCTTGACAACAAATTTTTCAATGAAAATTTAACTAGTGATAAGAAAATTTTAGTTGGCAATATAATAGGATTAGTTATCGTTGCATTAGTTAAAGAGTTTGTTAATTTGTACCTTACGAAATTGAAAGTCAATCAAATGTCTCAGATAGAAGCATTAAATTTTGATGATTTACAAGTTTTAAAAGATGCAGCGGGTCGGTTCGCAGAAAGTGATTTGGATTTGGAGAATGATAGTGACTCAGGTAGCGAAATCCAAAGACTTGCAGAAATGGGATTAGGTGTACCTACTGATATATTACAAGTTGATTTCCCTGGAAACTTTCCAAGTTAATAAACCATGTTAATAAATCAAGTTAAGATAATGGTGTTTTTTCTTGATATATAAAAATACATAAGAATTGTACAAGTATAAGAAAATAATCACAATAAAATAAAATACAAGATAGAGTGTATATTAAGTGAAAGAAAAAAACAAGCAGCATCTGTTCTTTATCTAATCATCATCGTAGTTTTCATCTTCTTCAACTTTCCTCATTGGTGGTTCAACATTTTCGTCTTTTTTAGGCTCTTCTTCATCTTCTTCAGGTTGGTTTTCGATAACTGGTTCGTTCTGTGTTTCAATAGTCTGCTTATCATCATCCACCATGGAAGAAGGTATAGCACCAGAAACTATATCACCTGGTTTGTCCTTACTTTCTTCCTCCTTTTCTTCTTTTTTCTCTTCTCCGGTCACGTTTGATGAAAATCTAGGTATTTCTGAAGGTTCGGTCACAGAAGAAGGTATAACAGCATCAGGGGCACGATTTTCCGACTCATTATTTTTGGCTTTTTCGCCATTTGCATTAACCAGTTCTTGGATTGATTGTTCCTCATTTCTTGTAGCTTTTTTGCCATTGGAATCGGTGATTATCATCAAGTCACTATTATTTGGTTTCTTAACTATTTTATCATGATCATCTTTATCATCCAAATCATGTTTACCTCTAACATCGCTTGTTGCAGGAGTAGAGGACTTGTTTGCCTCTGGACCCGGGGTAGCTAAAACTGGTGAATCAGAATGATGTTGTGTAGTAGATGAGTAAGGTTGATCAACACGTTCAGTTGGTTCCGCTGAAGATTTCTTTTCTTCCTTACGTTTATGAGTATTCACTTCAGGCTGAGCGACTGTTGCTGGAGCTGGAACTGGTGTGTTGGTTTCCTGTTTGAGCTGTTGCCCCTCCACTTTGATTTCTTTAACCTTTGGTTGTGATTTTGGACTGTGTTGTTGTGGAATATTAACTTGTAAAAGACTTGGTAGCGGAGATTGATGATTTGGTTGTTGGTTTGATTGTGATTGTGGCTGCTGTTGAAGATGCAAGTGAGGTGGTAAATTATTTCCTCCTTGCATTGGTTGTGAAAGAGCTGGTGGGAGTGGGGTTGGTTGTGGTTGTGCAGGATGTTGTTGTTGCTGTTGAGGCGGTGGTGGCGGTAATTGTTGACCTCCGCCCGAATGTTGGGGATTTACCAACTGCGGTGGTGGTGGACCAGGTTGGTGGGTTAAAGGACCAGGTACTGGATGTGGAGGTGGAGCTCCGGACTGCTGTAAATCTTGCGGATGAGGAGGACCTTGCTGTTGTCCTTGTTGTTGTTGACTACTTTCCAAAACCATACCTTGAGGTAATCTTGGTTGTTGAATAATCGGAGGTGGTTGAGGTGGATGAGTATTACCTTCTTGTTGATATTTGATTAACTGATCTAATCTTGCCTTTATGTGTGGATTACTAGGGTCTAATCTTTCTGCTTGTCTATAAGCATCTAAAGCATCACTAATTTGATTGTTACAGGTTTCGTATAATGTACCCAAATCATACCAAACTTCACTGATGTAAGGATTCAATCTAATAGCCCTCGTATAAGCATCTAATGCATCTCGATATTGACTGATTTGATAATACAATACACCAATAGAGCACCAGAAAGTTGGATTTCTTGAATCTCTATTCACAGCTTGTTGGAAAGCTTCGTAAGCGGCATTAAAATCACCTCTAATCATATGAACTCTACCTAAGTAGTACCAAGAATGTGCATCACCTTGATCAATTTCCAATGATTGTGTCAAATATTTCAAGGCGATGTTTAAATCTTGTTGGAATGGTTGCGGTTGTTGTTGATCTCCATTTCTTGGTGTTGGAGGGTTTGATTCTGCTTGTGAATAAAGACAACCTAATTGTTGTAATACCTTCGCATGTTGAGGATTTACTTGTAGTACCTTTTCATAAGCTTCTTTAGCTCCATTCCAATCTTTTTGTTGTTCCAATACTGAGCCGATTTGAAACCAAACGTCTGGTTGAGTTAAAGGTTGAGGAGGATTACTCAAAATATATTGGAAACATTCCAAAGCAGGCTGTAATTTTCCCTGGTGTTTATAAATAATACCCAAGCGAAAATAAATTTCATTGGCTTTATCAAAAGCAGGATCTAATTCCAAAACTCTTACAAATGCTTCTTCTGCATACTCAAGTGAACCATATCTGTCATATAAAATACCTATACCGTGCCATAATTTTGGTACATTTGGATTTTCCAAATAATATAATGCACGTTGATAGGCAGCATAAGCTCTTTGTAGATCATCCAACATCAAATAACAATGGCCTAGTAAGCCCCAAGTGTCGCCGTTTTCTGGGTGAAAATTAAGTGCTTGTTCATATAATTCGGCTGCTTTGAAAAATACATCTTTTGAACGATAAACATTGGCTAATTTGATTAAAGCATCCAGATTATTCGGAGAATGTCTTAAAGCTGAGTTGTACGATGAACAGGCACGTTCAATATCTCCCAAACTTTCAGCTAATGAACCAATTGCCAACCAAGTGGATGCAGTTGTATCACTAAGAGCATTTGCTGCTGGTAATTGTTGCTGAGCTTGTTGAGCTTGGGCTTGTTGAGCTTGGGCTTGAGCTTGTTGGGCTTGAGCTTGGGCTTGGGCTTGAGCTTGTTGAGCTTGGGCTTGGGCTTGGGCTTGGGCTTGAGCTTGAGCTTGTTGATTAGCAGTGGCTTGAGCTGCTGCTACAATAATACCTGGACCACTAGGATGTTGCTGTGCCTGTGCCTGCGCCTGATTTTGGGCTTGGGCTTGGGCTTGTACCTGTGCATGATGTTGGGCTGCTTCGTGAGAAATGGCTGAGGTAGTTCCATGTAAACCACCATTTAAAGGTGGAGGTGGGGGCTGTTGTTGTTTATTGCCCACCGCAATAGGATGGGATGCATTGTACATATTGTCTGTTGCTTTGTATCCGCACTATGGTTGTCGACTCTTTCAGTATAGTAGTAGTAGTAATTGTTGTCGTCGTCGTCGTCGTCGTCGTCGTCGTTGGTGGGGTTGTAAAAGAAAAAAACTTGATAGGATGTATAATCAACGTTGTAATCAATCAATATAAACGGAAAAAAAATGCATGAAAGAATAATAATAATACAATGGATGAGACTCTATGTTGATTCTTCACTGTGGATTGCTGATCTCTGGAGGGTGGCTTTTTTGATATGATTGATGAAGATAAAGGAGGAAAAGGGCAAATGTTTGTAAGGTTAGTTTTTCTGTTTGGAGTGAAGTGAAAGCTGAGGTCAATTTCTGAGTACGTTGGTTTGCAAAAGAGAAAAAGTGGAAGAGAAAAATAAATTTTGTTGTTCGTTCGTTTTGTTAAAAATAGTGAAAACAATAAACTTGTCTCACAGTAGACTACAGGTTAACAGCAAAGAGCCAGTTCACAACAAGCAAACAACAGAAATCTCAAAACTCAAAGCAAGTTTTCGCTAAGAAAAAAACGAAAGAATGGCTATAACCTGTTCCCGGCGCTGGACTTTGGACTTTGACTAACTCACTTGGTTGCATAGGAGGTGCCGCGTGCTCTGGACTGATGAAAACCATACCTATCCATCTCCACTACTCTTTGGTTGATCCTTTTTCACCTGCACCTCTTTAACATAAATACGATCCACTAAATTAGTGTTGGAGATCCATGAGAGGAAATTTGGGAAAATGAAAATTTTTCTTCCTTCTTTTGTGTACAGCATTATTGAACCCCCTCTTTCATGGCGTCAAACAATCTCATAATCTCATAGCCCGTCTTGAGCTAGCTAGCATATAAAATGTTTTATTTTCCTCCTCCCTGTCAGCATGAAGGTGGCCCATATCTTGTTCATGCACACATGATACATACCCTATTTGCTACACTCTATGTTGACTACCACCAAATCGCGACATGGTGTTGGTATCACTTTACACCCCCTCATAATGCACACCCCCTATAATCTCTGAGCATAGGGGGTGCAATAGAGGTAAGGGAGAGAAAATTTTGACTGCTGATTATTTCGTTTATATGTAGTACCATAATTTCGATTATTTCCTAAATGGAACTGTATCGAAGCCTCGACATGTGTGGATGCTACGATGCAAAACCGGTTTTAATTGGTCGGTGGTTTTCTGGTACAAATTTGTTGGTTCGTCTCGCCGCCCAATCTACTAGCCGTGCGCTACCAAGAATAGGAATACCGTGTATGATTTTATTGGTACGATGCAATACTGAGAAATGCGCTTTAGCTGACTTTAGGGTGCAGCTACTCGAGGCTCAAAGGCACAATTATTCTGATTCCAGATTTTCGACATTCTTTTTTTATAGGATTTGAAAACACTTTAAATAGGTTTTCAGGTAGTAGTTTTTTTATTAAGGTTGTGTCCGGACTTTTGTATTCCAGTGAAATTAAAATTGTTACCAAACAAAACATTCAACCTCAACAACGCCCTCAGATAAAATCTTGGATGACCATTTTCCGATTTCAGAAGCCAGATTATCTGGTGACGCCATCGTGGCCTTCGATTATTGAGATTCTAGTACAAGGCTTTTGACAAGAGGTTGCAGCCAATGATACAGTCCAAACATCTAGGAGGTGGCGGAACTATGGCAAATGCTTGCCAGTAAGAGTCATCTAGCAGACCCAAGTGAGATAGGTTGTATTTTTGACTTGGCCGTTGTAGATGCTCCATTTTTTTTGTTGCGTAAACTCATACATGACATGCTATGGTGAAACCAAAGAATATCGATACTACAAGCACTTCATGTTATATAAATATATATGCCTGTTTTCTATAAATGTAATTTCTTGCTGTTTTGATCCCTAAACAGGCTGTTGAATCCTAGCAAACTATTTAAATCTTTAGACCATTGATTTTGATTAGTTGCAACGCACCAAATTCCATTTTTATCTTGATCTTGAGGTAAGATTTCTTTCAGAGTGATATGTAATTCATCCCCTGGATGTAAATCGTCTTGTGAAATTCCATCAATCGTTAATTCTATGTAATTGTTTCTATTTTTTTCTGAGAGTTTAATCATTATATCCGATGTATTTGGTAATATTAATGGGCGGAATGATAACGATCTTGGACAGATGGGAGTTAACAAGGTACATGCTACTGCTGGGTGCGTTATTGATCCACCCGCAGACAATGAATAAGCTGTTGATCCTGTTGGTGTGGAGAATATGACACCATCGGCATATGTAGTTGTAAAGAATTCATTGTCAATGTATATATCCAAGGAGGTCAAATTGGGTAAACTACCTCGGTGAATTGTCACATCATTCATAGCGTGGATCATGTCCTTTCCTGTTAACTTGTGTTCGGCCTTTCTCAAGACATGACATTCTAATCTATTTCTATGCAATGCTTTGCTTCTGTTTTCGTAAACCATTCTGAAACAGTCTTGACTGTTCTTGAAATCAAAAGGTAGCAAGAAGCCTAAGGTTCCCATCGCAAAAGACAACACTGGAGGCACAGCAGCATTTGAGAATAAACTCACACCTCGTAAAATTGTACCATCCCCTCCTAAGGTAACCATTAAATCAGTCTTTTCAATAATTTCGTTCTTCTTTCCAGTGAAAACAGCATGATTTATACTGGAATCAAGAATCTTCTTGATAGTCGAAGCTTCGTGAGCTAGCTCATCTGCAACATCTTCGCTGACAATAACGTTTACCGAGGGATAATCTTGATGTAGGTGATTTATAAATTGTATCATTGCTTCACGGACACTTGTATCCCATGGTTTCTTGACGACATATACATTGGTAGGTGGCGATCCTCTCCATATTATATTATATAGTCTGCTCTGTGATGACCTAACATATTCGGGCAACCTTGAAGGTGGTAAATGTGAGCATGACTCTACTGATAAGAGTGATTGGGATTGCATGGTAAGAAAACGGAGAAACTGCAATTTTGTTGAATTATTCGTTGATAAGTTTGGTTTGATTAATAATCTAAACATGAAAGAAAAATTGCTTCTCTATTGTCAATTGATGCTATGACGGGTTACGGAAAGAGTGTGGTTGATGGAATATAAGTGTTCATGTTCGAGACCATGAAAGAGTGGTGATAGTTTTTTTCTTGTCTACTGATAAATAAAGTAGTACACTACCACGTTTAATAATACAATAGAAACTTTTGAGTCTATATGATCCTTACACACTTTCGTTGTTTAGTTCTTGAATTTCTTGCATTTCTTCATCTGTGATCTTAGTATCTTCATTCTCTTTTCCCTCAGTCTTATTATTATTTTCGCCTTCATCTTCTTCATTATCCTCGTCTTCGTCTTCCTTTTCCTCTTCTACTGTTTCCTTACCATTCTCAATGATAGCTTTCTCACCTTTATCTTTATCATCATCATCATAAAATTCATTTTCGGGCTGTATTATCGCATCCCTACTCATTTCTGAACCACCCTTGGTGTCAATTGCCATTGCTGTGTCTTCTTCGACGTCGCCCAAATCTTCTGGATCATTAGGCACAGGGTTCATCTGGACAGAAGGTGCATGTTTTGTATTTTCCAAATTGGTGATTATGTTTGATAAAATCTTATTCAAGAATTCTGGGGAGTTTTGGTTATACATGTTCGAAGGTCTGACGTCTAACTTATAGTCAGGTGCATAATATTCATAGTATTCATTGTAAGGCAATTCTGCAGGTAATTTAACATTGTTCAACAATCCCGACTCATAAGCCCAAGTTCTTGCGACATTTCTCATTGTATAACCCCCACCACCTACAACCATTAAAGGAATATTAAAAGATTTAACAAAGTTCACACAATTTGCATGACCTTGCATTGATAAATTGAAACATCCTAATCTATCTCCACTCAAAGAATCACCACCACATTGTAAAACAATAGCTGATGGTTGATACCATTCAACAATCTTTGTGATTAATGGTTCGAATACTGATTTATATGTAGCATCATCAATTCCATCTCTTAACGGAACATTAACACTATGATATTTCCCCTTCCCAACACCTATATCTCTTAGTTCACCAGTACCTGGGAAAAATTCACCATATTTGTGGAATGAACAGGTCATTACTCGGTCAGTTGTATAGAATGCTTCTTCAACACCATCACCATGATGAACATCAATATCAATGTATAATACACGTGGATGATATCTTAGTAATTCAATTATCCCCAAGACAATATCATTCAAATAACAGAAACCAGAAGCTTCTGATTTTTTTGCATGATGTAATCCACCAGCATAATTTATTGCAATATCACACTTTCCTCGATTCAATCTCGCGGCACCTTCCATTGATCCACCGCCACTTATTCCACAATACTCAAATAGTCCATCAAACACAGGACAATCATCACCGACATTGAATTTTACAGATTCCTTTCCAAACAAGTCTAAATTGTCTGGAGAAACTCGACTAATAAAATCAATATATTCATCTGTATGAAATTGGCACATTTCTTGTTTTGTAGCTGGTTTGGCTCGGTAAATTTCCATCTTCTTGTACAACCCATAATTCATGATTAAAGAATGTGCCATTCTTATACGATGAGGTTTCATTGGATGTCCAGCACCATAGGCGTAATTACCTATATCTGCATCGTAGAAATACGCAATACGTTTTTTTTGCTTAGGATCCACCTTTAGTTCGTCAAATGGGAGTTGAACGTACATTACCCTGTTTGTTGTTGTCTTTGATGTAGGTTGTTGCGTTGAAAGTGTTGGTTTTTTTTTCGTCGAAGAATTGATAAAACGCATATAATAAATGTTTCTCTATGATAAATACATATCTGCTATACAAAACATTCTACACATCCTCTCTTTCCCTTCTTACTCTGTTCTTATAGTCTCGCAATTGCTGGTTTAGTTGATCCTGTAGTTCAGCATTGTGACACCATTTATCATATATTTCTTCGTTTACTTTGAAGTTAATACCATTGTTATAGACCTTACCGGCAACTTTTTGATTGACACTTATCGGTAATATCCAAGTGAGCCAGTTTGGCCCCATGACCTGTCTCCAGTTCTCCTTTATCCCCAAGTCAAATATGTTGTCTAATTTCTTTTGCTTCCCGTTGGAGTCAAATTCATAACTAAATCTATCTATCCCTCTATAATTCCATCTACGTTCTTGGAATTCAATTGTGGTCAAGTTCTTAGTCATTAAATAAACCAGGAATGACATGAATATCGATACTGCAAATGCAAATGCGATAGCCAATACAAATAAAACAACCATATTAATTGACAAAATTTGTTCTTGAAATTGTTCTTGCATGAAAAAATTGTAAAGTAAGGTTGTAGTAACAGCGAACATGAACCAACAGTATGTGGCAACATAGAATAATAGTTGTATGAAGAACTTGTGGTTGAAGTAGCCAATACATATTGAAAACCAAGGACAGTAATGATCCATTTTTAGGATACATTTCCCCGATGATGAACAATGATGAGTTCTATCTGGCTTCCATACATTACACTTGGTACAATATCTGAAGCCTTGGGAGCCTCCAAATTTGACCGTATGCAATATCATGAAATCTGGAGGAGGCTCTCTTGGTTCTGTACTATGATCAAAAGGATTTTCAGCAAAACTATTTATTTTCAACTGCTTATAATCCAATGGAGAGCCTGGGCCTGTAATTATGATTCTATAGTATGTACTTATGCAAAGTGTGTATAGTATTATAGCAATGATGTCTTGTAGTAGCGCTAGGAATTTCGATTCAATGTACAACGGTATTATGAATATCATGACGTATAGGGACCAAGTCAAAGTTATCGTACAGAAAGCCCTTGGAAATAACGAAGCCATTATACAACACCATTTATCGCAAGAAATCATGAAGGTGTTTTGTCTTAGAGGCCTCATTGGATCATCAGCCTGTGCTGTATCAGTCATAGAACTGATTTAGTTTCTGGCTGAGTTTTTTTGTTTCATATCTGTCCATCGCGTGAATTCATATTTGATAACTTATCTACGGTGATTTCTATAACTATCTATCTAACCATCTATCTATTCCACCTTGGCCTTCTTCTTTTGTTGAAACTTGATCAAGGCTTCGCATCCAATTCCACCAAAGACCAATCCAACACCGATCCATTGGTTCAACGTCAAATAGTGTCCAAATAATAAAACACTAAGAATCATACTCAACATTTTTCTAGTAACTGTGGCGGTAATTAATATGATTGAATCAAACTTCTCCAATATTATGAATATGAACACCTGTCCAATTGCTCCACAGCCTGCAAATACTAGAATATCTATTATCAATTCGTTGTGTCTGTGGATAAACCTCCAAGTCTTGTCAAACTCCTGAAATTGGAAGACTAACGTATACCCCGTCGTTATTGTAAATACAAATAGGTTCAAAATACACATCAATTTAGCACCAGTGAACTTCACTTTTAAGGGATACTTAAACAATTGGTCTTGAGTAGAGTTGGTTAACCCATCCAACAACATAGATCCTATCAAATATACAAGCCCCAAAGTAGTATTCCCATCATTTATTTTGGTCTTCTCTTGAGCATGAGCCATTGTGAAAACAGTAACTCCAGTTGTAACTAATCCTGCGACAACATATTTGTAAAACGGGAATCTGGTTTGATAGAATACAAAATGTACAAGCATAACGGGTATCAATTTACAGGATTTGGCCAACAAGTATGCTAGATAATCTAAATGGTTCAAAGACTTATATCCTATAGGTGATGATAAACTTGATGTTACAGAAATCAATACCATTGACTTGAAAACTTGTAATCCCTGTTTCCCATTCTTCGTGAATACATCTATTGGGTTTGATTTTGTTGTTAGTTGTGTATATATCGTTCCAACTATTGATGCAAATAATGCTTGAACAATATTAATAATTAGTGGTGATTGAAAATATTCATTGTTCTCACCGTATGGCTTCGTATTTATACGTTCCTGCAATATTGACCATGTTAGAAATGTCCCATATAGTCCTAGTATGGAGGTAATAAGAGTTAATGCCAATCCTTGCTTCTTCATTGTTTGAATATTGTGGTGAGTTGGTTGATTTGTTAAGTTCACGGACCATTTTTTTTTTCAAATTCGCAGTACTCAATTACTTTGGTATATTAACCGCATGATCTATACAATTCTAACTACGTGCTCCAAATATGCCGAAGAACCCACGCTTCTTGTGATCTTGGTCAGCAGCTGATTCGTTTGTTTGTTCAACTTCTGCTGGTTGTTTTTTCGCTTTACTTAAGTCGTATGATATATAATTGAAGCCAACATCAAATAATACTGGTTTGCAAATGACAGGTTCGATTTTGCTCAAATTTATTATTGATAAGCCACTAGGATATTTGTTTAAGTTCTCTATGGTGTATTGTGAGCTTGTGGATCCTTTGGTTAATTCAAACTGGGTACTGATATGACATTGTAATATCTTTTTCTTCAAGTTGACTTTGAAAGTCCTAACTTGTTCATTAGTACATACTTCAAACGGAAATTCTGTTTTGAAATATGATTCAGAATTACCCAATTTTTCATCAATGTATTGATAGATTTTCAAACACTCAGAGAATTTTCTATTGTATTGATAGGACTCACCAATCACAACATTCTTTCTTGCTTCGTAGAAGTTTTGCAAGTGTTCTAACGAGTAGTATAAATCTTCATCGTTATAAACACCGGGAAGTTCTTTCAACTCTCCAACAATTATAATGATACTATTATACAATCTTATGATATCTTTGTTATTTTCAATCTTCTTAGTTACAGTCAATTGACCGATTAATAACAAATCTCGTTTTAACCTAGTAAATAATAAATTGTAATTCAAATATGTCAACAATATAGCTCTATTTTGCACTTGTTCTATATCATCATCATCTTGATTTTTTACAGTATCCAATTTATGTAATTCCAAGATCTCCATCCATCCAGTCAAGATAGTATCAAATTGATTTGTATCATTAAATACATTCAACTCCTTGTTATCATCCAATCTCATGATTTTATATGCAATTTCATCGTTATATATATGTGCAATGTGAGATCTCCATTCAACTTCTTTAGGCATCTCCACAGAAGACAAAATGTCACTCGTGAATTCTGGGCCTATCAAATCAAGTGCAGGAGTTAAATTAGGCAATTCATTATCATGACAATGTTTTCGCGAAATGGTCTTTAAATCTCCACTAGTACCCATTTGAGAAATAGATAAACTTAAAGACGGGTCAACCATGGTCTCGATTAATTCGTTGCATAATGTTTTGTTATAGGACTCTTCGTCATCATCTTTCGAGAATAAATAATCTAAACAGCATTTTGCAATCGAAAATGCATTCAATGCTCTAGACCATTGATTCTTAGTTATTGATAATTGCCCCGCAATTAATGCTGTATAAATATACAACTCGACCCTTTTCTTATCATCCTTGTCATCTTGAGTCAACTCTAATAAATGATTGGCATGAGATAATGCTCGTTTGATTTTAGTTTTCATTAATGTGCTATATGAAGATTTTTTTTCATTATTAATTTCCAACCTGTTTTTGATCTCTAGTGCATACAAGGTGTCTCTTTCTGCCAATAATAAGAAAATCAATCCGAATTTTTCATTTTTATTATAGTTCTCCTGAGTAGCTTTGGAGATTTTCTCTTTTTGTTGATAATTCTTTGTATCCTTGGTGACTAAGTTCAATTCATGACGCAATTTTAGCAATTTTTTATTGATTCTTTTCCTCTGTTTCTTGAAATCACTTGCAGACACTAGATACGTACTCATCCGTGCACCCAATGTGGTGTTTAATGGTGACTCCATGCTTGGTGGAGAGGTTCGTGATAGAGTTGGGAAGATTGTCGTCGAAGTTCAAAAGTTTTCAGTTGAATAATTTTTTTTTTTGAGTTTAATCGCACGACGACTATTTAGGTATTTTGCAGTCAAAATTTGTGTATGGTTCTTGTTCTTGTCCCTTCCAATTGGTATTTCGGTAATTCAATTTAATGCTTGGATTAAAATAATGAGAAAAGCTGGTTTGGTTTATGGTGTAATGAAATTGATGATTGTGCTGGAAGAACATCTGTTCTCATGATCTCACCAGCTTGAGTTCATTGGCGGCAGCCAATTCTGCACAGCAATCAACCTAATAGCGCCAGCTTCACAGACTGCGATATCATCTACAGCATTAATGCTTAATGCTGATTTCCTGAAACTATTTAGTGTTCGTGTAAAAGATAGTGAAATTGCATGTGGTAGTGAAATTGCAAAATAGACGTCCACACTTTCAAGAGCAACTAAAAATCTGTGGATATATTTATAAACTAATGAAGCAAAATGCTACTCTAGCAAGGTTTATGTATTTAACTGAAAGTGGCAATTCTTCATCATATGGGAGATCCTAAAGAATCCTAGCCAAAGATACTTACCTATTTTCATGGTACATTATTTCGAAAGAATATGACGAACTTACTGTAATATAATGACGAAATTCGAAGGCAACAGAATAATTCCTGTACTTTCAGTTAAAAGGAGGCTTGATACCAAGATTAACGATCCAACTGCCATATAAGATCATGATTACTTTGACTCCTTTCTTGATTAGTCAGCATCCTTGCTATGTTTACCGGGGCTTATATGACAAGATATAAACTAAACTCGATTACGTAATGTGGCTCTATTTTCGGAATATTTAACTGGTTGAATCTTCCCCAAATTCATTTAGAAGTCTCACAAGATCCCCAATAAACCAGACAACTATGCCAGCTCAATTAGAAATTAACAAAACTGAATTTACCTTAAACAATGGTACCAAAATTCCTGCAGTTGGTTTAGGTACTTGGAGAGCCGATAAAGCTAGTAAAGGTTACGAAGCTGTTCTTACTGCTCTCAAAAGTGGATACAGACACATTGATACTGCTGCTATATATAAGAATGAAGAAGAAGTTGGTAGAGCCATTGCTGATGCTCGTATTCCAAGAGAAGAAATTTTCGTCACTACCAAGTTATGGAACACCGACCATAAAAACGTCGAGAAAGCATTGGATGAGTCCTTGAAAAAACTAGGTCTCGATTATGTTGATTTATATTTGATCCATTGGCCGGCTTCAATCGATGAAGCAACTAATGAGCCATACAAGGATTATGATTTCGTTGATACGTACAAAGCTTTACAAAAGGTTTACAAAGAAGGTAAAAAGATCAAAGCAATTGGTGTTTCTAACTTCACTGTGAACAAATTAGAAAGGTTATTGAGTGCAGAAGGTGTCGACGTGGTTCCGGCTGCAAATCAAGTTGAAACACATCCATTATTAACCCAACCAGAATTGTACGATTATTTAAAATCAAAGAACATAATTTTGGAAGCTTATTCTCCTTTAGGCTCTAACGATTCACCGTTATTCAAAAACAAGACAGTTCTTGATATAGCTGAAAAGAACGATGTTGAACCTGCTCAGGTATTGATTTCCTGGGCTGTCCAGAGAAATACTGTTGTTTTACCAAAATCTGTCACTGAGAGTCGAATTATCTCAAACCTCAAGACTTTCGTTTTGAGCGACGAGGATTTTAAAACTTTGACTGAGATCAATGACAAAGAGGGTCCAGTTAGAACTGTTGATCCTCCTTTTAACAATTTCAATGATAAATAGATAGCAGACGAGATATTTTTTTAATCAAAACAACTTTTTATAGTTCTCCCTGATACTTGCGATAAAACACATAGTGCCTGTCAACGCTTTGGCGGTGGGATCACGTGTTTATTTTGAATGGCTTGTCTCAACTGTAATTAGTATTTTTTACCATGACTTTAGTTGAAGGTATGTCTGAGACGGTGCAAGACAACGTAGTTGTAAGCATGTCTTATAGTTGCAAAGTGGAGTGTTAGAAAGATGGTACCCTCCATACACAGAATGGAGATGAAACCAATCGGGGCGCAAGACAACATAAATTTATATAGAATGTTTAAGGCAGAGTCCTGTTGTATAATTGAAGTTAATTGGAAACAATTAGACTCGCGTGCTCCACTTTTAACGTGGCGTATGATGATTTATACTGATAAACCAACGCTCCAACTGATTAACATGACCCGAATTATCTTATTCTTTACCTCTGTGTGTAGGTGGAATTACCAAGAATACAATTTTCACTTGAAACACATCACTGCTGACACTAGGATTCAATACATATATCAAGTTTATATAAAACACTTATTCTTTGGTCTTTGCTTTTCAAATGACTACTTATGCCATCACTTCAAATCAGCTAACAAGTTCTCAAAAAGACTCATATTAGGTGATGTCTATGTATACCCTTACTCGTACACACGGTCCAAATTACCCACAAGTAGAGCTATATTCGCCTTTTGCCTTCGGTTGTCTCCCTTCATGCCTGTCACATAATCTTTATAAGTTAGCATCTTAATTTGATCTACGTTTTCTCACTTATTTATCTGATCAACCTGACTTGCAATATTATCATACTTTGGTACATCACCTTGGTTCTTCTCAAGTCTTGAGTACTAGATCAAATCACTGTGTAATACAGCTACTTTGTTGAGCTTAATGTCACATAAGTACCAGCATCCGTCTGCTCAATCTCATACAAACCCCCTGTAGGTTACATTAATGTTGCCGCTTACATATTTCGTAATGTATCTCTGCTGGTCTGTAACATATGCAGTAGTTGGGTGATCAACCTTGGTGTCTGCGTTAGAAACTAGTTCCCTTGCATCTTTATCTTTGTCAAAAATCTCAGCATTGACCATTGTTATATTCCGTATTATGTGTTCTATGTTTTGGTAACTTTCACCTCCTCTAATAGTATTCGAGAAATTCTGATAATTGTTTTCCACCCACCGTACTCACTGTTTATACTAGCTATACTAAAGCTATTTAATTCACACCTTACCAAACATTATTTGGACATGTCCTATGAGAAGTATCCGGCATCTCAGAAATTAACATGAATTATACAAGCACATTTATATAAATTTTGATCCTGGATATTGTCATCCTTGCCGGGATACAAGTATTATACGAGTCTCGTTATGGATTCTGCTTTCAAAAAATGCTAAATATTATATTGCCTTTAGTGTGCTAGAAAGAAAATATCATTATAATGTCTTACCATTTGGTTATACTAATCCCTCAGTGCACTTGAGAGAGATCATAGGAGAATTGGTCCATGACATCGATGGCTGCGAGAATTTACCTGATGACATTATCGTGCACAGTGATACATTCGAGCAACTCAGAAAAACATAAAAAGAAGAAGTCTGAAAATAAAGAAAAGAAGTCAGCTTCCCAATCATCTTCATAAAGAGATAGTAGTAATTGTTTACGAAGTTTAGAAAATATCAGTTCTACTTTAAACCTTCAGAGTGTGTTTTGCAGTCCACAGCACAACGTTCCTAGATCATACCGTGGGTAGGGCCGGTATTCAGATCCCTGATGTTCTTTTGAAGACTATCTGAGGCTTATTATTTCCTGACACACCGAAGGGGATGAGGAAGCTCCTTAGATTTTTGAATTATTTTAGAAACTTCATCAGAAATTATGCTTTTCTTTCCAGTCCACTTCGCAAGTTTGCTACTTCTAAGAGATTACTGATTACCGACTTAAATCGGACTGTTCTAACTGGATCAAATAATGTTTATAGAATGCGACTACTTTACGAACTGTGGATTAGATGTTACCTGACATTCTTTTCCATATCGAGGTGGATGCGTCATCTACTGCGATAGCTGGGGTTTTGCAACAATTAAATCAGGAAGGTATTGCTATTCTATGGGTCCCGTTGCTATGATTTCACGGACCCTAACCGTAGCGGAACAAAATTACGTTCTTCGTCAACAGGAATTGCTCGCAATTGTTTATAGCCTTGATAATTGGAGACACTCCTTTATGGGTTATAAAGTTATCATTCTTTCTGACCATCAGAGCCTAGGTAAATTGTTAACATCAGACTTCAAGCCTGAAAACAGTCGTGTTAGTCGATGGATCGAAAAGATCTTCGAATTCAATATTGTCATTGGTTATCTTCTGGGAAAACAAAATGTTCTAGCTGATGTATTATCACGATTGGTGGGAAAATTAGTATTAATAGTTTGGATGTAGGCCTTGATCACGGCGTTATTAACCTTGGCCGTCTGCTTGCTAACCTGGAACTTCTTGATCTCATCAAGAGTTCGTACCTGAAGGACCCTATCTCGTCAATATTATGCAGAATATACCCAAAGTTGTCTCGAGCCCACCAGAAATGACTCACACGATAAAGAAACATCGGTTCCATAATGGTTTGTTACTTTATAACTCACTCGCCTTTTTCAATCCAGTAGTTGGGGTAAATGCGCTAAGGGAATTATTAAAGGATGCATCTCTTGGGCACTCGGGAATTACCAAGACTTATTTTGCAATCCGACCATATGTTTACATTTACAAATTACTTCCGTTAATCACAGACGTTATTAACAGTTGTGAGCATTGTCAACGATCTAAATCTGTGAATGCTTACATGGGTGGATTGATATGTCCCTCCGAAGTTCCCAAAGATTGTTTTAGCCATATCCACATTAGTTTTATTAAGGAATTACCACGTACTTTTGATGGATATGATGTGATTATGGTTGTTGACTCCCTAACAAAGCATTGTGTATGCATTCCTAACAGAAAATGCTAAAACCATAGCTCAGTTACTTATGAGTGAAGTTTTCTGTGTTTTTGGATTGCCCATATTACATAGTCTCCGATAAGGATACTCGCTTCATGAATTGGATATTTTTATTTATTTATGAATATTAGCAGATCGTTATGCGGGCTACAACAACAAATAGTCTGTCCACTAATGGACAGGTCGAGGCATTGAACAAGTCTGTGGTTAATACGTTGCGGACCTCCTGTGGTTTAGAAGTGGCCCATTGGCTGACATACTTGAAGATGGTTCAGTCCACGTATAATACCCATTGATCTAAATCTAAAGGAATACCTCCCTTCTAGGCAAATCAAACCCTAATTTATAATCTTAATGAAACTTGAAGCTTAGTTAAAATCCTATGTAATTCCACAAGGGATATAAATAGGATAAATTGTGATCTATTTTTAATAATTGCGTATCCTCGGAGGAACGGGATAAGTATCATAAAATAAGCTTCCAGTGGGACATCATTCGGGATTGTATAAGGCCATAAGGGATAAGGACCACAAGGGATGAGAAGAAGTATAATCCTAAATTCCTTGGAAGAGTTACTCCAATTGCTTGGGTTTCATCGGCTCGATGATTGGTTTTATCAAGGGATAATAATCGCTATTAATTTGAATCATACTACGTGAGAAGTAGCTGTATTACACGTGAACTTGTTTTGTATATATCATAAATCTGCTTATACATTAAAACCGTCTAGTCACTCCTGGTAGCTTAGTTGGTTTAAAGCACAAGACTGTAATTGAGTTCATTACTTAAGAAAGTAATCTTGGGATCGGGTGTTCGACTCACCCCCGGGAGATTTTTTTTGACATGCTCTGTCTTTGAGTGCATGAGAAACACTTCCTATACACAAACATTCCTATCTCTAGATTAGGATTAATGAGGAGAAGATGTCTAAATCTCTGAGTTATGTCAGGGTGGATATCTTTGCTGAAAAATACCTTTCCTTCTACATTGTTCATTGTTTAAATTCGAAAAATATTTCTTTACTATATTATTAAATTAATGGTCTTAGTAAAAAGATGCCACAAAATGCTACAAGATGCTAAAAATGTCTAAAAACTCCTAATAATAAAATACAACTCCATAAACAACCAAGGCAATTGATTATAAAACCTCCCCAAATAATAAATCGATGAAATAAAGGAGCTTGAACATATCTATAAAAAAGTAAGTTTATGCTCACCAAACAAAATATTAACGATATCGTCATTCCAAAGATTAAAATGACTAATAATCCAATGTTATCTTTAGTTGAAAACTTTGAATCTTCATCGGATGTGTTGAATATGGAATAAATTATCCCTAATTGAATTCCCGAAAGAAATAATGATACCAAATTCAATGCAAAATAAATACATGATAAATGACGATCGTAAGCCCTTTCATATTCTATTTGATACTCATTTCTTTGAAAATATGACATCGGTTCTTCATTTATGGAATCATATGTCGAATTGTTTTGGTACACTGATAATAATTTAGTATACGGATCAAGAAAATGCTCGTCATCTTCGGAATAAAATGGATTTTCGAAATTTTTTGATTTCTTGTGAGTTGCCTCGCTTTTAAATAAATTATTTTTGAAATTTAATATGGTTTCAATAAATCGGTTGGTGTGAGTGTCTGCCATATAATTTTCCAAAATTGTATCATCATTGAAACGTAGTAATTCATTTGGTGATATACTCATCTCATCATCTTGTTCAGAAACCTCTTCAACTATACCTGAACCCATGGAATTATGATTCTGTGAAAAATCTTGAGGTGGTTGCATTGACTGAATTGACATTTTATGTTTAATTATATTATCTGATTTTTGTTTAATTATGTCGTTTTCTTCATTCAATTGTTGATGAGAATTTTCAACATCCTCAAAATTCTTTAATAAATTTAAGTTAAGTAAATTCGTATAATGGTTGTTGATATAATCACCTTTGGGGATAATGTTGTAGTAACAAGACAACTGATAATGGAAGAAATTTAATCCTTTGAATAATGTGACACTGTTATTACTCAAAGTTGATTGAATTTTTTTTGGAAGTCTTTTAAAATTTGAGTGTTTGTTATGAACCAAACCATTCTTTACATCGATTTCAGTAATTAGGGAATTTTCCAAATTTGATAAATTTAAATCATTTGAATAAATGGCAAGATGGTTATGAGGGAAGAAATCGAATTGGTCAGTAACTGCAAAAAAATCCAAATCATTGACATACTTCTTGATGTTGGTTGTCATAATGTCTCTATCTAGAGTTATTAAATAATCTTCTGCATTAACTTCATCTTCCCCTTCTTCGTCGTCGTATTCAACCACGTATCTTGTTCTTCTACAAAATAATTTCAAATTTGGTCTCAAATTATGAGACACGATATAATCAATTGTCTTTTTCGTCAATTGAGTTGCTGTCAGGAAATAATCCAACAAAATCTCTTTATATTGATCATTTGAACGATTGTTTAGGTGATTGATAAAAACCTGAGCAATATCCTTCGGCAATATACAGTAGGAATATTTTCTTAAGCCTCCTATAGGAGCAATTATAATTGATTGTTGATTCGATTCACATGAAATGATCATTGCCGGTTCTTCCAATAAATCCTGAGTCAAAAAGGTGAACGAAATCAAATTGTCCTCAAGGCATTTCAAATTGAGAAAAATATTAAAGTTAAGCACCAATTCGTTGAGTGATTCTTGTGGAATTAAAGCATGAAGTTGAAAATTCTTTTTCAAAAGTATCAATAACTCAAAATAAGTTTCGGGACATATTGGTGTTTGTTGTACCGGAGACGAAGAACATGAAGATGCAATCTTAGGTAGAATAGAGTTCTGATAATTTGTATCTGATGAAATTAACGTTGATGTTATACTGAAAAGGGAGTTTCTTCTTCCTAAGCCATCACAACTTTTATTCCTCTTTCTTCCGTATTTCAAAACATTAATGAAATTTGTCAATTTCAATGTCAAGTTTGATAAGTCAAAATTTATGAAAGATTTATTGTTTTCCGTCAAGATACTCTTTAACTCTACTACGAATCTTGTACCTTGCTTTTTATCACTGTAATATTTTAAGAACTTTTTGAATATTTTCTTCACAGCAATTTTCTGAATTAACATGAATTTAGAAAGATTCTTAAGGACGATGGACAATTCAATAGCTTGATAAAGGATTTCATCAATTTCTATTAGTACATTTCTAATACATGCACCATCGCTGTCTTCTTTTATCACAAGCTGGTTGAATGCAGATTCCAAACAATGGAACTTTCTGTTCAACTCGCCATACTTTGTTTGTAGGAATAAATTTATGTATTCAAAATTGTCAAGGAACGTAGACCTCAACGATGACAAGTCTTTTGATTTCGATTGGGTGATTTCCCTAATTCTGCATTTTAGGTCATTGTAGTCGATGTTGTAACTTTTCCACTCAGGTATCGAAAGATGCTGTAGATTGTTACCAAATTTCATCTTTGAAATATGAGAGATTCTCTTTCCGAATAAGGGTGATGTCAATTGTTGCCAATTGTTCTGCCTGTGAATACTATAATAGTGGAGGGAAGCTGCAAGAAAAAGATGGAATATTGTTTGTGATGTATTGTATTGTGTTGCTTCTGTTTTATGTTATTGTATGGTATCGACCTTGTGCTATGCTATATTGTCTGGCGGTACGCAAATGAGGATGTTATAAAGCTATGTTTTATAATATTCGTTGTTTGACTGCTTCTACTATTGTAAATTATACATAACCGTTTTACCGGCGTACTGCTAATTAATTATATTTTGATGGAGGGGGATCGTTGACGACAGTCTCTTTGTTTTGGGCTTCTGGTTTGTAGTTCGTTGTGACGTTTATTGTTGTGAATTCAACAGATTGATAGTCTGTGAGCGTAGATAATGGACAAACCGCTTCTCCTTAGGCGCAAAAAAATAAATCGCAGAACAAACACAAGGAGAAAGAAAACGTTCTGTCACGTGACTGGTGATTACAGATAAGATTGTATAGATGGATTTGTTAGGTAGGAATGACCAGGCTATCCAACGAAATCTATGAGTTGACTGTTGACTGTGGGTGGTTGAAGCAAGAACGATCAAGCAAATCTACGCCGAACTGCAAAAGAGGGAAATTCCCCTCAAAATATATAATATAACAAGAAACATTTAGAAACATCTCAAAGAATAAGATAGAACAAGTTTAGTGTTCGTAATCATACTAACTCCTATCCTTTTTGGACCGTGCTCCTGGTTAGTATTATTATACAATATTTCACCTAGTCACTCTATTTTCGCTTATTATATACCACAATACAAGAAAGAAAAAAACCACAGATCAGGAAAAAAATAATTTAAAATCTTGGTTTTCAATTCTCTTGATGTTTCTCCATCCCCAACACAATAGCACTGACTACAGTTTAAGTTTAGCTCTTCTACTGTCAAGGCTATTTTCGGATTGCAGGCGTTGATCTTCGGCTGTCATTTGCATTCCCCGATGCCCTTTCCCACTTGTCGTCGCACTGTTCTCGTGTGCATGTGAAAACGGCAGCTTGTTTTATTATTCGTATTTCCACCCTCACCCATCCTCCACCTCTAGACCAAGGTGAACAACAGTAAGGTTTTGAATCCTAAATTTCATTTGGTTACAATAATAATAATCAAGAGAAAAACAAAGAATACAGAAGTGGAATAATCCAATGAAACAAAAACAAAGAACGCAAAACTTTGTTTGGCTAGCTCTAAAGATAGGCAACAAAGCTTGTCAGAGTCTCACGACAACAAGTGAATACTACGAGAAAGTACACTAAGTTGGAACATATTTCATTTTTGTTGTTCTGCATCATCACCTCGACTATAATCAGGTAGAGCATTCATATGCATGCTTACTAAGAATAAAGAACCTTACTTAGAATGGAGTCGTACAGTTAGGGTATATTTGTTGGTTATGAAGACTTGCTATTCTCCTCTCGTTGATTCATTCATCATAGGTTAGTGGATTTCATCCTGGTTGCCTTTTACTAATTATTACTTCTCGTGGCTTTCTTTAATAAGGTTCTTTACATCATTTCCATTGGTATAGTTACATCACAACAGCTGAAACCTTAACACAAGAAGAACTACTTCAACAATAGAATAATCCACTGCAGCTAAAAACCTTAATAATTCTTCCGCTTTTGTATTTGAATTCAGTGAATTATTATTTGATTTTCTTTAAGGTTCTATTTTAGCATCGATATCGCGGAGACCTGGCCAGTTTGGTTTTACAGAAGACAAAAAAATGCTTATGCTGGAACCATCTTATTTTGCGATCGTCAATGCTCTGCCTTCTTAAGCGAAGCGTCTAATTGATTTTAATGCTGATGTATGATTAAGATACAGTAAAGCATCTACAGTAGAGATATTTCAATGCTTCAGGGTTATTGTGTTTCTAATATCTTTTTGCTTTGGTCTTTGTACGAGCAATTTTTGGAACCAACACCTGTGAGACAAGAAACGGAACAAACCTTATCAGCCTGCATTTGGAAGTATAAAGCGCCTCATTCCCTTCAAGCTACACAGAAGAAGTCTTGTTATTTCCGGGCTTCATGTTCATATATTTAAATAATTTTTTGAGATCAAGGCGATTGACCTCAAGTTGTATAATCTTGAGGGTCTGGTATCTTGATACATCTCTATTTATGAAACTGAGTTAAGGTACCAAGTAAAATATATACCATAACGGTAAACTACATGCATTCATAGAATTACAATTTCGAACTTTCACGGCTCAAAACGGACCTTCTGCGAATAATAAGGGAAGGTTAAGATATATGATCTTGACGGCATTGCATAAAATCCGCAGCATTTGGAGCCAGCCGAACAGTGGAACAAACATCTTAAATAACCAGCGAATAAACATTCGTGTGAGGATTAAGATAATTAGTAGTCTTACGCAAAACACAAAATAAAAAGAGCCAAAAGGATTTACTAATGTATTTGTGCACGGGATATATACTCGCCTTGTGTCATTTCCTTTATTGACCGTGGTTTGTTCGTTCTTTAATTGGATTCGACTAAAATCCATATCTGTATAGTTATATAACAATTTGTGCGTCGTACTAGGGGTTTATGATCCTGAATACATCGATTGAAGTTGCAATTCCTGTGAAAAATGATTAAAACACTTTAAAATAATAAACACTTGGCTGTGGAATGCAACCATTCTACGTCGAAATAGATATAATACTACCTGGTATTGTACAAATCACTGAAAGAGAAAGAGTATCCAGTCTCTAGGCAACCTCGAAATCTGAAGCTTTTGTTCGATGCAGTTGAAGTGCAAGCGCACTTTTATTTATCACATTATATTAGTTAGTCCAGCGATCTCTAAAGTTATCTTCTAGTTCTTCTTAACTTTAACAGCCTTCACAAATACAGGGATCATCACACCAGTACCAACTGCAAATGGACGATAGCCCAATACTAACAACTGAGCTCTAATACTTCCGCTATGAGTAGTAATACTAACGATTTTGTCGTTTGGATAATCATCGAATAGTTCTTGCAATACCTTATATTGTCTTCTTGCTTGTTCAGGTATTGTTTCTCCATAATCATCTTTATAACAAGTATCTTCTTCATTGAAGCCGGGTTCGATAACAAATCCCTAGGATTCGTATTTTTCAGCAATTTTTGATCGTGGAGACTTCTTATCACATGTATGAACGCCTATCATCTCACGCCAATTCTCTTGAATATACGGCTGAACTTTATGTGAGTCGATAATGTCTTTCCATATATGAATGACAGTTTCAATAAGTCTTGACAATGGAGATACATACTTTGTATTTGGTAGCATCTTTACATTTTGAAATTCTTTTTTCCAGACAGGATTGTTCTTTTTGGCTTGTTGAAAACCAAAACCAGTCAAGCAAGGATCTGGACCCCATGTTAACACACCATCACCATTCAACTTCAACCAGTGTTCATCCCATTCTTCCTCCTCGACTTGAAGCATTTTCAAATCACGTATCGACTGATAATGACAAGAGAGATACAAGGTTTTATACTGTTCTTCGACTGAAGAGTCAGCATTCAACTTCTCCAATTGTGAAATGGTTTCATCTGAGGAATGAATACCTCCAAAGTGTTTCTCTAGGTAATTAAACTGTGTCTCGTTTGTTTCTAGTTCTGATTGTTTGAAAAATCTTGGAGTAATTGAAGATTTCCAATATAAATCTAGCGCGTTTGCTGTCATGGCCACTTGTGCAGAAAATACCAACCTCTTCCACGTCTTCATGTTGTTGTGTGTTAGTGGTTCCTCATGCTTCACTGCCGACATATTCACCCGCTACCTGTTTCTATTGGAGGATTTTAAGCTATTTTCAATCTGTAGTCAAACTAAATCTCATTGTGTTGCATTGTCCGTCTCTTTATCAATCGGTTAGTCCAGCAATTCCTGAAACATACAAACTCAAGTGCTTTTTGTTTGTATCCACATGACGACCATCTCTGAAACAACATTATTATCTCATGGATCTTGTCGATGTTTGCTTAACAACTCAATAGTTACAAGTTACTGGTACGTACGGTAAGCGGGCTAATAAATGTGACATTACATTAGCTCTGTTCTTGTTTAGGGTCGTGTCTCCAAAGACTGAGAAGATGTGAATGCACTTATGATTGTATTAGTAAGACAACCAACTATAATTCAAGAATTATCACAATCTTTCTTATCTGATCAGATCTTCCCCATAAATAGTCAATGCCGGCTGTTAAAAGCTTTGTGTGATGCATATTGGATTAAATGTTGAAAGCAAGGGCTTCTAACTCCAAGTGGAAAAACTAATCCTATTATACAATTGTGTGAGTTGCAGGGCCTACCCCGCTTTTGTCGATCTATCTATTGGCTAACTTGCTAATTGGAATGGTGGGTGTTTCGATTTTGCAACTATAAAACGTTGGCTAGGTGTAATATAAAGTCATCCTTACATTATATGGTTGTGAAACAAGCTGTCAACATTATTTCCGTAGTCAATCACATCAACGCCGTCGCTCCGCAACCATTGAAAACAACACACGTATAAGATAGATATACAAAATATATTAAAACGATAAACCTTTCACTACATGTGAAGGTAACAAAGTGTGAGAATGAATATTACGAACTCAAATATCAGATAAACCAGCATGCGGGCTAAAGGATTATAGGGGTGACTGAATGTGAAAACAAAAGAGAAGACACAGATTAGCAAAGCAAGATCTAGATCCTTGATTGATAGATGCTGCAAAAAGACTCTTAGTCACAAGACACAGAAAGCTTTGCCAATTTCAGATGCATCAATTTTTATAAAATGTTGAGTGCAAAATCAGTAATCAGAATTGAAGGAGCTTCAAGTTTTCGATCTTATCACTATTAGCAAAATTTAGAAGTGTATTTATGAGCTTGTGGCATTTTCCGTGAAAATTTCTCTCGTAAGCTCTCGTTTTCTATTCTTTTTTCGTTCTCATTGCTTATGGAGTGCCGAAACCCCTCCACCACACTTGAGAATTTATTATAATTTTCACATTTTTCGAGCTTGCTTAGCCATCCTTGTATCATGTAGATCGAGTATTTCGACATATTTGTTGGGCAAGTGTTTGTGGCATTAGTAAAGATAAGAATTGCAACATCTCATGAGCAAGATCTACGACATGATCCATAAAGTACAGTTCATCTGATGCTTTAGTGGTGAGAGATGCTCCATAGATCCATAATTTTTCAAATTACTTCAAACTCTTTTGTTCTACGAATCTATGGACATGATATATATAAAGTCAATCCTGATATACACTTCAAACTATTTTAAATCTATTCATCTTTATTATCCTGAACATACTCAATAGCTTTAGATTTAACACGAGCAATCATTGCTTCGTCGCCTTCTTGTTCTTCGAATGCTAACCATTTGTTGAAGAAAAACTTGGCCTGTTTCTTGGTTAATCTCTTAGTTATTACTCTTTCGAATAAATCCTCTACTTTAGATTTTTCTTTTTGTTTGATTTCTTGATCAATGTAGACATTCCATAAATCTATTCTCTTCGGAGCGTCAGAAATCAAACCTTCAAACAATGATCTACCCTGTTCTGCATCACCCTTGTTGTATTCTAATTGTGCAAATTTTCTTACAACATCAATATGATCCCTCTTTGGTAAAACTTGTAAGGCTCTCGATAAAACATCATGAATTTGATCTTTCAATTCACGATCCAACAAAAATGCACCATATTGAACCCAAGTTGAAACATTCCTACCAAATTTTTTAGTCGTGATTTTATATAAATTTTCTGCTTGGTAAAATTTCTCAGACATTGTATAAATTCCAATTAATTTTTGATGCATGATAAAGGAATCCATATATTGACAAGATTTCTTAAATGTCGCCTCAAGAGATTCATCAGTACCGAAAGTATTCTCCAAATTCAACAAGGCGATCCAGATATTCAATTTTTCTTGTTCTTCACGGTAGTTGATTGTCTTGATTGCTCTTTCACCAATTTCTCTAGCTTTATCTACTTCAGATAATTGCAATTGGAATGACATGTAATTCATCCAGAGAATTGACGAATTGGGGTTACCAATCAATAATCTTTCAAAATCAGAGATCGACTGTGGAGCTCTAGTGTTTAAATCTGCTGTTTTATCTTCGATGTGTTGTTTTGATTTCTTAGTCTTCTTCTTTTCTTGGGTGAAATCTTCTTCGTCTGATGATGATTCGTAATCCTCCGCTTGATCTAAAATTGATGCTGTCCAATCAAAACCATTGGTTGATAATCCTGTTGGTTTTGTTAATGTGTTAGTTTCTGCTTCGTCTTCTTCATCTTCAACTTCACTTTCTTCAGCATCCATAACAACATCTTCGTCTTCTGATTCATCTTCATTTTCATCCTCTTCTTCGTTATCTGATTCCTGCATTTCGACATCTTCGTCTTCTTTGTTATCAGCAAAATAAGAAGCTTTCATACCTAATGACAATTGTTTTTTGTCACTGTCAATCTTCAAGATCTTGACTTTAACACGATCACCTTCACCGAATAACGAAGAAACATTCTTAACATCGTTTTCAGAAATTTCAGAATGATGACACAATCCACTGATATTTACAGTTCCATCTAATTTGATGAAAACACCAAAATCGGTGGTTCTTGTGACTGTACCTTCAAAAATATCGCCAATTTTCAAATCATCGAAACTTTTCAAGAGATTCAAATCTCCATTCACTTCACTCTCTTTCAATGTCATTAAAACTCTTCCTTCTTCTTTACAGTTTATTATCCTACCTGTTACTAATTGATTTGGTTTGAAAAACTTCTTCCAATCTTTCAAGTATGAATCTGATAAGTCGGAAACTCTAACTAGAGCATGGACTGATCTACCTAATGAAACATAAACACCATTGCTTGCAACATTTTTGACGAATCCTTTGACAATTTCACCACGAGATAAATCTTTGAATGAATCAATTGTCTTATCCTTTGCATTCTCATTTCTTAATGACACCGAAATTCTTTTATTTTCTGAGTCAACATCTAACACTTTAGCAGCAGCGCAATCATTTATATGGAAAATGTGATCTAATCTATCGGAATAATTGTTTAATGCATCAGTAATAAAACTTGAGGCGATTACATTATTTCCCAAATCACATAATACATAATTTTCCTTGATTTTGATAATTCTGGCTGGATAAGTGTCCCCAGTTTTGACATCTGCTATCGTGTTAATGAAACTGGTTCTTGAACTTAATCCTAATGTTTGGTGTTCAAAATCAATGTTTTTAACTTTGACCATAACAGCACTTCCAATTGGTAATTTATTGTCAAGATCTTGGAATATTTTCCCATCATCTGTTAAATCAATAAATGGAATTCGTCCTTTGATGGATGGTGAAATTGAAACCCACACAACACCCTTTGTTATATTATTTACAAATGATAAAAATTCAGTGCCTGGTTTGATATCGGCAAGTTTCAACTTAGAAAGTTGTTTACCATTAATTTTTCTATCTTTAATGGATAATTCCAATATGGTATTCTTGTTAGATTTACTATGAGTTATTGGTAAGAATGTATGGTTCTTTGCATCATGTACACCAATGACTTTAACTGAAATGGTATTACCCTTATGGAAGCTGGCAAGTGGTTGATGACTATTCTTTATGTCATCAAAAGATTCAAAACATTGGGTTATATCTACACGTCCTTGTAAGTTATCAGCTAATTGAACATTTAATTGTGTACCCTTAACGGATTTCACCACGGCTTTAGTTTCGGAGCCTGGTGTATAATCCGCAACGTATTTTTTAGTGTTATCAATTGGATTTATTACTTCATCGTCGTCAGAATCATTTGGGTCGGCGATTGTTAACAAAAATCTCTTATTTTCTTGATCAATGCTTAATACACGACATGAGATTGATTGATATTTATAAAATTTCTTGGATAAATCTTTATTAGCATTCTTTGTAGCATATTTAGCTAACACTAACCCGGTTAGTCTTCCGGCGAACGCAACAAATAAACCTAAATTGGTAACTGACTTGATAAAACCCTTGATAACTTTGTTTTGTTGAATATCATTAAATTCGATTGGAAATTGTCTTTTCTTTGCTGCTTCGATAAGGGATTTTTTGGCTGTTGCAATAACTGTTCTTGCTTTGAGATCTTTTTCCAAAATCAAAACTTCCAATTTACTCGAAATTTGTAATTTCTTAGATAATGCCCTATTTTGTTCATAATTTCCGTCTGATAATTGTCCATCATTTACAACACCTCTCAAGTTTGAACCTTCTAATTCAACCAAAATGGAATCTTTGGATTTTTCGACAATAACAGTATTGACAATTGAATATCCAGACACTAACTTTTCTATTTCTGTCTTCTGGGAAGCAGAAAGAGCGCCCGATTGTTTCAAAGTCACAACTAATCTTTTTTGTTCTTCATTTATATCCAAAATTCTTACACTTACAATCTGTCCTAACTTTAAGTAGTTACTTGCGTTATCAACAAAAGTTTCGGAGATTTCAGTCTTTGGCAAAAATGCTCTCAAGTTTCCAAAGAACGATACAATAGCACCGCCATGAACAAATTTTTCAACAGTGGCATTTGTCTTGAATCCAATAGTGGCATTTTCAAAGTATGATAATATTTCATCATCTTCAAGATTAACTAATGCTTTTCTCAAAGTTATTAAAGCTTTTTTGCCCTTGTGGCATAATAATCTACCTTTAACTTTTGATCCGACCCTAAATTTTCTTTCTGGGTATACTAATTTAACATCTGACATCTGATTAGGTGGAACAATTCCGTTAAATTCTTTTAAGAACTTAACATTCATACCGCCAGCATCAGGTAACACTTTTAAAATTTCACAACCAGTTAATAAGGTACCAATTGGTATATCTTGAACATTTAAATATTTAGCATTAATTACACTTGTTTCGAAAGTCAAAATTAATAAGTTATCAATCTCATTGAAACCAAGAACTCTCGCTTTGTGTTTGGTACCAACGGCATATTCAATTAAAGTTTTGTCATCATCAATCTTGGATTTGTGGATTTGTCCGAATAAATTAGATGACCCAAATTTAGCATACATGTAATTGCTATCAGTTCCAACTACTTCAACTTCGTCAAAAATATGACCTACTGGGAATGCTTCAATAGCTTCCTTTTGGGAAGTAGCATCGCCCAATTGCATGACATGTGGCAATACTGATAAGATCAATTTTTTAGTACCATTTTTCAACAAAACAGTCAAAACTCTTGCTTTGACATTACTTCCGATGGCGTAATTGTGTTTTAAATTCTGTGAGTTGAAATTTTGAATATGAGCTAAGTTGATAGTTCCATCAATTAATCCAAATACTCTAGTGATTAATCCAGAACTCGTGACTTCGCATATCAAAGCATCAACTATAATACCTGGCTGTATGGCATCAATAGATGAAATGGTGGATATGGTAGTTGGTTTTTTTGAAACTGAGCTTGCTGGTTTCAAAGTAATAGTTCTTCCGGACGGTTTGGAGATGATTGAACTCAAAACCACTAACCCTGGTTTTATGTTGGTGATATCAATCTCTGCATTCTTCAATTCCTTATTTGAGATAAATCCTGAATATTCCGATTTTCCTGTGTCTAAGATTATACCATGATCTTCAACTGACTTAACTGAACATTGCAATATATTACCAGGCAATAAATCCTCATCATGCAAATTTTCATTCACAATTTCTGGTTCTATACTTAATTCAATTCTCTTCTTACTGGCTTCATCGGGCACTAAAACTCTTGCTTTCAACCATGATCCAACTGTGAATATGGAACTTAAAACAGGAAATTCCTTTTCAGAACTTGGCTTTGTGGTGGCAGTGACATTCCCAACTTCTTCATCATCATCATCACTTTCTTCTTCTTCTTCAGATTCCTCTTCAAATTTCTCGATCAACTTTGTGATATGAGAACTGATAGAAGTTATGGGGATATATCCTACTAAGTTATCACCAAGTGCCAATGAAATATCAAGTTTATTTATATTTTGTATTTGTCCCAATACTAAAGATCCAGTAACGAGACTCTCGAATGTCAAGTTCTCTATAGGTACATTCTTTTCATCGGCCTCCCCTTCATCTGGTTTAGTTTTCTTCTTTGATGATTTCTTGAGTCTTTTCTTAGGTTGATCTGATGTACTGGAAGAAGAAGATCTCTTGTTCGAATTGGCAGCTTCAAATAAAACATCTTTTGTTGCTTCATTTGAGATTTCCTTAACCTCCAACGGGGTCAACGCTGTCAATCCACCTCTTGGAAATACAAATTCACTATTACTTAGTACTGATTTTGATGAATCAGACATATTTGACGGAGATTTACAAGCAAAAAGTGACCGGTTGTGTTCGCTGTATCTAAATGTATTTGGTTGTAAGAATTAGACAATTTTTTTTTCGATGAGATGGAAGAAAGAGAGATTTGTGATACTGCATACAAGGCGACAAAATGGTTGCAACTTTTTATAGATATATCATTGGGGTTTTTTAGATGGTAAATTATACAGAACTTATACAAATTATGGTGATTATCACGTCTTCACTGGGTAAGAGTTTAAAATATTCTTCGATCGTTCACAGTACCAGTCTGTTTACGATCCAACATTACTTTGTCAGCCTCACGCAACCCATATTTTTTAATCAACTTGGAATAAAATAGCCCACATGCATTGCACAAAGTTCTACTTCCTTCGGGGCCTCGACGCCATTCAGGAGTCTCCTGGGAGCAGCAGTGCTGGCATGTAATCTCCGGTTTCATGCTCAACTCTGGATTCAACCCACCGATTGTGAATTGCTGTTGATGACCATTTGAACCGTTGCTATTGGAAGCCACATTGACCTCCATGGTGACAATTTCACCACCTGATGCTAATGAGGTTGATTTATGCATCTTTTTACGAACCTTCATTTTATCATTATGCAATTGAAAATGTTTCTGATGCATATCATTTTTCTCATGTCCATTTTTGTATATAAACGAACTACTACGTTTCAAGTCGGATCTGCTATTTTCATTTAGAACTTTGATATGTTCAAGAATCTCATTTATTTTTTTCAAATTCAGCAAAGCTCCATCTAAATCTTTATTGGGCAAGCCACTCATGACTTTTTCAACTATTGAATTGGCCTCACTGGCATTTGCAGAGTAGTGGTTCTTGATTTCATTGCACTTGATTTCAAATTCGTTCAAAAACTGAATTAAATCATTCACAAATTTATATTCTCCAAAACCACCAACATCGTTGCCTCCTCTATTGGTGAAAATCTCTCTACCATATGCGTAATATTTGACTCTATCCATTGATGTGGGAGATGCAGTGTTTGCATTTTGCTTCCCTGCATCAACATTGGGATAAACATATTGGTTTGGATAACTTTCATGCCTAGCATGTAGCGATGGACCATAAGCATATTCGGGACCCGTATTATTGAGATTGTTACTAGCGTTAGTATTCACATTAGCACTGGTGGTAGAAAGTGCTGTATAGTTTCCCTTATAACCAGCCAAAGATTTGTAAGCTGAAGAATACAGAAGTAGTCTTTGAGCTGTTTGATGACTTGAAACTTCTGGATTACGAAGCGTTTCATTCAATTGCTGAAACGAAGGCAATCTTGTCATTGTACTTGAATCATGACAACTAGCTCTATTCATAATGAATCAATAGAATTTAATAACTTTTACAAAGAAGATTTTTACAAAAATAGTTGTTGAACATGAAAATTCTCAAACATTTAAATACATCTAGAATCTTAAAATTATCGGCATATCATAGAACTCTAGTAAAAATTATAAATAAAAACCATCTCTCAAATCTTTACTGAATCTTCATCTTGCATTTTAGTTATGCTAGAAAAAAATAATAGAAGACAAAATCTTTAGGAAACTGGAGACTAATGTGAGTTACTATGTCATTATTTGCATATTCTTGCATGTGCCTCCTTAAGTCTAGAAGTAAATGTGATCCAGCTATCCTAGCCATGTCCAATCTATCTCCATTATTTTTTTTTCTTTTTGCCCCTTTTAGGTGTAGATGATGATAATGGCTGTTGAATGACAATAGTTCCATCCCTTACTTCTTGAGATTCATTTTTAAACTTCTCCTGACTATCTAAAAAGAACATTAAATCAGTAACTTGCTCGTTTAATCCTTTATTTTCCGTCGTTAACTTGTCAATTATTTTCTTATATTCGTCGGTATTTTTATGAAGATATTCGATCTTTTTTGAAAGTGCTTCATTGAGAGAATTTGAGATATTTAATTCTCGCATGATTTGATTTACTCTTTCATCCTTGCTCTGTATCTTTTCTTTCAAGGATGGGATTAAATTTGAGGTAAGATCTGACAACTTCGATGTTAAATCTTCAACTTTTATCTTCAACTCAGTTAAATCTTCCAGATTTTTATTCGGAATATTTGTAGCTCCTCTTCTCGATTTCGGAGCTGCTGTACCGTGTTGTTCTAAAAGTTCTTCGTAAAATTCACGCTGACTAGCTAGCTGACTTATTAAAAGTTGAGAATACTCAAACCCGACTTCATCAATCTTATCGATTGTCGAGGTACCTTGATTCTTCAAGCTTGAGATATTACTGTTTTCCTTATCGGGTAACTCGACTAGTTTGCCATCGGATTCATTGGTTACTAATCTATGAATATAATTATCCCCTGCATAATCCCACACTCTACTGGTGGCAATTTCCATTGCAAAGCAATGTCCCGTATTAATAAAATGCTTCAAAGAGTGTTGCTCTGGCGCATACCTACTGCAGCCCACATTTCCACACACCAAGCAGATCCATAAATTAGCGTTTTCATCACATTCTATACACACTTCTGAATCATTATTTGATGATGATTGAAATAATGATGTTACAGGCGGGGTTGATTCTCTCATATTCAAGTGCTGTAGTCTACTTGTTGAGCGGCGAATGTTTGCATTTGCTAAATTATGTGAATATCTGCAAATAGGACATGTATCATCTTTCCATTTAGATAGACATTGACAATGAAAAGTATGTTGACACGGAATTGTGAGTAATCCTGTTATAGTTGCATCCATTCTCTCCAAACATACTGGGCATGTAGGTAATTCAACTAGTGGTTTATGTGTGTCAAGACTCAATTGATCACTATTTGACCGCGTTGGGCTAACTCCAATGGTAGGAGATGTAAACGGATCTTGTAGTAGAAACGGAATTAACGTTTTTACTTCACTATTTGTTGTTGGATAATACAATTGAACTGATTTCACATAAACCACGTGACATGCTTCTGGTTCCATAGAATTGAATGCTTTCCCATTATAATGATATTGGAATTCTGCTGCCTTTAGTGTATCCCTGAATTTGATCAAGACTAAAAATCTATTAGGCTTGTTGCTTTTCAAAATACGAATATGGGATATGTTACTCATATAATTTTCACCTATAAATCCTAGTAGATCAGTTGCAGTAAAATATGTTGGTACGGCCAAGATTGCCACCATTGAATCATCACCTGGATTAGAGTGGTTATAAGTCTGTATTGGGATATCTTTAGTCAGCACGTCATCTTCGAACTCTCTGTACAATCGAATTACCCCATTCCCTATCAGTTTCGCTTTTATGGGTTCTATTGCATCCGCCACCATTTGAGGATTATTTAATTCTTTTATATCTATTTCTGTGACCTCTAAGGTAGAGAATCTGTAGTCTGCACTTGTTGTATTGGAATCAATTATATCTATAACAATGTGGTAGGAGTCTGTACCTATCATTCTTTGTGCAAAGAAAGAGGGAAAATGGTGATTATCGAGCTGAGATTTACGTGTGTAATTTCTTTCTAGTGCCATTGATTTCTACGCATTATATCAATTATAAATAATATTTACTTCTATCAAAACTCTGTAAACTAGCAATAATCTCACCACTAGTGCCTATGATGTTGTACTCTTCTCCGTTAAGAATTTTCAATGCATTTGGATCAGGTATCCAAATGACATGAGCATTAGCAGCTAAACCAGATATGACACCAGGGATCCCATCTTCAAAAACTAAACATTCTTCAATACGAATCTCATCCAATCCCTTAGAGGCTCTTTCTGTATTGATACTGGCTAAACAAGCAAACCAAATATGAGGATGTGGTTTACCTTTATCAGGAGGGATTCTTTCATCATCGCCTGTGACTATATGACCTTCAAAATACTTAAAACCATGTTGAAGATGTTTTGTCTTTCTTTCAAAATTGATGGTATTTGAACTTGTGCCTAATGCTATTGGGATTCTACTCTGATAAAGATACTTTAATAATTCTAACGCTCCGGGTAAGAATTTCGATTTATGCCATTTATCAGCCTGAATTGCCATAGCTTGTTGAGAAAATTCTTCCGTTGTGAGAGGTAAATCATATTCTTTGATCATGATATTTGTTGCTTCCAATCCAGGTCTCCCTTGAAGCTTTATTTTGACATCCCACGTCATTGGGCCTTTCCCATACTGAGCTAGGAGTTCTGTTGATGCCTCGGTGTAAATATCTTCTGTATTAAGAATGGTTCCATCCATGTCAAAAAGACATGCTTTGATCGCCATGTGACTGAAAAAAAACGTTAGTTAACACCATTATCAAGCAAATTGGTTCTTCCAACATACTGTTTCTCTGTGCTCATCGATGAATATTGGAGGTGGAGAAGGTGAGTTTTTGCTTTTTTGTTCAAATCTGACCGAGAAGAGATGGACCTTCCGAAAAACAGCTGTAACGCTGTACAGAGCTGAGTTGAAACCATATTATGTCTTTTTTTATGAATAAATAATATAAACTACAATGGAGCATTTTTAAACAAGTATGAAATACTTTCACCGTTGTGCAATCTCCTAATAGACTCTGCAAGTACTGCAGAAACATCAATGGTATCTAATTTAGGACATTGCTTTAATTTATCCTCGAATGGAACAGTGTTTGTACAAACAACTTTTCTCAATTTGGAGTTATTAATATTCTTGATGGCATTACCTGATAATATACCGTGAGTAACAATAGCAATGACTTCTTTAGCATTATTTTCTAATAAAACTTCGGCAGCTTTAGCTAATGTACCACATGTATCAGCCATATCATCAACAATCACACAAATTTTATCTGAAACATCACCAACTAAAACCATTCTTGAGACTTCATTAGCTCTGGCTCTTTCTTTGTGAATCAAAGCAAAATTTAAATCAAGTCTATCAGCTAACCCAGCTGCTCTTTTGGCACCACCGGCATCAGGGGAGATAATTATGGCTTGTTTGTAATCAATAGTTTCTTTGATGTATCTAACAACACTTGGCTCAGCGTATAAATTATCGACAGGTACATCAAAAAAACCTTGAATTTGAGATGCATGTAAATCCATAGTTATAACATGATCACACCCAGCAGTGGTCAACATATCTGCCATCAATTTTGCGGTGATTGGAGCTCTGGACTTATCTTTTCTATCCTGTCTAGCATATGGGAAGTTTGGTAATATAACAGTAATTCTTCTGGCACTTGCTGTTTTACAAGCATTTATCATGATCATTAATTCTATGACTCGATCATTAACTTCTCCAGATCCAATCTGACAAACAATAAAAATGTCTTCATCTCTAACCGACTCTCCTATGGAAAATTGCACTTCTCCGGTGGACTCTCTCTTTAATTCACTTGAAGTGATACGTAAACCTAATCTTTTGGCTACAAGTTCAGTCAAACCTCTATGGACATCACTGGCAAGTAATTTAATTGAGTTAGTTGACATTGTGTGTTAATATATAGACCGACACTCACAAGGAATTTAAGTACTAGCTGTATGAAGCAATTATCGTATCAATATATTAGTCGATATACTTGGCGATAATTCAACAAATAATCAGGTGAATAAAATTCAAAAGGTTTTCTGGTAGGCTCTCTCACGTCACCCCCATAAAAAGGGCAGAAATGTGGTTCAATTGAATTTTCGAACGTGCAATGTGGGATGAGGTTGAATAGAAAAGAGGTAAAAGAAAAAAAATTTTACTCTTGTAAATCCAACCTCACATTTTATTACATCGATAGCTATTGGTACATGTTTCATTAAAATAAATCGTCAATATCATCCATGTTATCTTCGTTATCACCATCTACCTCGGCATGTACTTCGTCGTCTTCTTCTTCTTCCTCTTCCTCCTCTTCTACCTCTTCCTCCTCTTCTACCTCTTCTTCCTCTTCATCGTGTTGTGCAGTTGGTAGCTCCAATCCGCCTGTTGGAGTTATATGCTCTAGCTTCTTTTGTAGTTGTTCTTCTTCATCCATATATTTCATTAAATCTCTCTTCTTTTGTTCCAATGAGGCTTTCAAGGAAGAATATGTGTTTTGGAATTTCATTCTTAACATTTTACTTGAGGCTGTTGCCAAATTCTTTCTATGATGCTCAACAGCTTTTTCAAGCTCTGCTATTTCTTCTTCCAATAATTTGACATGCTGTTTACTGGATTTTCCTTCTTCGTCGTCCTCTTCTTCTTCGTCCTCTTCTTCGTCCTCTTCTTCGTCTTCTTCGTCTTCTTCTTCGTCTTCTTCTTCGTCTTCTTCCCCTTCTTCTTCCTCTTCTTCGCCTTGCTCTTCCTCTTCTTCTTCTACAATCAATTCATTGCCTTCTTGTAAAATGCCAGCAATCAGAGTTGGAACAGTAACAATTCGTTCGCCGTCAGAACCTTCATCATCAAGGACTTTGTTCAACTCTTTTTCCAAGTGAAGTTCAATGTCATCGACCATGTCTTTTTCTTCTTCTTCACCTTCCTCTGCTTCCTCTTCTTCCTCTTCTTCCCCTGTTTGTATAGGTTTTTCTGACCTGACAGGAGCCGGCGTAGAAACCCCAGAGGGTGTAGCACTTGCGGTACCAAATTTTGATTGATTTTTCTTCCCGTCTAACAATTCAAAGTGACTCTCTTCAGCTTCATTGTCAAGTTTGATCAAGTCATCAACTCTGGCTTCTATATCTCGAATTACTCGGTGATCAACTCTGGAAGGACGAAATCTTCTATAAACATCTTTGAAGGGGTTCAATAACCCATCCCTGTTAACCATTCTTTTTTTCTTTATTTCATTATTTTTGACGTATTTATAAAATGGATGTCTAAATAGGTTTTCTTCCGGCACTTCAAAGTCTTTTTCTTTATTTAATTGAGCGGGATTGATGAGGTGTAGCACCAATAGGATCTGACAAACATCAAAAGTCTTGAAAATGTTTTTCTTGTCAATGGTTTTAAATATTTCGGTAACTGTTGGTAAATCAATCAATCTCGCTGAATAAAGATTTCCATTTACATTCACTACTGCCTTGTCTTTTGATATCCACTTGACATTCAAACCAGTCAAATCTCCAGAATCAACAGCATTCTGAACAAAATCAAGATTTGCATCGTTCAAAAATCGTATAATTATACCTTGTTCAATTAAAGGATCATCTTCTAAATCAGGCGCTTCAGAATCGTAGCCCTCACCAGGAACTCTTGTAGGTTTTATTCTAACACGAGGCACAATCTTCAGTTGTTGTGGAGCACCGTCAGATTTGCTTTTCAACAAGCTTAATTTGAGTTTCTTGGGCTTCTCCTGCTTCACTAAGTCGTCATCAGGGCTTCGCTTTGCTTGGCTTGAGGATGGTGCTTTCAATTTGATCCTCGGGAGCTTTGGCTGTTGTTCTTGTTGCTTGGCATTTTCAGGCTGCGGAGAGTTGGATGCACTTGATGAAGGCACTTTGAGCTTCAACTTGAGGGCCATATGGTCGATCTCTGATGAATAGATTATACGTTGCACTGTCTTTGGTGTAATTTTCTGTTCCTTGAACCAAAGAGCTTTAGAGAACTGGGTACCAATATGCAGGTACTATCTATTTTGATTGTATGCAATTTCATGATCATGAATGTAAATGTAGAAAAGAAGTGAGCGTTTGATCCATTTGGTTAATTGCCTCCAACTCTTCTGATGTGAACTGAGCTGCAACACTGTTATGATAGAGTAATAATTAATTGATGTGATGCGTGTTATGCTGTTTGTCTATCAATGAGTACTCAACATTTCATGGTTGCGATTACAAAGTGTTTTTTTTTTTACAACACGAAACTTTAAATCACACAGACCAAGTTTGCATTGGTTTCACTCAACCAAGATTCATATTATATCTAACACTATATGGCGAGAAATCAGAGATCGATGTCCAAAGGTCGAAGATCTGCTTCTTTTGATAGAAGAAGATCGAGGTCCAGGCATAACTCGATCACCTCAATAGAGTCATCAGCCAGTTTCTTGATTGATGAAAATAATCATGAAATGTACTCCGGTGCAGCATCAGATATTATTCCCTCTTCAATCACTTCGTTGCATTATCCTCACAGTTTTGGAAATAGACGAGAATCTCATATTTCAAGGGAGACCTCACCTCTACTCAGTGCTGATGAGAATGATGTTGATTTAAGATCAGTGAAATCAAATGCCTCCCACGATTCATATGATACGCAAGTACAATTTAAATTCTTCTCCCCTGATGAAATTGAAATGGCCCAAGGTGGTTCAACTTTGGAGAACCCAGAGGATCCGGTTGATTATAACACAAATTGGGACTATTCTGTCGACAAGTACATTGACGATGACGAGGAAGTATTAGAGGAAGAGGAAGGGCTTCTTGAGCAACCTGGTGCAAATAGCAGGTGCCAATCACCCGATGCTCCAGATTACGGGTCGATGAACTTCGAACGTCGTAACAGACGTGATTCTGATGCCAGCAGCAATAAGTCTGGATTATTAGAAGAAAATAGTGTGCATTCAAATCAAATTGAGGAAGCGTTTTATAAAGAATATCCAGCAAAATTGGACTATCAGAGATATTATCTTGCAGAAGAGGATTTAGTCATCGGTATAGCAGGATACCGAAATTGCTGGTGGAAAAGAATACTATATTATTTTGGGTGCATATGCACAGTAGGGATTGGATATTTGATCTTGAGATGGTTCCCACGTTACAGAGTAAATCTAATGGGCACAAGAAGCTCGTTAGGAAACGCTCATTGGTGTGTAATCGAAAACGAGTTTGGTGAATTACAAATTATCAATATTACGAGACAAAGATTGAATGAACGAGTATCAAGTTTTTTGGTTATTCCAGTAGAAAACTTAGAAAAAGACCCCGTTGTTCCTTATATGCATACATTTGTTTACAGATACATTAAATTTTTTTACAATCCATTAGAGGATATGTTCAAAACCAACTCTAATTGGTATGATCATCGTTGGTTAAATGTGAAGAATGTTAAAGATGGGATTTCGCAATCAGTTCAAGAACAAAGGTTAGATATATTTGCTGTAAACAGAATTGAAATTGATGAAAAATCCGTTTTTCAGCTATTGGTAGATGAAGTGTTGCATCCATTTTATGTATTTCAAGTATTCTCCATTTTCTTGTGGTTAGCAGATGACTACTATTACTATGCTTCTTGTATTTTCATTATTTCAATGGTTTCTATCATCAATTCATTGATTGAGACCAAATCTACCATCAAAAGATTGCAGGAAATTTCAAGGTTTTCATGTGAGGTGAGAGTGTGGAGAAATGGTTTCTGGAAACAAATTAATTCTACAGATTTAGTACCAGGAGATGTTTTTGAAGTTGATCCTTCACTTAGTATCATTCCGTGTGATGCTTTATTGGTTAATGGTGGGTGTGTTATAAACGAATCCATGTTGACAGGAGAAAGTGTTCCAGTAACTAAAGTTAGTGCTACAAAAGAAACTGTTAAACTTTTGCCAGAAAACTTTATAGATCCAATTTTATCCAAGTCCTTTTTGTATAATGGAACTAAATTATTGAAAATGAAAACTGCCAATGATGAACCTGTAACAGCCATGGTTGTTAAAACTGGATTCAATACAACAAAGGGATCTTTAGTACGTTCAATGCTTTTCCCCAAACTCACAGGATTCAAATTTTACCAAGATTCATTCAAATATATCGGATTTATGACCATTATTGCAGTTATCGGTTTCACCTATTCGACATACAATTTCATAAAATTGGGTTTAAGTAAAAAAGTGATGATTTTAAGAGCTTTGGATATTATTACGATTGTAATTCCACCTGCCTTGCCAGCAACTTTAACTATAGGAACCACGTTTGCTATTTCAAGATTGAAGAAATTGCAAATTTTTTGTATTGCTCCTACAAGAGTTAACATCGGTGGAAAGCTTGACGTTATGTGCTTTGATAAAACGGGTACTTTAACAGAAGATGGATTAGATGTTTTGGGATATCATTTGGCAAACAATGCACAAGGTAGAAAAGAAATTATATTCGAGGAGTTGATTAGTGATATTCAAAATTTGAAAACTACTCGTAGTAGCAATCATGATACCAATAACGGAAAATTTCTTTTAGGTTGTATGACTGCTTGTCATTCTTTGAGAAATATAGATGGCGAACTTTTAGGAGACCCTTTAGATGTTAAAATGTTCGAATTCACTAGGTGGGAATATAATGAGGATTCAGAATCTGGAAAGTCCATTGTTCATAGAGGAAATGACAATTATGAAATAGTTAAAGAATTTGATTTTTTGGCTTCACTCAGGAGAATGTCAGTAATTGCTACGACAAACAAGAGAAATTATATATTTACCAAAGGAGCTCCGGAAATTATGTTAAATATATGTAATGAAGAGTCAATTCCATCTGATTTTGAAAAATTGTTGCATAAATACACTCACTCAGGTTATAGGGTGATTGCCTGTGCTTATAAACAAGTCAACGACATTCAAATAACAAGAGAAGAGGCAGAATCTGAACTTACATTTACCGGATTTATCATTTTTGAAAACAAGTTGAAGCAGTCTACCAAGAGTACATTGGCAAAATTGAACGAAGCAGAAATTCGTACTGTGATGTGTACTGGTGATAATATATTGACTGCTATCAGTGTTTCCAGAGAATGTCATTTGATACCGCCAAACATTCAAAACATTTATATACCTGTTTTAGACATCAAAGATAATGAGCAATATATTTCCTGGCAAGAGGTTAATAATCCAGATAATAGACTAGATCCTGTGACAATAAGACCAATTGACATAAGACAAGATAGCAATTATAAATTAGCTGTTACTGGTGACATATTCCGATTCTTGTTAACTGAAATCAAAAGTGTCAATATTATTCAAAATATTTTGATGAATTGTGACATTTTCGCTAGAATGTCACCAGACGAAAAACACGAATTGGTGGAACAATTACAAAAGATAGATTACACTGTTGGATTCTGCGGCGATGGTGCAAATGATTGTGGTGCATTGAAAGCTGCCAATGTAGGTATTTCACTTTCCGAAGCTGAAGCTTCAGTTGCTGCACCATTTACATCGCGCGTGTTTGAGATTTCTTGTGTTTTAGATGTCATAAAAGAAGGAAGATCTAGTTTAGTTACAAGTTTTTCATGTTTCAAATATATGTCGTTATACTCAGCAATTCAATTTATAACTGTGACTATTCTTTACAAGACTGGTACTAATTTAGGTGATTTTCAATTTTTGTATATTGATTTGTTTTTGATTTTGCCTTTAGCTATATTCATGTCTTGGTCCAAACCTTATGACAAGTTAATCGTGAAAAGACCAACAGCAAATTTAGTATCACCAAAAATTCTCATTCCTTTGGTTTGTCATATACTTATTTTATTATTTTTCCAGGTTTTGCTTTGGTTTTGGGTTAGAAATGAACCATGGTACATACAGCCGGTTCCAGGTAGTGATGATGCTGTACTGTCTTCTGATAACACAGTATTGTTTTTATTTTCCAATTTCCAATATATTCTAATTGCAGTGGTCTTAACTCAAGGTCCACCGTATCGTGAGTCAATGCTTAAGAACTATCCATTTATGATCAACTTAGTAGTTGCAGTTTTATTGTCGGCAGCTTTGTTTCTTGTTGATGGAAATTCCAAATTTGGTGATTTCATGCAATTAACCAACTTATATGGATGGTTTTATTGGTATATTATATTCTTTGCTGTAGCAAATCTTTTGATAATGTTAACGGGGCAAAAATTATGGTTCCCAATAATAGCAAAATTCTACAAGAAGATATTTCAAAGACTGAAGATTGGCAAGAGTAAAAAGTTATTCAAAAACTTGAAGAAAGAATTTAATCTATTTGAAAGTGTATAGACTTAACTAGACAAATATAAAATACTACATAATTTGACCATAGTGATAATGCACAAACTGACCATTAGTGCTCTTCGTTCGCTAGCAGAACGCAACTTAAGTGCTACATCACCACCATATTCAAAAATGAATGCAAAAATTAAGAGTGCAATTTTACTGATTCCGCCCAGGATCGAACTGGGGACGTTGTGCGTGTTAAGCACATGCCATAACCTACTAGACCACGGAACCGTACCTTGTGGTTTCTAATTCCTTTCTTTTTCTAACCACGCATTCGGTTTTTTTTTGATTTACATCAATTGATGATGACTTGAGAACTGCAATCTAATAGATGTTATACGAATGAAGACATGTTTGTATTTCAGGTGTAATACTAAGTCGCCGTTTGATGCTTCATCATTTTTTAAAAAATTTTCTCTAAATTTAGATAAAGATTTGCTCAAAGGTGCTGCTGCTACTGCTGCTGTTGAATAACAAGTTATATTTCTATTAACGCTGCAGTCATTTTATCTGTTAAATGTCGGAAAAAGTGCTTTACTGCAAGCCTCAATGGAAGTTTTTGAATAAAGATTGAAATCTTAGCTGATGCATATGGTCACCTTACAGGAAGTTGTGTAAATAGATCCTAGACTAAAAGTCTATTCTTGGTGTGGGGAAATTGCTGGTTTGGATGTTTAGATAAGGCTTTTTGAAAATTAACTGCAACTAATTTTCTTGAAGTTTTCTCATACAATGCAAAAGCGGGTGAGATGCGCGTGACCTCTGGGATGCATTACTATTAGCCATCAATGGAAATTAAGTTGAGCCTTTAGGCTACAACGCGCCTAACATGCAACTGTAGGTTCATGAATCATTTAAAGCTCAAATTTTCAATCAAAATCACCAAAGATGGTTGCAAATGGGATATGATAAAATAAAAGCAGACTAAGGATATTTGTGTTCTCTTTTCTGACACCGTCTCATAAAGGAAATTTTTACAATATATTGTTGGTACGGCAGGTATTTCTTGTGATACAAAGATTAAGAAAATTCCAGCATATCAAATCATCTCAGAAGTCAGCCCCACTAAACATTCAAAATTTATTTGGTGGATATGGTGCATATCAGATCTATATGACTTTCCTTGGCTTACCCAAGCTAAAATAGAATCAAAACAAACAAAAAACAAACATCTGGAACTTATGCTCTCCGATTTGTCCCTACTATGGGATTTTATTCACTTGATAACTAACCAGAGATGCCATCACATGTTGATTGCCGCCCCGAGAAAAGTAGTTATAAGGTTAGGTGACCTCATCATCCAATTAATTTCACTCCAACGCGGCGCTTTGATTGCTAAAACCCAACAGCTATTTTTTTGAAGATGAACTTTAATTTCCTGTTCGTTTTGCCAAGAAATCAAAAGTGCTCAAAAACAAGTCTTAGGTTGAAAAGCTCTGGAAAGCTCTGTTTTTGTTTCTCAGAGAAATTAGAGAGACGATATTTATCATCTTGCCTGTTTAATGTGAGTAAAAGTGAGTTCATGTTTTAACGGAGTAAGAGGGGTATTTCTGTGCGTGCATGAACGAATTTACGACGGGGGAAGTTTGGGCATGCCGACATCAATTCTTGAATATGCACAGATGCGTAACCGACGCAGACAAAACCAGTGTTACAGAATCCAGCACTTATCTACTATGTCCTCAATTACTATTTTCTTTATTCAATCAACAGACTAATTTTATGGGGTACATGCTCTTCGAAGTGGGTGGTGAGGGTGAGTTGTGTTATGGAGGAGGGGTATCATTATTATAAGTCGATGCTTGAATGCTTGGCTTTTGACTGCAAAAAAAAACGACAGTGGTCTGACACAAAACACAAATCTTGTTGAAAATATGAATATTTTGAGAAAACCAAGAGTAGGTTCAAGAATTTATAAATATGTCACCATCCCCGAACGATTGGCATATCCATTTTTCTATTCATCCAAAATAACTAGTTCAAAACGATGCCATCAGAATCTTTCAACTCAAAAGAGCACTCCTTGGTGAGCGAGCCTTCCACTCAAAAAGTCCAAACCTCAGGTGATGGAAATGAGTTCGTGATCTTAGGAAACAACAAATTCTACAGGCATGAATTGATGAGTGTTGTCAATTCCGCCGCATTACCATTAGCCCCACAAACACACGATTTTGCAAACCCAGGTCCAGTAGGTTTATGTGCATTTGGTATCTCTACATTTGTTTTATGTATGGTCAATGCCAGAGCCATGGGAATCTCAGTTCCTAACGTCGCTGTAGGTTTGGCTTGTTTTTACGGTGGTTTAGTTCAATTTTTAGCAGGTGTATGGGAATTCTTTGTCGGAAACACTTTTGGTTGCACGGCTCTTACTTCATACGGTGCTTTTTGGTTAGCTTGGGGTGTTATTCAAGTTCCATCATTTGGTATCAAAAAAGCTTACGAGGGTACAGATCAATTATCAGATGCTGTTGGATTCTTCTTAGTTGGTTGGGCCATTTTCACCTTCATTATGACAACATTGACCTTCAAAACCAACGCTACATTCTGCGCATTGTTTTGCTGTTTAACATTGACTTTTATTCTTTTAGCTGCTGGTGACTTTACTAGAAAACTCAGTGTGACAAGAGCTGGTGGTGTTGTTGGTATTGTTACAGCATTCTTGGCCTTCTACAATGCTTTTTCTGCAGTTGCCATCAAGCAAAATTCATACTTTGGTGCTGAAACTTTCCCATTCTCAAAATAATTGTGTTGGTAAAACTAATTACACACAAATTCTATACATAATCATTTACTAATTTTTTTGGGGACCGGGAAATTATTATTTATTTTGTTTTCATTTATATTTCTCTCTTTATAATTTTGCCATTACTATAATTAATACACACAGATCGACACAGGTTCAGTTGGCCATGTAGTGCTCCGAAATGGAAAACACCCAAGAAAAGGCGATGTTGGGATTAAATGTCTGGGATATTTTCCTTTTATGATTTTGTTTTTCACACAGAATCTAAGATACAAAATGTAATATGCTCACTGAACCTATAAAAGTTGATCATCACCATACTTGTTCTTATACAACCCAAGTGCCTTTATTGGGAATAAGAATCTATACGAAGGATACTCAATAGCACAGCTATGGTTGAAAACACCTTCTACATCTTCAAACTTCCATTCCCCAGTGGGCTCCTGTCTCTTCATTAAGAATTGAACACCTTTTTTAATCGGCTTTTCGTCTGGATAATTAGCCAAAATTAAACCAATAATTGCCCATGCAGTCTGAACAACTAAAGACTTTTCTCCATTCACATAACTGTGTATTTCACAGGATTTCATAGACTCTGACCAACCTCCATCTTGCAACTGTTTCGAAATGAGGAAATCACATCCCTTTCGGACAGATGATGAAGATTCATAATCTAAACCTACAGCACTTAATGCTTCCAAGGCAAACATTGAAGCATATGTATAACAAATACCCCAGCATCCGTACCACGAACCATCAATTTTATCTTGTGTGTCTATGATATATTCGATTGCACTTGAAATTGTTTTTTCAATCAATTCAGGTTTAAAGTCTGGGTAGTATTTCCGGAAGTAAGTTAATCCCAATACCGAAGAGTCAGTACATTCAACATAGGGATATTCAACCATGATATTATTAAAAACCTCCGCTGGATTCAATTTCTCCAACAACAAAGTTGACTTGATTCCTTCGTATGTGGAAAATGAACCATATTTCCAATCCCCGACATTTTGAATTTGTAGTAATACTTCTACTGCTTCATATAGATTTTCATCATGTATTTCATCTTTTATGTCAGCAAAACTTTCATGATTTCTTACCATGATTATTGCCTTCATGGCCTCTGCAGTACAGTCACTGACTGTATATCCCTGATCTTTGGTACTGAAGGGCCATGCTCCTTTACGTCTATCTCTAAAACTTCCTGGCTCACAATCTTCAGTAAACTGTGATCTCACTAAAAATAGATAAGCCTTTCTAATCATATCATGGTACTTTGAGTTATCAACCAAGCCAGTCATAAAGAAGTACTGAACCATGAATGCAGCATCCCAAACTTGTACACCATTTGTTCCCATAACTGTCATACCCTGTGGTCCATGGAACAAGACATCATTCATTCTTTCTTTGAGTTTCGCAAAGTTTTCTGATTTTGGACCTTCACGATAATATGTAACAACCATGTTAAAGGCAAAACTAACCGGCGCAATACACAAATAGTCTGTATTTTTATATTCCTTGTCTATCAAATCATAAACTTTTGAATTCACCCAATTTAATAACCATTTTGGTCTCACAATGTCCCATTTACTCAAGAGTGCATTGGAAAAATCAAGTATCTTAGTGTGAGGATAATATAAATCAACTCCGCATACATTATTACGGTGTTTGGAGAACTGGATCGATTCATATGGTAGTTGACTAGGTACATAGATTTCATTTCTAATTTCTTCTAAAAGTGGATCAAGTGGACAGTTGACTTTATTGGCCAGAACATACCCTAATGGTAAGTAGATTGCTCTAGTATGAACCCACCATCGTCCCGGATGAATTGGCAAAGTATAAGGCAAAGTCCATAGTTCTGGGGGGGCTGGATTTACACCTTCCCATTCATAAAGGTTTAGCACAGATAGCCAGGCTTTTCCCCAATGTGGATTTCTCACCGCCCCTCCTAAACGATGCAAAGTTCTTCTTGCTTTAACCATGACTGGATGGTCTTTCGGCATACCCAATAAACGAAGACAAACATAGTTCATAGTGGTTCCAAAGCAAGTGGATTTATCAACTGAATGTAAACCCCAGCCACCATCTACTGGATGTGAAGTATTGACTATGTATCTAATCATTTCTTTCCTATACGGCTCTGTAATCTTCTGTTTACAAAAATAATTGGCAACAACATATCCAATTGTCATAAACATTGGACCCTTGTACTGACATGGAAAGATACCATTATCCAATTGCAACAATTTCAAGAAATCAGCACCTTTTTCAGAAGCTTCTCCAGGTGTACGTATTGCAGATGGTGGAGGTGTAGGAAACTCAGGAGAATTTAACAACCACTGTACAAACGTCGATTGTGGTTCATCTGAACTGTTTTCTTCCAAATAATGCCATGTTTCCCTGCCTACTGGATCTGTGTGCAACCTCCAACGTGAGATATCAGTCTTTTCAAGACCAATCTCATCGGAATAATACTTCATAGCGACTATTGGCGAAGGAAAGTGGTAGAAACTGACGTCGTACACTTGGGCATGCCGCCGTCAAGGTATACGATACGATTTCCCATGTGACATATGGGCCTACCTGTATATAATCAGACACACCAAATAGCAGACAACAGAAGGTCGTGTACTTTAACACACCAACGAAAAAAAGGAGAGAAAAACTTTGTAGCGAAGAGTACCCACCTAAATAACCAGTGTATATACAGTGGATGGAGGTAGAAATTTACAAAAAGACATACAAAATCCTTCAGCCAGTTTGACCATATTCTCAGCTCAGCACATCATCACGCTTACCACATTTTGTACATTCTTATCACCATTTCTTGTTAGTAGAGTACTAGATAGAGGCTTTGCTTCATGTATATTTCAGATAAGAGTATGGCAAAGAGAAAATTAAATGCTAAGGATGTTTCAGCCATAGAGGAAGAAAATGAAGAATTTACAGCATTTTCCGATAGAGACGAGGAAATGAATCACGAAGTCACCCCCAATGGACATAAGAAGGAAACTAAAAACGAAGGAGAAGACGATGATGAGGAAGAAGAGGAATTGGAGCAACATCCATCACAACCACCTATCAAAAAACAAAAGAAACAACTATCGGCACAAGATGTCCAAGTCGCAAGAGAGACCACAGAGTTGTTCAAATCCAACATCTTCAAACTTCAAATAGATGAGTTGATGAAGGAAGTTAAAGTTAAAAGGAATCATGAAGAAAGAATGGAGAAAGTATTACGTCGAGTGCATGATTTGATCAAACAAGTTCCTCCTATAGAAAGCCTAACTTTGCAGCAGGCCGAAAGTCATTTCAACCCAAAGAAAATAGTTATCCCATTCCCTGATCCGAAACCTACCAAAGTCAACTACACATTTTCATACTTGCCACTGGAAGATCTTTCACTTGTAGGATCATATGGTTTAAAAACTGGAGTCAATCAACATGGTGGACTGAGTATAGAGGTTTCCTTGACCATGCCTAAGGAAATATTTCAACCAAAAGATTACTTGAATTATAGGGCATTGTACAAAAGAGCATTTTACTTGTCATATTTGGCTGAACATTTGATTCCGTTGTCCAAAAAGAACAACTTACCAATAAAAGTATCATACCACTACTTGAATGGTGATGTTTTGAATCCAGTTTTGAAGCTAGAAAGTATACAAACAGAAAATCCGGACGACCTAACTTTCTTCAAGACAAGATACTCAATCAACTTAATAGCAGCAATACCATTTGGAGTTTTCGACTCCAAGAAATTGCTTCCAGACAAAAATTGTATACGAGTTCAGTCAAATTCTGAAACCTTACCACCAACTCCACTATACAACTCCAGCATTTTAACTCAATCTTCATATGATTATTATTTAAAATACTTATACACCATGAAAAAATCCACGGAAGCCTTCAAAGATGTATGCGTTTTGGGAAGACTCTGGCTTCAACAAAGAGGATTTGACTCATCAATAAACAACGGTGGTTTTGGCCATTTCGAATTTGCCATCTTGGCGAGTGCTTTATTAAATGGTGGAGGATTGAGTGGTAATAAGATTTTACTACATGGCTTTTCATCTTATCAGTTGTTCAAAGGAACAATCAAATATTTGGCAACCATGGATTTGAATAAAGGATACCTCTCATTCTCCTCATTGATTGGTGAAAATATTGCTTCTAAATACAAAGCTGATGGATTTAACGTTCCTACGATTTTTGATAAAAATACAAAGTTAAATATTTTGTGGAAAATGACAACAGCTTCGTATGAAAGATTACAGAAACAAGCTATTCAATCTTTGGACTTATTGAACGATGTCGTTAAGGATAGATTTGATGCCATCTTATTGCAAAAATCAAATTTTGACCCAATCAAGTATGATGTGGTTTTAAATTTGTCTGCTCCTGATGAATTATATGATTCATTTGGTCCATTGGAAAAAATATCATACATTACATTCGGCAATTACTTGAAGAATAGAATATACATCATATTGAAAAATGCATTGGGAGATAGAGTTACATTGATTGATATTCGCAATGAAAAACCAACAATGCACTATCCAATTAACAAAAGAAAACCATCACATCCAAATACCACATACATTATAGGGTTGCAATTGAATGCGGATGAATGTGACAAATTAGTTACTAAGGGCCCAAACAATGAAGACAAAGAAGCAGGCTTGAAGTTCAGATCATTCTGGGGATCTAAAGCGTCATTGAGAAGATTCAAGGATGGCTCCATCCAACATTGTGTTGTTTGGACCATAAAAGATCAAGAGCCAGTTGTATTAGCAATCATAAACTATGCCTTGGATTTGCATTTACAACAGGATATTTCCCATTATCTACATACCGAGGTTGGGCATTTCGACAATAGGTTGCCCATTCCATTACTACCAACAGCCGCAAATCAAGTCATTACATCTTTGGTTAGTTACACTGCCTTGAGAAACTCATTTGAAAATTTAAGTAAAGTTTTATCTACATTCGACTTACCTTTGAGCATCAAATCCTTGTTACCAGCATCACCATCTTTGAGATATACACCTTTGTTGCAACCAGTACCATTTGCTGTATCAAATCCAGAGTTTTGGAATGACTGTGTATTACAATTTGAAACCTTTACAAGATGGCCAGATGAAATTTCTGCATTAGAAAAGACAAAAACAGCACTTTTGTTAAAAATTAGTGAAATTTTACATGATACAGAATATACTTCATTTATGGCTAAAGATGAATCAATATCATTTAATGAAGACATAAACACTTTGAACATACTAACTCCAGATGGTTATGGGTTCAGAATCAGAGTATTGACAGAGAGAGATGAAATCATGTACTTGAGAGCAGTTGCAAATGCTGATAAGCAAAAAGCTTTGTTACAGGATGTTTACTTAAAGTTCAATCAAAAATATCAAGGTGTAGTCAAACATACACATACAGTCACACAACTAGCACAACACTTTCAATTTTATTCACCAACAGTCAGGTTTTTTAAACAATGGTTAGATTCTCAGCTTCTTTTGGATCATTTCAATAGCGAATTAGTTGAATTAATTGCGCTTAAGCCATTTGTTGATCCATCGCCATACTCCATACCACATTCAGTCGAAAATGGTTTTTTGCAAATCTTGAACTTCGTAGCTAACTGGAATTGGAAAGAAGATCCTTTAATCCTCGATTTAGTTAAAAGCACAGCCGATGAAGATATTAAATTTGGTGACAAATTATCGATACAAGCACATAGAATAATCGAGCAAAATTTCGAAAAGATAAGAAAAAGTGATCCATCAGGTATCAAAACACAATTATTTATTGGATCAAAAGACGATCCATCAGGTATATTGTGGTCCAATGATCTAACATTACCTATCGCAACCAGATTGACAGCTCTTGCTCGTGCTGCAATCAATTTAATCAAAACAGAAGGAGTTTCTGAGACCAACCTTGATTTAATCTTCACCCCAGCTTTAAAAGATTACGATTTTACTATACATGTGAAATCAAACAACATCACTTCTTCTTCAGGTATTCTTCCACCTAACACATTTAAGAATTTGGTTCAACCACTAACTTCATTTCCTGATGATATCACCACTAAGTACGATTTGATTCAAGCTTTTGTTGATGAATTAAATAAAAAATTTGGCAATGCTATAATCTTTTCAGCTAAAAAATTCACTGGATTGTGTAAAAATAATGAAAATGTCATTGGAGGAATTTTTGTTCCAGCAAAGTTAGTAAAAAAGAGATTCAGAGTTAATTTGGGCATTAATGTTAAACCATTAGAAAATGGTGAAGAAGTTATTATCAACAAAGATGCTATTTTCGATCAAATTACACTTTTAGGGGGAGATTTAATCAAATCATTTAATTTCCGTAAATAAACTTTATAGAACACTTGTAATAATACATTATGATAATATATTGTAATTCCCTATTATAGTCAAGGGATGCGATCTATATAATTGCATAGTCATCTTTAATCATAATCTAGGACTTTTGTAGTATCAGCAACTACCAAATCTGGCTGCGACAAGAGTTCTACTATCTATAAATAAGATATACACATGTGGTTACAATTTGAACACACTAGACCCTTCTTTCTTTCGTCACATTATGACTTACTCGGAACAAGATCTTAAGGATTCAAAACTACTTCATCGAGATTTACGTGCTGTTCCGTTAGTAATTGAAAGGTCTGAGGGGCAATAATCTTTTGCCAAGATGGTACGAAGCTTCAAGATGCAGTGGGAGGTGCAGCAGTTGTTTCAGTGGGACATGGAAACCAAGAGGTGATTGACGCTATTAACACTCAATTGAAGAAAATTGCTTATATACATACTGGTGATTTCACCTTACCAATTGCCGTAGAATTAAATGGTCGTATCTTGGACGGCTATGAGAGATTCGGATAATCAAAGGTTTATTTTTCAAGTTCTGGTAGTGAAGCCAATGAAGCAGCTATTAAGTTGGTGATGCAGTATTTCTATGAACAGGGTAAAACCACAAAAGCCTATTTCATTTCAAGAAAACAGTCATACCATGATAATTGTCTTGGAGGGATGTCTCTCTCTGGTCATGTGGCTAGACAGAAACCATTTGAAGGTTTAACTAACAACGATCATTTTCATCAAGTTAGTCCATACTTTGAATTTAGATACAAGAAACTAAATGAAACGACTCAAGAATACGCTCAAAGATTGGCTGATGAATTAGAAGAAAAGATTGTCGAACTCGGTCCTGAGAATGTTGCTGCTTTCTTCGCTGAAACTATTGTTGGTGCCACCACCGGGTGCGTTCCTGCTGTGCCTGGATACTTCAAGGGCGTTAGAAAAGTATGTGATAAATATGCTGTGCTTTTGGTTCTTGATGAAGTCATGTGTGGATCAGGTATAACATATCAATAGTTCAGCTAGGTTATTTTAATGAGGGATGAGAAATTAGCATCAAAAAGTCCCAGATAGTTTAGTGGCTAGAATTACCGTTTGTCGCATGGTAGACCAGGGTTCAATTCCCTGTCTGGGAGTATAGATTAATGTTTTTATGAACCAAGAGTTCGGATGTGTTCTTTTTTTCCCAAATTTTGAAACATCTCACTACTATTAGATAAGATTATTTATATGGTGATACAGATGTATCGTCATTTAAGACTCAAGATCTAGTACGAAATCTATGTAAAAAGTATAAGAGGGATTCCATTTATTTCTTGTGAAATTTTCAGTCTCTCAGAATCTATCCAGTGAGTTATAGATAGAATATATCACTTGTAATACCAAATGTTTGGTATTACTGCAAATATCTACTAGGGTTTTATTCACGGTAAGTTCACGTGCGCTACAGAGTTATACCACTGGAATGATAATAAGATATCATAAATGAATCATAGTTCGAACACATCACCTGTAATGTCGGACATTTCAATTGAGTTGTATTACACTAGATTTTCGTGTTCATAGTGGTATACCAATGGAACGACAGAAGTGCAAACTCAACAACTAATAGTTCAATACAAATAACTTAGGTTGGAAGTTATGCTGAGATTATAATCTTCTAATTCATTCTCAAAAAGTAAATAATCCCAGATAGTTTAGTGGCTAGAATTACCGTTTGTCGCATGGTAGACCAGGGTTCAATTCCCTGTCTGGGAGCGTCTAATTTTCTGAGTATCAGTTTTTTTTTTGATTTTTTACCACTCTCAACGTGTAAAAGAGTTGTTTCCTGGTATCATTGCTTATGCACATTCTTTCAGAACTTAAGAAGACCTTAATTCTTTTTCTCATGATGATGAGTTACTTAGTGGTTGCAATTATAATTTTGAGCAATACACAAAAGACTATTTCCAGATGCTGGTTTAATTTCTATGTCACGTGTGTCCGCGTAATTCGTACTGCATTTTGGAGTTTGTGAAGGGTAAATACAGTTACGAGCAATAGTGTTCAGTCAAAGGATCATTTATATCATAGTACAGGAAAATTCGGTGGTACTGGTAGCGGAGGTGATAAAGCTCATGAATTATATCTTTCCCATTATGAAACTGTATATATCATTACTTGCCTCTAGTTATGGTAGTAGCTTATTTAACGTACATTTTGGACTCAAGGTTGTTGGTTTTCGTCATGGGTTCGCAGCTTTACACACAACATCTTTCCAAATTTATAAAAACTAGTTGAAGATTCAAGTTGAAAAGTTCGCAAAATTTGCAACCAGCAATTACTTTATTATTGAAAATCCAGAACCACCGAATACATACCCAGAGCTCTTGAAGGATGTTCAAACAAAAAGAAGGTGATTAAATTTAAGGCTTGTAGTGAATTAAGATCTACAAACTCCAGAGTAATTCAATTGCTAGATAAAAGAAATTCATAAGTCAGAGGGCAAAACTAGCCAACTGTATATTACAAACCATGTGAATGGTAATGTATGGCAATGTGGCATACCTTTTCTTTTGTACACCGCAACTTGTGTGTTATCGTACTATTGGGGAATTATTGATATGAATAAACAGGGGTTTTATTTCAGTTATTATGTTGTGAACTAACAACTAACCTAGTTTGTCACTGCAATAAACTTGTGCAGTGTAATATATGGGGCTTGAAACAACGCTTCCAGAAAGAGTATTTTCACACTTGATATATCCCATGGCGTCGACCTTTTTATCAACTTCGGCTTCCGAAATTCCAAGAGTTTCGGATGACATGTGCTATAACTGGTTTGATTGACATCACTTAACTGGGCAACAATACCTGGTGATAGGGCAAACAGCAACATGTTTTAATAACAGGGTAACTAAGTAATAAGTCGTAATACCAAGACCAACGCTACCAGACTCTCAGGTAAACTTATGAACTTAGTTTTTCTATATCCATTCAAGAGATAAACAGGGTATTTTAGTTGTAGATTGGGTTCGGTCTGCAGTTATATTAATCGATTATTGGCGTATTGAGCCTTCGTGACACTTTTTTCTATGTTAAGTAAAAACTAAAGAATAAGACCTAAGATATTTAAAATGTAGGAGAACATTCAATTATTCATAGTTGAAGTTGTCATTCATTGAGGAGCAAAAGTCTTTCCAATGATTCATTCAGAATGTACCATTTACGGAAATAAATCTTCAATTACTGTAAATAGTAATTATATAATGTGATGATGGTATAATGTTGAAGCTCCGAGCATACCGCTGAAATAGCTTGGTCTCCCATATAGAAGTGGTTGTAAGTGATACTTAACGTGTGTGTCGGGCATGTGATGCCGTAGCAACTAGTGTTACGAGAGCGTGTCACGGGATAACAAATCACATGGAAAGCACATCATGTGGTCTTGTAGTTATCATAACTCTAAATATTAACTATTCAACAACAGAAGCGCAAATGGTTTAGTGGTAAAATCCAACGTTGCCATCGTTGGGCCCCCGGTTCGATTCCGGGTTTGCGCAATTTCAGATTTAATTTTTTTTGGCTGTATCGTGTTTTATCGTTTCTAGAATTTAGAGATACTGTCTCGTAAGCAAAGCAGATTCTGATCTGTAGTTTTGATATCGTACTTGTTTGACTACCGCAAATTTAAATATCTCTACTTCATCATCACCTGAATCGGGCCTATTAATTCTATAAGCTCACATTGCATCTTTCTTTTTTAGTTTGTCTGACAAATTGTATTAATATTAGCTGGAGTTTACTTAATCGGTTAGATAGAAGAAAAAAAAAAATCTAAGAGTTACAAATCCACTTTTTAAAACCCACAATGAATACAAAATCGAATCAACAACATCAATCGAATTGGAAGTCCCTACTAAAGAATTGGGAATATAAAACTGCAATTTTCATAATTATATACTTCTTATTTTCACATATACTTCTTGAAACTACAGATTATGTCAAGGAAAAAGGGTTGAATAAAAACCTCAAAGTTCTTCCTGAAGAAGTGATTGAATATTATGAAACCAAACCTTTTCTGAATGTTAATAAATTTGCATATATGCAATATGCTACAAATTACGATTATTTGAATTTGGCTATAATAAATTTCATCCACTTACGGAAAGCAAACACGGAAATTCCAAATTTGGTGATTATATATGATGAAATTCTTCACTACTATGCAAGTAGTAAATGGAGTGACCTATTTCAAGTTGCAAACTATTACAATATCACAATGAAGCCTGCACCATTGATCAAAGCAAGTTATAAAGATGATTCCAATTGGGCTGCCTCATTCACTAAATTTCATATCTTTAATCAAGATGAATTCGATAGAATTGTGTTCTTTGATTCAGATTCGATGTTTATTAGAATTGAAAAATTCGAGGATTTTGAACATCTAGAGAGTGGGTATAATCATGTCGATGAGTTATTCAAGCTTCCTAAAGATATTTCGTTTGCATTGCCACAAGCGTATTGGTTGAATAATGTAGTTGAAGGTAAATCACCCTTGCAAATTAAAAGAAAAGTTGAAATACCAAACACTAAGAGGCATGGACTTCGAATGAAAAAGTTGGTAAATGATTTATCTCGCACAGATGATTGGCAATTATTACCACTGTTGCTCTACGAACAACATAAGTTTGACAATGTTGAACACTTCTTTGCCAATCATTTCATGATGATTACGCCATCTAAGAAGACTTTCAACCTGTTGATGAAATATGTAAATAATCCCTGGTATTGGTCATTTACCAACAGAGCCAATTTGAGAAAATCCACCGAGTATGACATGGAGATTTTGAACAAGTATTTAGATAATGAGCTACATAAACAACGTGTAAACATTGGAATATTACCCCATAGAGTATACGGAGTGTTAACAGGTGAGTTCGGCGAAGAGTGGCATGAAAGATTTGTGGTTGAACCACAATATTTGCCCTTTATCAAAAAGAAATCAAACACAGGTTGGACGCCCATTAAATTCTTCAAAAAAATCAAAGTTGTACACTTCTCAGATAGTCCAATTCCAAAACCATGGGAAGAAGAAAATAATGAAGAATCATATAATACCAAAAAGATTTACTGCAAAAACGGTGATTTGGAGAAATATCATCAAGAATATCCCAATTTCAAACCGAGATTGACTGATGATTGCGATAGTGTCAACATTTGGAACTGGTTTAGGCATCAATTTTATAGAGAAAGAGCTGGGTTTTGGGTAGTAGGGTAGATGATATGTAGAGAGATCACCAAGTGGTCAAAACAATACGTACATACCTGTATATAATATTTATTTACTTGATTCCAAATTTAGAAAAACGATAGTTAAAAAAGAACAGAATTTCACTAACAAAAATCACTAACTTAAATCACTGACAAAAAATTAAAAATTTTCTAATACAATCTTGTTACAAACTCAACCACCAACCCATTACTAGCATTTTTCTCAATTATTGACATTTCAATATGCTCAGGGACAAAATAGTTACTATAACATTAGATGCTGTAGCAGACGCCGTGAAAAGAGATGATTCAATATCGACGGATATGCCAAAGGCTATGCCTTCGTTAACAGATGCCGATTCGTTCACAACTCCTGCTATCTCTGTTCCACCAAATAATAATAATCCTTTCATAATAAGAGAGCATAATCCAACAGGAACGGTGTTTATAGCGGTGGGTGTAATTGTTGGAGCAATTTTACTAGGTTTCATATTGTACCATTTGATTTTATCATTAAGTGCCTCAAGAATGGCCAAGAAAGCAAGTGCAAATGACAGAAAACTATACGAGAAGTACGAAAGTAATAACAACAATGCATATGGTTTTGCAAATGTTACCCCAACTTCAACATTAAACAACTTTACAAATGAATATAATAATCATCACGGATCAGTTTCAAAGTTACCATTATTGAACAAATCATTTGGAAATTTTGGAGGTTCACAACAAGGAGATACTTCCACAATATACGCATCAGAAGTGGGGGGTCCAGCTACACTAAAACAAGATTTGACAAAGATGTTTATCTCACCTACAGCAGAAGTCATGCAACACAAGAGAGTTAGATCGTCTCATTATAATCCTTCATTGACTACTTTATCTTATGCTGGATCCACATCTAACTTGGTGAATCCCCCTCCCGCTACAAATAGACACTCACAATTGGTACCTAGTTTGTATATGAAGAATGAAGGGAACAATAGTGACTATTCATTATCTCAACAGGGTGCACCATCCGAACAACAACTGCAAACACAACTGCAAACACGACTGCAACAACCGCAACAACTACAACAACAATTAGATACGCCAAAGAATAGACGGACACTTCCTTCCATGTACCTTGAAGATTTAATTGATAAAGAATAGGCTATATATGTTGGATGTATACATATATAGGTAGTTTGACAATATTTAGGGATGTATTGCAAAATTCATTAGTTCATAATTTTCTTATAGTTTCGTCTCTGAGTAACAACCAGGGTACAACTCACGCTCCCACCACAACAACCGCAGTACCACTTTCAAAAGTGAACAGAATACAAGAAATTACAAACGAGAAAAAATATGATATCAAAAATTTTAAACATCAGACGTATATAATAAACAACATTCACAGCACAGCACTGCATAACATTACTACTTCCATAATATCTAAACCCACCTACTTTTTCACTCCTTCATTGATATACCATATATATATATATATATATATATATACAATTCATAGATATTTTCATTTCGACTGAAGCTACACGTTAAATAATTTTTCTCGTCAAGTCCCAAATAAGTAACTGATAACATAACATGCCTCTCTGTGGTGGTGGTCCAAAGACAAGTACGTAGCAAGTTCTGTATTTTCTTCATCGATGTTTGTTAATACTAACATACCAATAGTCCAACGTAAGATTGTCATTCTAGGAGATGGTGCGTGTGGCAAAACTTCTGTTCTAAATGTTTTTACCAGAGGTTACTTTCCGCAAGTGTACGAACCTACAGTTTTTGAAAACTATGTACATGATATTTTCATTGATGGGCAAGGTGTGCAGTTGTCATTGTGGGATACAGCAGGCCAAGAAGAATTTGACAGATTAAGATCACTCTCGTATTCAGATACTCATTGTATAATGTTGTGTTTTTCAGTTGATTCACCTGATTCTTTGGAAAATGTTCAATCCAAATGGGTTGGAGAAATTGCTGATCATTGCGAAGGTGTGAAATTGGTATTAGTTGCATTAAAATGTGATTTAAGAAACGATGAGGATCCAGATGATGTTCCTCAACAACAAAGTAACCCATACGGCTCACAGAAGAGGTTGATCACCTACGATGAGGGTTTAGCAGTAGCAAAAAGGGTTGGTGCATTGAGATATTTGGAATGCTCAGCCAAGAAGAATAAAGGGGTCAATGAAGCATTCTCAGAAGCTGCCAGATGTGCACTTAATGCCAAACCTAAAGGAGCAAATGATAATGAACCAGAGAAGAAAAGTTGTGTAGTGATGTAAGAACTTTTTATTAATATATATGTACTCTAGCCTATGATAAGATACTATTTTTTGAATGGGTTACTCAATAGCTCTTTGCGTGCATCCCATATATCTTCGGAACTTCCTCTTGCTTTATCCTCTAGTAATCTTCTTTTGAAAAATTCTTGAGCTTTTATCCTATTATCTAATTCTCTTTCATTCATCTCTTCAATTGGTTTCTCTTTAGATTCAATGAGTGATCCAAGTTTCATTGCAAACCAAAATTTTTCACGTTGCCTCTTACAACTGTCATACGATCCATATCTATAGTAATTCTTAAATTGTCCACCGAGTGCAAAGCATGCAATTAAATCATCTAATGCTGACATTATCGAAACTTGACTTGGATAGTCATTTAATGAAGTATCATTTTGAATAGATATCATTATTTCTCCTCTTTTTCTTTGTATTTCTTCATTTGAATCCTGAAACAATTTCCCTATTTGATTCAACTCATTTTCTTCTTTCGACATGGTGATTTAGGTTGTAGTTAGGAGGCATGTATTCAAAGAAGAAATTTTTAAGACCGTCAAAAAAAATATACAAATCAAAATGGAAAAAAATGCTCTCAGCAGGATTCGAACCTACGATCTCCTCATTACTAGTGAGGTGCCTTACCAACTTGGCCATAAGAGCCCTTAACGTTAACTTTCAAATTAATTTTCACATTAAGTTTCTTAATTAATAAAATAAAGGAATTTAAATTAGTTCATGAGAATCAAAGCGACGTCTAGCGAGATGTTATCTCAGTCGATGGAGATTATCCATCAATACAACTCCAAACAATCAATCCAATGATATCAATTAATTGGTGCCGTTCCTCCAAAGGTGTCCATGACTATGCTTCTCCTCATTCCATTAGTTTCATCTGTAAGCAGTAAAGTTAAAATTTTTGCTACCGTAACCTCGAACTCATGAGGGTACAGAAATACTATAAATAGGAGCCGAATTATCTTGTTTTTATATCTGGTCATAGTTTAACTAACTAAGTATACAACTTTACTTTCTAATTTTATCTGAATGTAATAGTCACGTGCAAATTGTTACAATGTGTATCCGATGCCAACATTTACGACCACAATATAGTATCGAGTGAGTATTGCATGTGCTATCAAATACTATAAATATTCTCTAAATTATCCTGTTTTATTTTTAAGTATAGTTGGTGACCAAGTTAACCAAGTTTTAAATTATGTTGGGGTTTGGTAAATCCAACAGCAGTTGGGCGATTACTTTCTTTTTATTAACATGTATAAGTGGAATGGCAGGAAAGGCAAAGTACGGATTGTTGCTGATTATTGGTAGAATGAAGTTGGATTTAAGCGTAGAGATAGAATTTCATCTGCACAGTTAGTCAACGGAACACACTTCGAAGATACAATAAAGGAATCGTTAATCAGCAATCACATTAAGAAGACAATAAGAGATATTGTATATGCAGTCTTTATGAATGACGCACCTAGTCCGCCAATCGTTAATCACAAACCAAAAAGTGTTAGGTCTAAACAAGGCTAGATCTCTTTCGGATACAGCGTATTGGGAGCCATAGACATAACTGCAAGTGCGGGTAGACGTATATGTAATTTTAATTATATCTCGTTAAATGATAATAATCAAGAGGCTTGGACATACATGATGAGAGCAATAAGTACACTTTTGGTATTGGTGGGCACAGGGTTAGCTACAGACCAGTGGCCGACTGTCTATGACTACGGCCGTCTGAAACCAGATATCCAACATCAGCATAAGCATCAGCATATAACGGCCGATAAATTTGTAACAGAGAAAATTAGCAGATTAATTACACCTATAAATTCCTCTGACCTTGCCATTATAGGAGTAGAATATGGCTCACTGGAAGTAAGTACAAATTATTTGAATATTCACGTAGGAACAGGATCGGGGAAGTATATTTATACCACATATTCTAGTGTTAAGGGAACACATGTAGGATATATAGCGAAAATAATAAAGAGAAGTTTTTCCCTACACAAATATACTGAGCATCGAACAGCACTAGTTGACACGAACCTAGCAATCACAGAACTAGACTCAATGCCGGGGTTCTTTTACTACACACCGTCACCATGGTATTGGGTTTTTCGTGATTTGAATCACGGAAATGAACACATTGCTGAAGGTGTGATGAAATTTACAACTAGTTTCTACGAACAAGGTAATGTAAATAATCTACCGTACGGAGGGATGCCTAATCTTAGTTATGCTGACAATGACGAATTATAATAAATAAAAGGGCGACGTACCAGATAATTTAGATTTCAAATAAAATTAAGTTTTCTTGATCAACTGTACATAGAGATATAACAGGATTATTCAAGACATATTTATTCTCTTTCCTTACCCTTTTGAGAAGGGGGATACGATAGGAAGAATGAGCATTCATTACCATATTCGGTGATGAGAAAAGAAGATGACATAAAGTGAGGAGTGGCAAAGATTTGAACTCCTTCCAAGTGAACTGCATTATAGTTAGATAAGATAAGATTGGATTGATTGAAGGGGGATTATATCAATGAATATATTTTCTAGCTTTCAATTGCGATGGCACCAATTGTAAAGGTCCCGTGAAATGAACGTGAATCAATTTGAATACAAATTACAATATTATTTGCATACAACATCTTGAATTCCGTAGAAAAACACCTACTTTCTTGCTTACCTCAAGATTGTGTTCTCCTTGTGGTAATTTATCTAAACAAATAGAATAAGATTTTTCTCTGGAGGATTAATTGTGAAAAAAACCAATACAAAAATGGGCACGAGCACAATATTACTAATGGTAGTAACAGTAATGTTATAATTTGCAACTAGTGGTAAAGAGATATAGATAGACACAGATGTCAGTTAATTTTTCAAGACGGAACAGCATCGATTCTTAGATTATGCGCCATTCCCCGCCCTTCCCTGCCTGGGATTGAATCAATGGCAAGGCAGACATGATTGGCTGCCAGCACAGTGGCTTTCTAGGAGTGAGTTATTGGACTAAAAAGTAGCATACACAAACGAGTATAGACTGTGACAGGCTTTCAACTCAAGCAGTTACTTTTACGTTGATAATACTAATATTATTGATATTTCGGGCTTGCTTATACTGGTGGGTAATAGTCAACTATATGCCGCAAGATAAAGCGACCTCCAGGGTAGTGCCAAGTATGACTTGCCTAAAGTAAGCTTTAGGTCCCCAGGCAAACAAGACGGGTATAAGTTAAGATAGTGCCACACAAATTGCATTGTCCACATAGTATAATCAATGTTACGATGTTATATAGCTAAGTATTGTTGCTACCAGTCATGATGATTAATAAGGAGTCATGAACGGCTATGCAGCAAATCAAGAAAGAAATGCAAACAATAAATCTTCAGACAAAAGTGATAAAGCATCGTGGTCATCATATGACTGGGCTGGAGTTAATTAGGGACTAACTAACAGAAATAGACTGGTGTCAATGAACAAGCAATTAATAGTGACCAAAAGAATTCTAACGACTCAATGATACTTATTTTATGCTCGTCACTAGGTTTAGCATTGCAATACTGTTCTACATGGCGGTAAGTTAGATAGCAAGGACACAGTAATATGTAGTAATTATACATAAACGCATTCGGTAGGGTATACCTAGACTCTGAGTGTTTCTAGAAATTGGAGATTTGTCAACGAAACAGAAAGCAGTCTAGCCAAAAAGCGACGTGCAATACAGTGAGATTGTCAGACTAACATATATACTTTGAATAATGAGCAAGCTAGGACGTTTTTCAAATGTGTCAATTTTTGTAAGAACCACTGTTGAATAGGATGGATCCTCTCCACTTTTTGCTTTACAATACTGAATGGAACATTATTCCGGTTTGAATATATCCATCACAAATGTACTCAACGTGGGCCGGGAGGGGGGGGACACGTTAACATTTGCATAGATGAGGCTTTAAAAATTTCTTGATTACTACCATGAATATGTGTATGATATACCACTTTCTTAATACAATCGAAATGCTAGCTGTTGATGCCACATTCTCAAACTCTTCAACTATGTTTTTTGTTTTCTAGACTACAAATTGCATAATTATCTTCAAATCATGAAAACTATTGGAATATGTTTAGCATGATCCTTCTTCAAATTTACCTAGAAATTCAAGGCCATTTTACTTTTCTTTGGGCAAAAGTACTGCATTAAAAGATCAAACAGTTGCTGAAATCAACGAGTATGATGGTGGAGTAAAAAATGAAGCTATAGTTTCTTCACAAAATAAACTATGTCTTTCAAAAACTACTACCTGAACTCCTCCAAACTGCTAGCTTCCACTAAGTTTGAAACCACTTAAGCCTATTGTAATTGCTTCACTGAAGAGAAACCACTAGTCTTCCACATTTTTTAGCTGCCAAATACCAAAATTTGTACATACATACACTACCATATGTACATAATTTTTTTTAATTGGTTATTTAAAAATTTTTCCAGACCGAGCTTCAACCAAAGCTTGAACCACAACCAAAGTTAATGTTTAGTCTACCTACCTTCGGCCAAAGGTTCACAATAAATACAGTGAGATCCATAACGCTTATACGTAATGCCGGATTCTTGGGATACTTGAGTCCTGTTGAAGGTTCAACACATAGTTTTAAACGTTTAGGACGTGGTCCATCTTCCGGAAAAGGTAAAACTTCAGGAAGAGGGCAAAAAGGTCAAAAAGCCAGAGGAAAAGTCCCAAGATGGATGGAGGGTGGTCAAACGCCATATTTTAAACAATTTCCAATGGTTGGATTCAAAAACTCAAAAAAGAAAATCTATCAAGAAATCAATTTATCTAAAATTCAGGACTTTTGGAAAAATGGTAGGATTCCATTGAAAGAAGGTGAAACATTGGACATCAGAGTAATGAAGGAATGCGGACTCATAACTGGGACTTTATTAGACGGTGTAAAGATTTTAGGTGATGGAGTTTCAAAATATCATGTTCCATTGAATATTGAAGCTTCAAGAGCTACACCTTCAGCTATTGAAAAAATTGAAAAATTAAATAAAGAATTCACAGCCAGATATTTCACAAGATTAGGTTTAAGAGCCTTTTTGAATCCAGGTGGTTTTCTTTTAAGAAAAGGTTACGTACCATTACAAGCTAGACCAACAAAGAAGAAAGATATTGCTTTTTATTCTGATCCTGAAAGAAGAGGTTATTTGGCTAGAGATAGATCAATTCTTTTAGATCATTTAGACAAAGCTCGTGAAGAGTTGAAAGTAGCAAAACCAAAAAAGAGAGCCTCCAAATTTAAGTCATTAGTGGAACAATTAAGTGAAGCATCTACAACAATTTTCAAATCTACTGAGAAAACAATTAGTTTGAAAGACTTATAAACATGTACATAGTCACTTTATTCAATATCAACAAATAATTGTAATAGATTTTCAATTATATCTTGTAATTCGTTCACTCGTATTATATGCTTTTTGGAATCTTCTCTCCTGTTGAAGCTATAATTATGTTTTCGTAATACAAAAAGGGTAGCCTTATATGTCATTTGATGAATTTCCTTCACTGTCAACTTGTCATTCAACGAAGTGGCCAGATTTGCAGAAAGTCCCCGTATTCTTAGACCAGAAGATATTATTCGACTGGCGGCTGAATTGATTTGATCCTGGGTTGATAGTATCAGCGAATTTGATGGCGGAGATGTGGTGGAACTTATAATAAATGGATTCAGCTGTTGTTTTTTCTTCTCTAGGACCTTATCAAATAATAAAGTTGCAGAGGTTGGCTTTGTAGATGATTGTTGTAAATCTATACACGTATTATTGGGGAATACTCTGGTGCTTATCACCAGTTTCAATTTATTAACATTGGCAAAATTTAGTATCAATGCCTTGACCTGTCCTTCGAAATAAAACACGATGTAGATTTCATCACTGACTTTGCATAGGAGTCCTAAGTCATCTCTTTTATTTGACAATGGGATCTCTAGTAAATTCCTTTTGAAATATCTGAAAGTACTAGTATCATTCGAAAATACCAATACCGGCTGACAATATACCAAGTAGATAGGTAGACTTGTGTAGTTGATGTATGATAGCTCTGATTTGCATGATGTGAATTTGGGCAAAACATCCAATTTGACATCTTCTGACCACAACTGTACGTCATTGATTATCTCAGCACAATGTTGCAACCGTATAGTCGAAATGTAATGTAATTCATTAGGCATTAGTTTTGAAACACAAGAACACTCGAAGGGATAAAGTCCTTCCAACACAACTGAGTTGTACGTTAATTAATATTTAGTGCATATGTAACTAAAAAAAGGCAAAAAAGTTTGACAATCAATTAGCCATTCTTCAATTTTTTCAACTCAACCTGCATAACAAAGTGACAAGCAACCCTTATTTGCCATCAAACCTTAGAGCACAAATCACGTTATCGAATCCATCTTGGAATCAGCAGGGAAGTCATCGTTTATATATCAATCAATAAAAATTGGGCCTTTTAGAGATTAATTATCAAATCAGATCACGCAGAGTAAAAAGATGACTACAAGAACAAGAGTTTATTCGGTGGCCAAAGTTTATGCTGATGTTAACAATAGTAAGCCATCTGAGTACTGGGATTACGAGAACCATAAAATAGGATGGGGCGATATCAAAAACTATGAAATTATTAGTAAAATAGGAAGAGGTAAATACTCAGAAGTATTTCAAGGTGTAAACGTATTAAATGATGAGCCATGTGTTATCAAAGTGTTGAAACCAGTTAAATTGAAAAAAATTTACCGCGAAGTTAAGATTTTACAGAACTTAACTGGTGGTCCAAATATCGTGGCACTTTTGGATGTTGTACGAGATGAACAATCTAAAATACCTGCATTAATCTTTGAAAGAGTCAACAATGTTGATTTCAGAGTATTATATCCAAAGTTCACTATAAAGGATATACAGTTTTATTTCACTCAACTTTTAATTGCATTAGATTATTCTCATTCTATGGGCATAATCCATCGAGACGTTAAGCCGCAAAATATTATGATTGATCCAATGAATAAGAAGTTACGATTGATCGATTGGGGTCTAGCTGAGTTTTATCATTCAGGTATGGATTACAATGTAAGAGTAGCATCAAGATACCATAAAGGGCCAGAGTTATTGATAAATTTACAACAGTATGATTATTCGCTCGATTTATGGTCAGTGGGATGTATGCTTGGAGCAATAATCTTCAAGAAAGAACCACTATTCAGAGGGGATTCAAATAACGATCAATTAGTACAAATTACAAAAGTTCTTGGAACGGAAAACTTGATGAATTATGTCAGTAAATATGGTTTGAAGTTGAGTTCAGATTATGATGACATATTGGCTAACTACTCAAGAAAGCCATGGAAATCATTCATTAATAATGATAACAGACATTTGATGAGTGAAGAGGTGCTAGATTTGATTGATAAATTGTTGACTTACGATCATCAGTTAAGACCTACAGCCAAAGAAGCTATGGAACACCATTTCTTTAGAGTATAGATTATTTAATTAAATTGATTGTATACAAGGAAGAAATTAAAACATAGGCACATTGATTTTCCACTTTCAACACCAGACGAATCCATTAATATCATAAAGTTTACGATGGTTGTGGTATAGATGCAAAGCCAGTCTTTGTTTGAGTTTCAACCAATACATCATCTTCAAATGAGAATTATTTATAGGAAGCCAAATTAAATGTGGATTCATATAGTGGTATCAGAGAGTTATACTGGAGCTAATTATGTGAATGATTCTAATGTTGTTATGGAGAAGCAATGAAACACAAGTTCACTTCAACAAAGCTTCAATTTTTATACATGACTGCAATCTTCATGTCCTAAGAGAGTTCTTTTTGTGGTTGATGAAATTGATTTAGGCGTCACCAAAACCGCCGAAAAGCATCATTTGTTAGCGATATTTTGGATTTGGTGTTATCTCAAGCAAAAGTAAGTTATCAGTAATTTTAAAGAGATGCTCAATTGAATTATTACATTCTCGACATTTCTGATTCTATGAAAGGGTTTGCTTTGTGTTAAAGGTTTTGCTTAATGCTAAATATTAACTTGATCAATATTTGATTATCAATGCTTTTGTTGCAGAGAAGAAAGATTTGAAGTTTTATTTAATTTTTATGGAACTATATAACCAATTTAACCCAGTTCTTCCAACCAGTCTTTTCTAAGTTTTTAGTTATTGTATAAATAATAACATCCAGCCATTTCAGTAGCGTAACTTTGAAGTCCAGAAATGGAGGATTTCCTGGAAGGTAGATCATGGTTGAAACAAATAGGACCAGACCACACTTATCTCAAGTTGATTCTTAACTCATCATCAAATATGAATTCAGGACTTACTGAGTTACCTAAATCCCATAAGTTTGGTCATTTGTTTATTGGATGATTTTAAATGGAATATATAAGTTCGTAAATTTTGATAATTTGTGAGACTAAATTGTCCTGTAAACCCTTTGTCGAATCGTTTATCTTATCAAGCATAATTGTAGAAATGGAAGGTGTAGTTGTGGACTTCACACAAAATAGTCATCATAATAATCGTGTTGAACGTAAAGTAAATCAACATTCAATTTTATTGCCCAGCAAGTCGATAAAAAGGGTGCAAATATCAAAAATCAAACTAGAGAGATCAACTTTCACACAAAAGAGAATCGAAGCACCAAAAACAAGCGTTTCAAGCATCGAAGTATGTAGAGATGACACAACCATAACTTTTAAATATTGGTCAATAGCGCCAGCGATTCAAGATTGATGGTTGAATTTACAATCTCCACGAAGAGATGACGAACAAGTTTCTTGAAATGATTAAGATTTTAAGTGTCAGCCTTATCGAGCTTAAGTGGGCGAGCTCATATGAACGTAAAAAGTTTCAGACGCACATATCTTGTTTGCGTATCCCTTCAGAGGATGTTGACACATCAAACCGCAGGTTAAATTGATAACCTCGAAACAATTCAAGTAAATTGTTTTAGCTCGGCACGACCGATGATTAAATTTGATTTCAAAATCTTCAGTGCGATGTATATTACAATTATAATCTCGACCGCTGATCTATTATGTCAACCGAAGAACCATTAACATCAAACGTGCGTCCAGCAACAAACGCTTTAATAACCATCCGTATAATCAAATCATTTCCTTACAGAAATGTCAAAAATCATATCATAAAGGACATAGATTTGAAATCAACAACTCCGCATCTATTATTAGACAAGATCATAGGTATAATAAATACAACAGGTGCATTACGCCCATATAGAAATGTTGAATATGATACTTTGAAGATATACAACAAAGCCCATGGTTCTAAGTCAATGAACTTAGTTATAAACTTTGAAAACGATAATGACTGGGTTATTCTTAGTCACGATAAAAAAGGAGATGAGAAGAGTTTGTGGGATTTAGGTGTTCAAAATGAAACCGAATTGAGTTTGTTCAATTGGAACGAGTATGTTGCATTTAAAAAGAATCCTGAAGAAAAGTGGTAAATTCGAACTTTTAAAATGTGGTATATTCTAACTCGTGTGTGAATAGAAATAAAAGTACAGGACTTGGTGTTCCAATGTTTGCGCTGCGTATTTCGTGATCTCCGATAAATACCCATGTCTAAAAATGTTAGACATAAGGATATAGTCGAAATCAAGCATACAGTCCAAAGCTGCAAGTTAAACTTCCTTGTAACCTAAATTGGCCGTGATTCTTCGCTTGTGTTTTTCCCTTCAAGAACCTTGCTAGACTGTGATGTATTTTAAAAATGTTTATGACTGGATTAGTATCAGAACTTCCTCTCGAGGCTCCTCAACTCATCTGAACAGCAATGTTTTAATCGAGACAAGTAACTCAGCAAAATATGCCAGGAAAAGTGGTTGCAAAATTAACCGCGCAACACACCTAACTTGTAAGTTACACGTCACATCAAAGCAGGAAGTCAGGTAAAGAAGGTCTTGCATGGACAAACATAGCTAAAAGCGTTTCTTTTCAAATCTTTTGCATCAGTACGAAAGCAAAAGAAAATAATAACTCGAACAACAATTTGCAACTACAGCAACTCAACATTAAATATACAATCGCTCTCTCCAGGGTACAATACCCGAGCTGTAATCGGTGCCAGGCTTATGGTAAGTAATACATGGTCAAAGATATACATATGTATGTGACAGGTTCACTTTGTAGTGTTGTCGCAGGCACAATGTCGTGGAAGTACTGTGTGCACGACATACTAGGTGATGGTGAGCTCTACCAAGTGTCGCTACTCAAAACTAACCAATGATATTGTAGGTTTTATAAATTTGATAGTGAAGAACCATCGACACTAATATACAGTACTCACCAATAAATTTTCACTGAATGAGAGGAAGAAAAAAACCAATAGAAAATAAGGGAAAATAAAGTCTTCACAACTAAGAGCAACCACAATCTACTATTCGTTCCAGTTGTCCATCTAGACCAGTTTACCCTCAATTCAGGTGCTAAAAGCGAAACAATCAACAAAAACAGAGACTACAGTAACCGGCACGTACATAGTTTGTTTGACTTTTAGATAATCTACAGTTTGAAAATTACAAACATAAACAAAGATCAAACCTACATTTGCTTCTCTTAAGATAGTCTAGAATAAAGCTTGAATTCACAATGTTTAGAACAGCATACAAATCAATGAACCAACCAATGGTTCAAAAATTCATTGCTGGTGGTGTTGGTGTCACTGGTTTAACTGCATCTTATTTATTATATCAAGATTCTATGACAGCCAATGCGATGACAGCAGCTGAGCACGGTTTACATCCTCCAGCTTTTGACTGGCCACACAACGGTATGTTTGAAACGTTCGACCACGCTTCTATCAGAAGAGGTTTCCAAGTTTACAGAGAAGTTTGTGCTGCTTGTCATTCATTAGATAGAATTGCCTGGAGAAACTTAGTCGGTGTCTCTCATACTGCTTCAGAAGCTAAGGCTATGGCCGAAGAATTTGAATATGACGATGAGCCAGATGATGAAGGTAAACCGAGAAAGAGACCAGGTAAATTAGCTGATTACATTCCAGGTCCTTATGAAAATGAAGAAGCAGCAAGAGCTGCCAATCAAGGTGCTTTACCACCAGATTTATCTTTGATCGTTAAAGCTAGACATGGTGGTTGTGATTATATCTTTTCATTATTGACTGGTTATCCGGAAGAACCTCCAGCAGGTGTTGTTTTACCACCCGGTTCTAACTATAATCCATATTTCCCAGGTGGTTCTATTGCTATGGGTAGAGTTTTATTCGATGACTTAGTTGAATATGAAGATGGTACCCCAGCTACCACTTCTCAAATGACCAGAGATGTAACTACTTTCTTGAATTGGGCTTCTGAACCAGAACACGACGAAAGAAAGAAATGGGGGTTGAAAGCTATCATCGTTATTTCATCATTATACTTACTTTCCATCTGGGTCAAGAGATTCAAATGGACTCCAATTAAGAACAGAAAATTCAGATTTGACCCACCTAAAAAATAAATTAGATTTAAGGAGAGGTACAAAAAATTGGAGAGGTTAAAATAATTAGTCATGTTGAAAAATGAAGCTTTATAAAAGCTAAGTTTTTTTTGTTTATATATTCTATGCAAAAATACAGTCTTATCAGTACATTTTAAACCTACTGTATTGTAAAGGTGAGGACCAAGTAAAATATACTACACACGTCCACAAGGATATGCCTAATAACCATTGAAGCTCTTCTTTTCTTACCCAATGCATCGTCTTGTAGCAGTAAGTTACTCAAAAGGCTCATAGCTAAACTAGTACTCACTAGGTTGCAAAAAAAGTAATTAAGTGTGTCCATTGTATGTTGATGCTGCTACAACTCAACAAGGTCGACTCCCGACTCCAATTGCTCAAATAATGACAAAAATAAAGAATTCAATAGTCTAAATTAGTTAACTTTGTCAAAGAAATGCCTCTATGTGTAGCGAACGGGCTTACAAGTATCATATTATATCCTTTTTCCTTGCCTTGCTTCCATGAAATGTGCCTGGCAGTGCAACAATATCTATCAGCGACAGCGACTGTGCACTAACTCGTAGAGAGGAGAATGTGATGCGCTTCACTTTTTTTCTCGTGTCCCAACCACACTAAACTAAAACAACAATCTATGGAAAGCTCTCGTAATCTCAGCTAGTCAATTGATGAATTACATTACACAAAGCTACCGTACCCAACGCAGATTATGAACATTGATCAAATCTACTATGTTCGCTCTATTTTCGGCAGAAATGGTTTCGCCGGTTCAAAGACACGACCTCAGGGCTTTTCCATAATATTTTTTAGCTAGCTTTTATTCTATTATAATTCACACTAGTGACGGCAAAAGCAAGGAGATAACTATTTTTGTTTACCTAGGATCGATATAAGCACAGAAGAGAGGTGTGAATCTTTCCTGGGGATCCTTGAGATCATCAAGTTGTGGCGTTGCGTGCGTGTGTCCTACTTTCATTTTCAGCAGCCAAGGACAAAATTCAACAATTATCTACACAGCAAAATTTTTTTACTTTTTGTATACTTTCTTCTTCAGCAACATTCTTGTTTTTTTAAATACTAATAACCTACTTACTTGTTCACTACTATCCAGTTTGTTTTCTATCCATTTCATTCTAATCGCATTAAGCAGTAAATCATTATGCGAAATAGTAATATCACTAAAAAGCAACTAGACAGAAATACTGCTGTGTTGTCAGCAGAAATCAATAGTTCATCATCTTCAGTTGCATCAACAACATCTTCAAAGGCCTTATTAGCAAACTCAGGAAATGCTGGACCAAGTGATGGTAGGTCTTTGCAAATATCAGAGTCTGAATCCAGACCCACCAAAACGGTTATTCTACTAACCTTAGTATCGTCCATATCTGGTTTCATGTTTGGTTATGACACCGGCTATATTTCTTCAGCTTTGGTTCAAGTGGGTACAGATTTATCCGATAAAATTTTAACATCCGGCGAAAAGGAGTTTATCACATCAGCTACATCATTAGGTGCTTTGTTAGGTGCTATTCTTGGTGGTATATTAGTGAATATAATTGGTAGAAAGAAGGTTTTGCTAGGATCAAATGTTATATTCGTTGTTGGCACCATAATACAATTAGCAGCACGGACTGTTTGGACCATGATTGTGGGAAGATTCATATTGGGATGGGGCGTGGGTATCGCGTCTTTAATTGCTCCTTTGATGATTTCAGAATTGGCTCCAGCAAAATATCGTGGAAGATTAATTGTGACGAATGTTATGTTTATTACTGGTGGTCAATTAATAGCGTATTTGATCAATTGGGGATTAACCAGAGTAAAACATGGTTGGAGAATTTCTGTTGGTTTGTGTATGGTTCCACCAATTGTGCAATTTGTACTATTTTTCTTTTTGCCTGATACCCCAAGATATTATGTCATGAATGGTGAAATTGAGAACGCCAAAAAAGTACTTCGGAAAATCTATCTTAATCCTTCAGATGCATTCGTTGATGTCACTATTGAAGAAATGATTCATTCCAATTCCACTGTTCCAGGTAAAGGACCCTTACAAAAGGCCTGGGAGTCTATCAAAATTATTCACACTACACCAGGAAATTTTAGGGCATTGATTCTCGCGTGTGGTTTACAGGGTATTCAACAGTTTACAGGGTTCAATTCTTTGATGTACTTTAGTGCAACTATTTTCGAAACCATTGGTTTTCATAATGCAACTGCTGTTTCCATCATTGTTTCTGCTACGAATTTTGTATTCACCGGTATTGCTATTTGCATTATTGACAAAGTTGGTAGAAGAAGAATCCTACTTGTTGGTATACCATGCATGTGTATCTCTCTAGTTATTTGTGCAATTGCATTTCACTTTTTGAATGTTGATTTTTCCTCCGGTATACAAATCGAGAGCAGAGGTATTGATGGTTGGGGGATTGTTGTTATCATAGGAATGGTTTTATATGTTGCGTCTTACGCGATTGGTATTGGTAACGCAGCGTGGGTTGGTGTTGAATTGTTTTCTGACGTCAACGTTCGTTCGATTGGTGCCATGTATGCTACTGCTACAAACTGGACTGGTTCTTTGATTATTGCATCGACTTTCTTGACTATGTTGGAAAATATAACCCCCACTGGTACCTTTTCATTTTTTGCCGGATTATGTGTGATAGCGTTTTTCTTTGTTTTCTTCTTACTACCAGATACTGCAGGTTTGGAGTTAGAAGAAACCACAAATTTCCTTGCCAACGGGTTCAATGTCAAGCAAGCCCACGAATTATCAAAGGAAAGGAAGAAACACTCAAAGTTTGCCAAAAATACGCCAACTGTATGAATTTATTAATGAGATAACGATACAATTAGACAGAAAAAGTTTACACTAAAGTTGATTTTCAAATTTACAATTCAGTTCTTTTAAATATGTTATATTATATTTCAATTTGTTGTCATAGTGTATGTATTTATTGTGTTTGTATGTGTATGCCATGATACATAAATGCTATGGCAGAGGGCGTGTAAAATGCATAATTGTGCAGTGCTTTGTTTTTTTTCCTTCCTCTCCATTGAGTTGACTGCTAAGTTGGGATATGAAAACTGGAAGATAAAAACAGATAAGTCTAAAAATTGTGGTTTATTAATCAAAGGAATTCACTATACGTATCTAATAGACAAAAGGACAACCTTTAAATAAAGAACCACACTTGTACATAGGAAGGATTTTCAATTTTGTATCGCTTGGAAGCATAGCTGATGCTTGATAAGTTATATTAAAATTTTGGCAACTTTACCCATGACAGATACCACTAATAAATCCCATAATGAACCGATTATCCGTGATAAAGAACATGGGAATTTCAGTAGTGTTATACCGAATCCGGGATGTCCAGAATCAAAGGGACATATTGAAGAAATGACTCGCTTGAAAAACTATGACATAATACGAAAATTGGGTCAAGGTACATTTGGTGTGGTTCAAAAGGCAAAATGTAAAAAGACAGGGAAGTTAGTGGCTATAAAACAATTGATCAATCATCTGGCAAAGGAAGGTTTTCCAATAACTGCAATGAGAGAGATCACCATACTAAAACAACTACATCATGTGAATGTTTTGAGCATTCTGGAAATGATATTTGAAGAACCTAAAGTTACAGCTCAAGCAGATTTAATTACTCATCGAGGATTGTTTTACACAGTATCTCCATTTATGTCAAGTGATCTTGTGGGGCTTCTAGAAAACCCTAATATCACACTTGAGTTAAATCAAATAAAATGTCTAATGCAACAATTATTAAAAGGTATTCAATACATTCATGAGCAGAACTACTTGCATAGAGATATTAAGGCAGCTAATATCCTAATAGATAATCATGGTGTATTGAAAATTGCAGACTTTGGTTTAGCAAGATTGTATCATGGTGAAGTTCCAAGATTAGGAATGGGACCAGGTGGGGGGGAGAGACCATACACTGGTTTGGTAGTAACTAGATGGTATAGACCACCTGAAATTTTATTAGGTGAAAGAAAATATACCACAGCTGTTGATATGTGGGGTATTGGATGTGTATTTGCCGAATTGTTTACTGGTAAGCCAATATTAGTTGGAAAATCAGATGCTCATCAAGCTCAAATAGTATTTGAGTTGGTCGGACCACCATTATCTTGGCCGGAAGCTGCTAAATTACCAAATAAGACTGATTTTAATATTGGACTAACGTGTAAACGAAGCTTGGAACAAAGATTTGAAAAATTGATGCCACCTTCGGCAATCAAATTATTGAGTGGATTATTAACATTAGATCCATTCAAAAGATTTAATGCATTGGATGGTTTGAATAATGAATTTTTCAGTACCGAGCCACTACCATTGACTCCAGGAGAATTGCCAAGATTTGAAGAATGTCATGAAATTGATAAAGAAAGATTTAAAAAGTTAAAAGAGAATGGTGGTATATTACAACACAAATCAACAACTGATTTAAGACCTCCTACTGAGCCAAGGTATGATAATCACTCAGAATCAAGGTTCAATGGTGAATCTGAATCGAGATATGGCAGCAGCGGTGGCGCTGAGTATGGTAATGATTTTCATCCACATACAGAACAAAAGTGGCATTCACAGCACGATAAGCATAATGCAAGAAGACAACAACAACCAAGTGAACAATATCAACCTAGATTTGAATCCAGTAAATCTCAACAATACGATCAATATCAATCCAGTTATGGTTATGAGTATAATAGACGATACGGAGAATCAAGGCACAGTTCTAAACATGATCAATCTCAATATCCAGTAGAGCCAAGGCATGATTCAAGGATACCTACTGAGCCAAGAGCCGACTATAAATTTCCAACAGATGGAAGACATATTGGTGAAAGTGGTAGTAGGTATCAGTCATCACGTCTGCATGACACTTACATACCAAAACAACATCGGCATCAACAGAAACAGAAACAACAAGAACAAACAGAATCACAGTCATATCAAAAATCATCAATACATCCACAACAAGCAGGTACTATTGCCAGAGTAAGGCAGAGTGGAGGTGACTTAAATACTAAACGCGATACATATATACCAGCTAGGGATTCACCTTTAAGAGAAACATCTAGGTCTGTTACCCCAAGATACATTAGCAAAGTAGATTCAGCTAAAGATCTCACGTTGAAATCAAAAACTGATTCGAATCAAAGTACAATTACAACAGTTCCACCACCTAGTGCTAGCAGTGCCTCAAGTGTATCTACTCAAGGTTTACCAGCTAAACCTACTGGAAGTGCAATGAGTAAAAAATTTTCCGCCACAAACAAAGCTATTTCTAACCACAGTAGAGCCAATTCGATAAATGAAAACAAATCGCCAACAAACCTTAAAGAGAACTATACAACTAGAGATTTGAGTGCATCAACAGAGAAATATATTCCAGCTACTAGGGAGCACAATGAATCTTCCACAATCTTCCAAGAAGCACAGGAATCCCTAGAATCAAATTCAACACTGAATTCTAACAAACAATCTTCTTCAAGGGAACACAACGCTTCAACTTCAAAGGAAAAAGGCACACGCAATGCTTTGAATGAAGCTGATAAAAAAGCTCCCGTTCTAATTACTGACGGCAAAGAATCGACTACCCTCACCGTTTCGCCAAGAAATACTGTAACTGAAGCTTGGGAAATTAACAAGAAGGGGACAGAGTCTAATGAGAGTCAAGAATCGGAGTCCAAGCAGAGTAATCCGGCTAAAAGGATACCCGACGGTGGAGTGCAACCAGAAGCAGTGAACAAATCTGTGGCGTTCGAAGGGTCACTGGTAACGCATCCAATGCGCAGTACTGAAATCCCCAAATCCAGAGAAGTTGAAAATAAACCCACAAGTTTATCAAATAAAGTGGAAGAAAGAGTCCACGCAGTAGATTCAAATTCTATGTCAGAAACCAGTTCGATGTTTGAGCACAAGCGTCCACGCTCTGATCGATTTGAACCTTCTTTATTGAAGAAAAAGAAGAGAATTGCTAAAGATAATAATGAGAGCGATTTGAGTGATATTGATGCAAATTATGAATTACAGGGAAATGACGAAGAAGTATTTGACAGTTTGATAAATAAAAGCGAGTTACAAAAGAATGGCCTTTTTAGAAGATTTATGCACGAAAAAACCAAATTTGATAAGACAGAACAAGAGGCAAGGAATTCAAAGAAGACACGAAAGTGAGTATAGTATGTATTAATATAATCTTTTCACAAGAAGTCAGGGTTAAGATATATATGACGTAGTATAATGAATCAATTTGTCATGACAATTTTTACATACTTGTTACGATGTATCCGGATTCGGAAGTGTAATTTTGAAAATTCCGATTACTCAACGCAGATAATTTTTTCTTACTCTGTATTTCTTTTATCCCCGCTGATTCTTTAGATAAAAAAAAACAAAGATCAAAGATCACTGTTATTGTTTTTCATACAAAATCAGGAATGGCTTCTTTGGATGATTATTTCTCGATTCAGGCGTTCTTAATAGTACTAAGAGAAACACTCGAGTCGGCTATTATTATATCGGTTTTACTTTCTTTCGTGCATCAAACGTTCAATGCAAAACGGAACCACAAGGTAGAAAATAATGGTACATATGAAAGTTTAGAGCCTTCATCTTCGACTCCTCCCCTTCCTGATGACGCCGACGACCAGAAGCTTTGTCAATACTTGAATTTGCAGATTTGGGCAGGAGGACTTTTGGGTATAGTTGCTTGCCTATTAATTGGTTCAGTGATTCTAGGAGTATTCTATGTTGTCGGCAAGGATTTATGGTCCATTGCCGAACATTATTGGGAAGGAATATTTTCAATACTTGCCAGTATAATCATATCAGTAATGGGAATCAAGATTCTCCGAGTAAGTAAGATGCAAGAAAAATGGAAGTTGAAACTAGGTAGGATTTTAAAACAATCCGGATACTTGAATAATCAAAAACAGATAAAATCATTCATGAAAGCTGATAAAACTTGGGCTAATAAAGTAGAAGCCTGGTCTGAGAAATACAACATGTTTCTATTACCGTTTGTTACCACGTTGAGGGAAGGTATGGAGGCGATTGTGTTTATTGGAGGCATTGGTATCAATGAAAATACATCAGCATGGGCGATTGTGAATGCAGCATTATTGGCGATCATTTTGGGATCAGCAATAGGTGTATTGTTATATCGTTCAGGAAACACATTATCGTTACAGTGGTTTTTGATTACTTCAACGTGTTTTTTATATTTAGTTGCCGCAGGATTATTTTCCAAGGGAGTTTGGAATTTCGAATTGCAAAGATTCATTGAACAATGTGGTGGGATGGATGTTAGTGAAACAGGACATGGACCTGGCTCCTATGACATCGCTAAAAGTGTTTGGCATGTAAATTGTTGTAATGGAGAATTACAAGATGATGGCGCATTTTGGATGATATTAACTGCCGTTTTTGGCTGGACCAATTCTGCAACTTATGGAAGTGTAATCGGCTACAACTTATATTGGGTTGTGATTATTGCTGTATTTTCATCTTTGATATATGAAGAAAAGCAAGGGTATTTACCAATAATTCCAATCTCTTGGCAATTAAGACGTATTCGTAAGAGAGAGAATTTGTATCAACCGTTGGATGCACCTGAAGTGGGTGTCTTCGAAGACGTTAGAGGCAGTATTGAAAGTGTGAATTCAGAGACACCACTACAATAGTAAGTATATAGGAATTTGACTGACTTGCTTATTAGATATTGTTACCCCACTCTGATCCGAATCTACTCATAAACTACGGTAAAATTGACTTCGATTTCAAGGGTTTAATATATGATTAACACCTGAGATATTATGATGAATTGATCCAAAGGATATTAGATGATTACCTGATCTGTTCTTCGTAAGTTCTCAAAGAAAGCTCTCCGCCGTTTAGCTTTTAGAGGCCAAACCAGTGTATTCAACAACTACTGAGAGTTCTTGAGAAATGATAATCCTCGACATAAGAAATTTCGCAAATCTTAAGGGTTCATTTCAGTTCCATCACTAGTACCACCCATCTCAGTTTAATTCAACAGCCAGTACATAAGGAAGTCGAAAATATGCACTAAGGGGTAATAGAAATAAATAAACTGCAAAATCTTTTAGTAAGAATAAAGTACATCCTGTGACCTGAAAATGAGATGAAAATGCGAAGTAAAAGTTGCCTGAATGGAAATTCTTTAACCATTTTATACTTACGAGATTTCAAATGTAACTCAACACTATCACTAATGCCAGACTTAGTTACATAGATCAACAATTGCACTAATTATCACCCTAATCATCTCCATAATGTATAGTAAATTGTCTAGGAAATGAAAACTGTGTTGATACAGATCACCAAGCAAAATAAGGCTCTATTTCAATCTGTTACTACATAAATACGTTTGTTAAAGCAAATATGGTAGCAATCCAGGTCTTGTAAGAAACACTCCTTAAATTGTGTGAAACAAGACCAACTAGTTTGAATAACTTAGATGCCGTTTTTGCAAATCTGTGGGAGTTTTGTGTTCCAGAAAAAATGGGGGTGGGGATTGCACTCAAGAGTTCGTTCAGGTGTCTTGGCATGATGTTTAAATTAAAATATCAAGCTGTTTCAACTCTGTCCCCGATGACCTATGATATCTACCTTATTCACTTTCAAATTGTTCATATCGAATTCTGATTGTTTCTTATTATCATTGGTTTCCACAACAAAAGATGGCCTATGAAAATGTTGGGGGGAAACAAGAACATTGAAAAAGAAGGTTTTCCAGACTATAAAGCTCTGCCTATTGCCCTGCTTTAGATTTTGATTATGCTCCTCTTTCAGACGGATGAGTTTTCTAGCGAGGGCTATTTTACTTACTTAAGTTTAACAGCTTTCACTATGGGAGCTACTATTTTTCAGATTTATGGAGATAGATAGCTAATTATGGTTGTGACTTCAATGTGTTGAAAACAGCTTCATTTTGTGATACACATTGCAATTACACTTATTTATGTCAAAATGAAAATGCTCTTGCAATGTACGTTGGTTGCTTCGCAATTCATAAGAAGACTTTGATATCAGCAAGTGAGGAATTACTTGCCAATGTAAATCAAACAACGTCACTGTTGAACTCGATTGGTATGAAAGTGCATACTACTACTCCCTTGCCAAAGTTGAATTTTCTGAAGATATTCCAAACTTCAATAAATCAATCCCTATCTCTGTACCTTTAAAGCTCTATGAAACTGATGCTGACATTGTCTACAGAGCTTATCTACCATGGTATGATAATTATGACGGTTCTATACATTATGCTTCTGAAATCTTGGGATATTGACAAATAGTATTTCTCCTTGGAGATATTTCAAAGTGGAAAAAGATTTTCAAACAAAATATAACTACGAAGATGACAAACCCTGTGGTCAACTTTTGGAGAATTCATATACCAATACCTGCAACATTTAAAAAGAAAAAAGCTCAAGAACTAAATTTCTTATGGATCATAGATTTCTTGATTCAATCATGTTTTGAATCAATCGTTACTGCAATTTTCTACGTGGTGACGATCGTAGTAAATTGCATCAACGCTGGATTTATCAGAGGTGAGACCCTTGATATTCTTTTTGCTTCTAAATATAGAGCCCAATCGAAGTATATTTCAGTTAGAACAGGTATTACTGCAACTGTAATCACTCCATTTGTGTTTTTACTGGCTGGCCGCAACATCTTTCTACAATAGATCACAGGTTGGAACCAGAGGGTCTTGATGACTTATCACCATACAGCCAGGGTAAATTTGCGCTAGTTGTAATTCATGCTGGTAATACCATTTTTTTTGGTTGATAATTATACATCTGAAATAAAATAAACATATATGATTTGGGGTACTATAGCTTCATTTGCTGGTAGTATCATGCTTGTTCAGTTCAAGTCATACTATTTTTAAGAAGACGATGGTACAAAATCTTTTCGTTGATTCATACGCTTATGGTGGTGTTCTAACTTGTAGGAACTTGGCTTCATGTTGAAGTATTTGGCTATGTTTGGCTTATTTATCCCGTAATTGCTATTTGGGTCTTTGATAGAGTAATCAGAATTGGTCGTTTACTTACATTTGGTTTCCTATGGCTACTGTTATATTGATGTCAGGTGATACAGTTAAAATGGTCATTCCAAAGCCAAGCTATTCGAAATCAATTCCAGGTGGTCACGCATAGGTTCATTTCTTGACGCCATTGTATTTCTACAAATCACATCCTTCCACATTTATTGAAGAACTTTGAGAAGATAAGATATTGTTCTATGTGAAAGTAAATATGGTATCATATTTAGGTAGTACAAGACCTTAGTTTATAACCCCGATAAGACTGCACAGATTCGAGTTGGCGTGGAGGATTCATCTGGTGAACCAACAGCTGAAAAGTATGCAGATACTGCTTTCTTTGTTTCTGGTGGTAAAGGTATCTCAGGTATCTACTCGGAAGCTTTTGACTCCGCGATGAGAAATCCAAAGGAAAGTAAAAGAGTGGTTAAGTTAGCCTGGGTTATTAAGCAATATGGTTCCTTGCTTTGGTTTTAAGAAGAACTTGCCAATTTGAAAAATGCAAATATTCCAACTACCATTTGTGTTACACGATCAAGATTCATGTCCTGTTTGAATGATTTCAATAGGAAATTGCTTGCAGTGGGTGGAGAATTTCTTGAAAGAGGAGAAGCGACCAATGACGAAAACTTACTGCTTGGCTGTGGCAACCAAGTAAAGACAATCCTGAATCAACCTTATCTCATATTGAAATCATAGAAATGAAACAAAATTTTAAAAATACATTTCTAAACAAGTAGAACAGTATAGTATGCCTGTTGCTTTTGTTTCTTGCGTCCATCCAGTCCATTGAAAGCTACAAGTTCTCCAATCGTTATCATAAGAAGCAATAAAAAGTTTTGCTTAAAACTCAAAAGGGCATTATATTCACAGTATTAAGATCGTTGGTGTTTGATCCCAAAATAAGATAGCTGCAAAATGAAATGCAAAATTACAGAGACATTAATTAATCATGATATAACCAATTTCGTATTGAGTGTTTGACAGCAACAAATAAAAGAATAAAATGCTCAATTAGAGATTTAGATTCATATACGGGGTGTGTTAGTTACAGCGTTACTATCAATAGGCCAAGAATCCTAAATTACGTTCACAGGAACCGTAGAATATTTTTATTTTAATATCAGTGGCTTGTGCATTATGGTCATGATATGATCATAGCAATCCAACCATGCTAGCGATTGAACTATTATTTGAACCTAAAAATGGAGTTTGGCAGACTTAGTGAATAAAATTCCTTAAATTTTTATTAATCTCAACTGTCATCTAATTGCAGCCTAAGTTTTATTTAGTGCTTCGCGGCGCAGTATGAATAATTGTAGAATGCATCGGTTTTGCAGTTATAATTATTAGTATGGTGAACCTTGTTGTGTATTTAACGTGGTTTATGACAGAATTCTAATATAAATCTATACAAGAAATGTGGGAGGAAATCCACTTATTTATAGGGTGTTAATCATTGAAATTCTTTTCCAATGAGTTATAGACAAAATATAAGGGTTGTACATAGAATATATTACTTGCTAAAATCGAACGTTTCAGTGGGGTTGTATAACATTGAGGTCATGTACGTTGCAGGTTATACACCTGGCAAGACAAGCACGAACCAGATACCCAATTGCATGTTCTTAGTCTTGATTCTTCTATTCTTGCACTTCCACTCTTGTGTCCAACACTCATTTAAAAATTTTCACTTGTAGACTCGATATATGGTAACAACGTTTTGTCACTGAACAACTTCTGAGTTTGGTTTAGTTCTGTAAGCATGCAATCAATCATTTCAATACTTACACTCGCCATATTGGGCATTGATGCATCCAACGTACCGAGGATCAAAGATCTCGAGTATATAACATATGACGACATGATACCTGTTTATTCTTGCAATCTACAAATCAATACCGAGGCTACATATTGCGAAAGTAGCACGCTTTATGATGTTAATTATACATGTTTATGTACTTCCCCAGCATGGATTCAATCGGTTATGGGATGTCTTGCATATGATAAAAAAAATACAACATACTACTTAAATGGATTAATAAGATATTGCAAAATAAATGGAGGTACAACATTGAATATTTCTCATTTAACATACGCTTATGCAGAATATAACCAAAAAGCCAAAAACACATCGCTAGTTCATGGGTATAATAAAACAAAAGTAATCGATTATCCCATTCGTTTAGACCCTTCCCAGATCAAATTGTATAGAGACGCATATAATCAATATTTGGGTAACTATGATGATTCTTTATATTATGGCTCAGCGATATTTGGATATTGGGCCCTCGTTTTCTTGTTGGCAAGTTCAATCAATTGGAGCAGATTCATGTTTCCTCAATTTTTTAAGGGAGCTACCAATCCTTTTGTTGATAGTATAAGAACGTTCATTACACTTCCAGCTTTATATGGCAAAGCAAAAAGTCATGCTAAGACTGTAAGCTTCATAGGATTTTTGGTTCCATCACGCCTTGAAACGATAATTCTTACTGGATTCCTAGCTTTAATGATTGTGGTGATGCTTGTAAACACAGACTATATTGATGGAGATCCAGTTTTATTCACCAGAGCTGCTGCACGATTAAGATACATTGCTGATAGATCCGGCATTATATGCACCATGATAATGCCATTGGTCTTTTTATTTGCTGGACGAAATAATTTTTTGCAATGGATAACTAGATGGCAGTATTCAAGATTTGTAGCTTTCCATCGTTGGATGTCAAGAGTCATGTTTTTTGCAATTGTCGTACACGCAGTAGGATACACTAAATTGTTGGGAAGTTTCTATACTTCAAACTCAAGAGAAAAGTATTTTAAAGCAGGAGTTGTCGCTATCGTTGCTGGAGGTGCTATACTCATTCAAGGCCTTCTTTACCTAAGAAGAAGATGGTACGAAATATTCTTATTGAGTCATATAGTGTTGGCACTTTTGTGGCTTGGAGGTTCATGGATTCACGTTAATGAATTGGGGTACGCTTGTTTTGTATACCCAGTTGCTGCGATATGGTTTGGCGATAGATTTGTAAGAATGATTCGTTTGTTCATGTTCGGTTTCCCGTTTGCTGAGGTTACCTTGCTAACTGATGAAACTTTGAAAGTAAGCATTCCCACTTCAAAATACTGGAAAACAATATCTGGTGGGCATGTATTTATTCATTTTTTGCGGCCAAGTTGCTTTTGGCAATCACATCCTTTTACATTTACTGACTCCGTAGTGAAAGATCGTCACATCGTTTGTTTCTGTAAGGTTAAAGGTGGTTTAACTCATGGACTACATCAGTATTTGGCTGGTCTACCAGAGAGAACAGTCAAAATCAGGGTTGGTGTCGAGGGTCCGTATGGCCATGGAACTCCAGCTAAATATTCCAATACTGCTGTATTCATCGCTGGCGGTAATGGTATACCAGGAATATATAGTGAGGTTACTTATTTGGGTCGCAGAGCTTGCAAAACTTCACACAAGATTGTTAAATTGATTTGGGTTATCAGAGAATATACATCATTGTACTGGTTTTATGGAGAATTAAAGGCATTGAAGAAATCTTGCATTCAAACTACTGTTTTTGTCACAAAACCTGACTCCTTGGTCCACGTCGCAAATCTTCAAGAAAAATTGCACGTTTGTGATGATGTTAATCCAGAAAAGAAAGAATACGCTTGCTATATCAAAGCAAGTAACAGTGATCATGACTTTCTCACCTCTCTAAAGAATGATTTGAACCATATCACCTTCAAAGAAGGAAGACCAGATGTTCAAGAGATTGTAGCTGCAGAAGTTGATGAATGCCATGAATCAGTTGCATTCATTGCATGCGGTCATCCTCTAATGGTGGACGATATTCGTTATGCCGTTGCTCAAAACGTTGGTAATGCAGGTCGTAAGCGCGTCGATTACTATGAGCAATCACAAGTTTGCACTTGAACGCATTCTATATATTTATCTATATATATAATATTTGCATACTTTAGGTGACTATTCTGGACCTTTAAACATCTCATCAACCGATGATCCGACATATACTCTCAACGTTTTTCTAGTAGCAGGTAGAATTTTACACTTGACCATTGTTTCCTTTTCACCTCCATTCTCATTGCTGATTCTGTCATATGCTTGAAAACGATGACATCCACCGAATGCAAAATAATAGTTTTTACCTTCTTCTCTGACCCTAAATACATCAATTGGTGGCAATTCACCCGAATCAATGTCTTCTATTTTGCAAGTGGCTGATGCCATTGGAGTTCCTTTCAACGTCGATACCATTGCGTCTATTTTCTGATGATCCAATACTGGCGGAATTGGCCTTTTGATTTCTCTCAATGGAACGTACTCGACCTTCAAACCGGAAGACTGAATTGACATGGAATATCACGATGAAATATACCCAACGATTAAGAATGCGAGAGATTTCGCAACCTATCTTATACTGGTAGTACTGATTAGTATTACTAAGTCATTGGACAAGGAGCTCCAATTTGAGCGAGTCCAGAACCAGTTCAGCTGTGTCGCACGGTTGAGTTGCTATCATTCGAAAAAAGGACACAGGGTATGTTGTGACACGGCTGTTTATGTGCTAACTAATTTCCTTCTGTTATGTGTTGTGATGCAGAGAAGATACAAGCCGTTTGATGGATCTAGATCACGATCATGAGAAGCATTGAAGGTGAGTCACTTAGTTGTCCTGAATGATTTTTCGGTTGCTCAAGATGATCCCTAGATTCACCAGGATGCTCAGGTGAAAATAATAAGCCGTGTCGGCCATGGTCGTAAGGTACAGCTCGAGACAACGCAGAGGCATGGCTTTGTTTTCCTGAGTGACTTATTCGTAGACACCACACATACTTCCTTCAACGCTCCTCCGGTCGATCGATACGGGGATCAGAACTTAACGTTCATTGTAGCATACAACTTCAACTAGAAAGTGGTCTACACCATTTGATGTGAATCTTGGACATTCAGATGGATGAGTCTTATCAAATTGCAAGCAGTAGATATGTAAGGGTATTCGTAATAGTTTTTGACTTTCTCAATCGTAACCGATTGGTTACATTATCCGAACTGTGAAATTTTTTCGGCGCTAATGATCAAAAAGATAAGAATATTTGACATATAAATGCAATATCAAATCCAGCGAATTAACCATCTTGACGTTCGAGCAAGCTCAACCATCAATCAAGTCATTTATGTACATTCCAGCAGTGTATATATCGCTAATATTCTTGACACTATTGGCACCATTCTTGATACCCATAAAATTGAAAAGCCCACTACATCGGAATTTAAAGTCAGTACTTAGTGTATGTTTATTAATCTCCATTTTAGCTGCAGTCGCTCCCGAAACTGCTCAAATAGGGGTGCCATTTCATAAAGTTGAACAGTCAAGCATAGCATACTATGGATGTAATTATCAGATTATCTTGACGACAGCGAGATTTTGTGACCAAAACGAAACCTTTGAATGGTGTTATTGCAATAACAAAAATGCATTTTCCACTATTGCTCATTGTTACGAAGTAGGACATAAGCAGCACATTGGGAGTTTATTGAACATGTGTCAAAAGTTTAATAGAACCATCAGCATGGATTTGTTTGAACAAGCCAATGACTACTATTTAAACCATGCGAAATCACCAGGTGAAATACCTGGATTTTCCCCAAGTAAGTTAGTCAATGTTCCTGTAAGGCTCAATGAAACAGAAATTTTTGCATTTAATGCTGCTTATCGACGGTATTTCCACAATTATGACAATTCAGTAAATTATAGTGGGTACCTAGTAGTATTCTGGATAGTGGTATTCGCATTGGCGGCTATTGGTAATTGGTCAAAAATAATATTTCCTAGATTTCATAGGCAACTCACAGATCCAGTAACCAATTGGTTCAGGAAAACAATAAGCTTACCAGCAACTGTACTGAAAAATAAGACCAATGAACAAACATTTGCCGTACTTTTAGATATGTTGGTTCCAACAAGAGCTGAAGCGTTGATATTGGTTACATTCTCCGGTTTATGCATTTATTTATTTAACGCAGATGTTCATTATACTGAAGGGGATCCATTGTTTACTAGGACTACGGCATATTTGAGGTATTATGCTGTCAGAGGAAGTATGTTCTCAAGTGCACTAACGCCGTTGATTATACTATTTGGTGGAAGAAATAATTTTTTACAATGGGTAATAAGGTGGGATTATTCAACGTTTATCACTTTACATCGTTGGGTTTCAAGAATAATATTGATCTTGATCCTGATTCATTCAGTCAACTACTATTTGCTATTGAGAATAAACAGGAATGTGATAGAAGCTTATGTATATTACGGAGCAGCAGCCACATTTTCAGGAATAGCAATAATGATTCAGGGCCTTTTGGTACTAAGAAGAAAATGGTATGAATTGTTTTTACTTTTGCATATTCTACTTGCTGCAGTTTTTGTCTTTGGAGCTTGGATCCACGTGGAAGAGTTTCTATGTGTTTGGTTTTATTACATATCGGCAATGATTTGGGCATTTGACAGAATAATAAGAATTAGTAGACTTGTGCAATTTGGTTTTCCAAAAGCTAAAGTCTACTTATTGTCTGAAGAAACTTTGAAAGTTGTTGTACCCAAACCAGATAACTGGGAAGCTATTCCTGGTGGACACGCTTTTATACATTTTTTGAGACCCAGTTGTTTCTGGCAATCACATCCATTCACTTATACAATAACTGAGAATTATATTACGTTGTTCATTAAGGTCAAAAAGGGAGTAACGTTTGATCTTGCGAAATACATACTGACCCACAGGGACAAATACACTGAAATTGGAGTTGCAATTGAAGGGTCTTATGGTGAGACTACACCTGCAAGTAGATATGATAATGCAGTATTTGTAGCTGGAGGTAACGGTATCCCTGGAATATATGCCGAAGCATATAATTTGTTGAAATACAATTTGAAACAAACATTAAAGTTGATTTGGGTCATCAGAGAGTATAAGTCGTTATTCTGGTTCTATGAAGAATTGATATCCTTAAAGGGGACAAACATTGAGACTGTCGTTTACGTAACTCGACCTACTTATCCGGTTAAACGAGATGAATTTAGAAGGAGAATCAATTCAATAGAGCTGGATATGTCAACAGGAAATAGCGAGTTGCTTTCCTTGATAAAACCTGATAAGATTTCATATGACGCAATAAAGGATTCTGAAAGAAGTACAGCTCATATTATCGAGGTTTTAAAATCAGAATTAGCACATATTAAATTTCTTGAAGGTAAGCCTAACATTGATAATTTGGTATGTACGAATATAAAGGAATCTTTGGGATCAACTTGTTTTGTGGCGTGCGGGCATCCAGCAATGGTTGATGATATAAGAGCTTCAGTGGTTAATAATATAGACAACGATGAAAAGAGGAGGGTGGATTATTTTGAACAGCTACAAGTTTGGGCTTAGAGTATACAGGTGTTTATGATAATTAATTGATAATAGAATAGATTTCCTTCAGTGAGTATTCCTCTAATTCCTGAGACTACAAACCGCCATGAAGAAGTAAGACCATCCTACCTTATTCGTTGAAGCTTCATTATCCGAGGTTCTGTTTAGACTCCCTTGCTTACACGTCTATATAGAAACGTACTCTCACTAGATTCAAATTCAAACACTACACTAAAAAAGTGGTGTGGTGGAATGGTGTGATGGAGTGGTGGTGGAGTGGTGGTGTAGTAGTGGCAAAATGGAACTTTTTATATTGCCACCGTTACAAATTTTAGGTCATAATTTTATCAAGTACGGTTCAGCCAATCGCTGATGCAGACCAAATTGATTCATCTCACACCTAGCATAATTGCTTGACAACAGGCTATCACACCCAATCTCACTTCTCAATTACAATGGATACCAAGATATGATGTATTAATTTCCTAAACGCATTTAATTTTGCATTTTCCTGATAATCATTTCTAGGAGATGAGTTAATGCTAGGCACATACTCGAAGCACAAAAGATTTATGCATCGACTTAGTCCGGAAGAATTATGCTCATCTTGTGGCAAGGCATACAATTGATGGCTTGGTTAATGTAACACCCTAACATTTTCTTGCTATTGTAACCTTGGAATAGAAAAAATATCTTACAACTGAAAAATGTCAATATGTTAAGAAAAAAAGGGGGCAGATTGTAACGTAGCTTATCGTATGCATTGTAATCCTTTGGGACCGTTGATGGTTTTATGAATAGGCTAATGTGGTGTATAGAGCATAGGCATAAACAACTCTCGAATGACAGAGCATCATTGTAACTCTAACATGAAATGCACAAGTTAACCCGAATGATTCGGAAAAACTATTTTGTGCATGATATGCAACCTGTCTTAACAGATGCCATGAGTTTCAAAGATCCAATAGAGAAAAGTCTGTCGCCTAATTTCTTGCTGTTCCACTATTACAGTATGATATCAAATGATGGTATACCCAACCAAGACCTTGTTTACCTAGTTTCCATTGTTGAGACTCACGCCATAATTGTCGGGTACAATGTTACACCTGAAGCAATACGTAGGAGATACTTCAACCATTCAACTTCATATGTCTAGCCTTTGATCGATACCCTTAGTCTGTTAGCTAAGTCATTGCTAAGAAACAACACAAAACTACAATTAAACCGAGATTTCACAGCAATATTTTTTGACTGTTATTCTTCTAAACGGTTGCATTTTTCTTGCCTTGTTCTTTACTATTTTTTCATTTGTTTCTGTTTTGGCTGCTGGTGAGATTTTTCGCATCACGATACCTAGTTACATCATTCTTAATGGTAGACAGAAAGATTGAACATGCAGTGGCATTATCTTATGACCTGTTGTTCTAGTGCATAATACTTTGGGGATATTTTTGGGCAATCGTGGGCCAAGAAGCTTAATTTTACTTGTTTAAAACTTTGAGTTTAGCTTATTTTTGTAGATGTAACAATTGCCTTTCTTCTTTGTTATGTTTTGGCTTTTTAAGTACTACATTAATTGTTTCCTATAAATATGCTAACACTTTCCTCAAATTTATAATACAAGATCTATAAATCTTTCATTTTAAATCACCACAAATCACTTACTCGATTACGTTTCAATTTAGTATAACTTCAAAAATGAAGACTGAAGAAAGTAAAACTTTAACTGAAATATTATCTTCAGGTCTCCCATCTGGTGAACAAACTCCAGATGCTTCATCAATCATTGACAAAGAAAGTAAAATTGAAGACCTACAACAACACGTTGATGAAGCTCTCTCTCAAAAGTCTTTCAAAGAATATATATGGATAACATGCTTATGTTTTTTGGTTGCATTCGGTGGTTTTGTTTTCGGTTATGATACAGGTACCATTTCTGGTTTTGTTAACATGACTGATTTTCTCGATAGATTTGGTCAAATTAACAATGCAGGTGAAAAGTACTTATCCAACGTTAGAATGGGTTTATTAATTTCAATTTTCAACATTGGATGTTGTATTGGTGGTTTACTCTTCTCAAAAGTCGGAGATATGTATGGTAGAAGAATTGGATTGATGTTTTCTATGGTTATTTATGTTGTTGGTATCATTGTCCAGATTTCCTCTGAACATGATTGGTACCAAGTTTGTATTGGACGTGCTATCACCGGTTTAGCAGTTGGTACTGTTTCAGTTATCTCACCAATGTTTATTTCAGAATCTTCTCCAAAAGCTTTGCGTGGTACTTTAGTTTGTTGCTTCCAATTATGCATCACTTTGGGTATTTTCATTGGTTATTGCTGTACATACGGTACGAAACAATTGGATGGTTCATCACAATGGAGAATTCCATTAGGTTTGTGTTTCCTTTGGGCCCTCTTTTTAATTGTGGGTATGATATTTATGCCTGAATCTCCACGATATTTAGTGGAAAAGAAGAGAATTGAAGATGCCAAGGTTTCAATCGCTAAATCTAATAGTTTGAGTGCAGATCATCCTTTTGTTCATTCCGAAATTCAATTGATTCAAGCTGGTATTGATAGAGAACAATTAGCTGGTAATGCATCTTGGGGAGAATTGTTCACCGGTAGACCAGCAATTTTCAAAAGAGTCATCACAGGTGTTTTGTTAGCTTCACTCCAACAATTAACTGGTAACAATTACTTCTTTTATTTTGCAACCACAATTTTCAAAGCCGTTGGTTTACAAGATTCTTTCCAAACTTCAATTATTTTAGGTGCTGTCAATTTCGGATCAACATTTGTCAACATTTGGGCTATTGAAAGATTAGGTAGAAGAGTATGTTTAATGATTGGTTCTGCTGGTATGTTTGTTTGTTTTATTATATACTCGGTTCTTGGCTCAGTCAATTTATATGAAAATAATGACTTTAATAGTACCAATACCCACAAACCAACCGGTAGAGCTATGATTTTCGTCACCTGTTTATATATTTTCTTCTTTGCTTCCACTTGGGCTGGTGGTGTTTATGCTATCTTATCAGAAACCTACCCATTGAGAGTTAGATCAAAGGCCATGGCAGTTGCAATTGGTTCAAATTGGCTTTGGGGTTTCTTAATTTCATTCACATCCTCATTCATTATTAACTCAATTCACTTTTACTACGGTTTTGTTTTCACAGGGTGCATTGCCGTTTCTTACATTTTCGTTTATTTCTGTATTATGGAAACTAAAGGTTTAAGTTTGGAAGAAGTTGATGAAATGTATGCTCAAGGTATTCTTCCATGGAAATCATCTGGTTGGGTTCCACCATCAGCAGCTGAAATGGCTACTTCCACAGGATATGCTAAACCAACTGAAGAGTATGTCTAAACTAGCATAGCAAAGATGCCTCACGTTTCACATTTTTTTACAATTTTAGACAATGATTTTAATGATTATAAACTACTTCTTTTCTACGTAGGATATATTAATGTACATATTTTTACTTGATTGTTATGCAAAAGTTGTTTCTCGAAGATCCCGAATGTATTTCCTTCTTACTGAATTGGACTTTTGAGACTTTGCCATTCCAATCAAATAACCAGTATGCAACTTTTTTAGCTTCAAAGAAGAAGGATTGTTTAAAACCAAGGGATTCCATTATTTCGAGTAGTCTCGAATTGTCAAAATATCTTGAATTTGCAACACAAGGTATAGGTAAAACAAAAAATAAACTACTGATCGAGTCTTTTTTGGGGTTCTTCAAAAACTTAGTCATCCGTATTAACATGTCACCTCTCTCTTCAGGCGATGGCACAAAGTTAATCACCAATGAACATGAAATCAAATTGAATTTTTCATTTTGATTCTTAGGTAATGGCCGTTCCATAAAGTTCTGCTCTAGAATCAAGGGATTCTGAGAGTTCAAATCTATTCTTTCGATTTTTTTGAATATTCCACAAGTTGATATCACGTTATAGGGACTAAGACATCCAATTTCTAAGGCGCTCACATCTCTAAGTTTACTACTATAAATATTCTCATTCAACCATTCCACCAATTTCTTAGACGAATCACCACCTCTCTTATTTGTCTGACCCTGAGTTGAAGCTGACTGATACGCATGAATCCCTCCTCTTCGTTCAATTTCCGCATCTATGCAAGCTAGAATTCTGATCAATTCAGACTCTTTGGATGTACCATCAATTTTATAGACTTCACTATCCGAATACTTAGGGTGAAAAACAAACTTCTGAAATTCAGCATAATACCCCATCTCACCGATGAATTGTTTATAGTTATCAATGGATATACCTTGAACAAATTTTCGTAGTTTTGAAATAATTGCATGCCTGTTTTTTTGTAGAACATGAAATCGTCGAATTATTTGTCTAGTTTGTTGTGGCTTTAGACTTTTCGGCACTGATAATAAAATCTTTCCAGTGATTGATTTTGGTCTCCTTAATAATCCACTTTTCTTCTTCCCCATATTGTTGATCTCGTCAATAATTTTTGGCAGCACAAAATTTTTTTAGATGAGCATCACTATCACTTAAACCTAACCACCATGGCCAAACAAGAAAAGAAGAAGGTGAAGAAAGTCACCCAACAAAGAAAAACACCATCATTGAAACAAAAGCTTCAAAAAGAAAGTAAAATAGTAAAAATTAATGAATTGGACTGGAAACCAGTTGATATACCTGATAATTTGGGTGATTATGAAGGATTTTATGGATTGGAGGAAATTGATGGAGTCGACGTTAAGATGGTTAATGGGAAAGCGAAGTTCGTTGTTAAATACGATAAAAATCTCAAAAAATATCCAATTGGAGATGAAGAGGGAGATGAGGAACAGGAAGAGGAAGAATCTGAGGGCGATGAGATAGAAGAAGATGGAGAATTTACTGGATTTGATGTCGACAATGATATAGAGAAGAATCTTGAAAAAGAGGATGATCAAGAAGACGAAGTAGGAAAATTATCTAAGAAGAAAGAATCACTTAAATCTGATAAAATCAAACCAGAAAACTCCCTTGATGACGAACTCAAATACAGTGATTTTGCGAACCTAGATTTGAAATTACCAGATGATAATGAAATAGATTTACCTGCATGGCAAGAAGTCGAGTTAGGCTCATCTCTAAGCCCATATACCTTACATGGGTTATCTGTTCTTAAGTTCAACAAGCCAACACCAATTCAAAAAAGAACAATTCCTATTGCATTACAAGGAAAAGATGTAGTAGGTAAGGCCACAACTGGTTCAGGCAAGACATTAGCATATGGAATCCCAATCTTGGAAAAATATATATTGTCCTTAAATGAAATCAAACAAAATATTCAAGATAAGAAAATTAGTCATCCGACAGGGATCATATTCACTCCAACTAGAGAATTAGCACACCAAGTTGTACAACATTTGAATGAATTAGCGAAATTGAGTCCATTATCGACAAAAGGAATTTTGAGTATTACTGGTGGATTATCGATACAGAAACAAGAGAGATTGTTAGCTTATGGCCCAGGGATTATCGTTGCTACCCCTGGTCGTATGTTGGAATTGATTCAAAATGATCAAGAATTAGCAAAAAGATTGAGTTGCACTGACGTTATCGTACTTGACGAAGCTGATAGATTATTACAAGATGGACATTTTGAAGAATTTGAAAAAATCTTAGAGCTATTAGGAAAGAATAGACCAAAGGATAAGAATATCGAATGGAAATGGCAAACTCTTGTTTTTAGTGCTACATTTTCAAGGGACTTATTTGGAAAATTAGATAAATTTCATAGAAATAAAGATCAGTCGTTGATTCAAAATGATGAAATTCTTGAATTATTAAATGAGAAATTAAAATTCAAAGATAAAAAACCGGCTTTAATTGATGCAAATCCTAAAGAAATAGTATCTGGTCAAATTACTGAAGCTTTAGTGGAATGTGGTGCTACCGAGCGTGATTTATACTTGTATTACTTCCTTTTGATGTATAAAGGATCAACATTAGTATTTGCTAATTCAATAGATTCAGTTAAAAGATTAGTTCCATTATTGAATAATTTAAAAATTCTGGCATTTTCAATTCATTCATCAATGATCCAAAAACAAAGATTAAGAGCATTAGAAAAATTCAGAGAAGCAAGTCAGAAGAATGATGTTGCGGTATTGGTAGCATCTGATGTTGCTGCTAGAGGTCTCGATATACCAAACATTGATCACGTTGCACATTATCATTTACCTAGATCTGCGGATGTATATATTCACAGATCTGGGAGAACTGCAAGAGCGGGCAAGGAAGGTGTATCTGTCATGTTTTGCTCACCTCAGGAAGCATCCGGCCCATTGAAAAAATTGCGTAAATTAGTTGCAAACAATGCAGATAATAAGAAATTGAGTGTTCATAATGATGTTAAATTACTTCATATCGAGATAGATTTGATTTCTCAATTAAAACCAAGAGTTGTTGTAGCTGGAAAATTAGCCGATGCATCAATATCATCTACTGCTACGAGAAAGGAAGATTCTTGGGTCAAACAAGCTGCCGAAGATTTAGGAGTCGAAGATATAGACCTTGATGATTTTGAAGATGATATAATAAAAAAACAAAGAAAAAGAAAGGAAGGGAAAATGTTGAGTAAAGATGAACAAAAGGGACTAAGATTTGAATTGAGAGAATTATTAGCCAATCCAATTCGTAAAAATTCAAGAAAATCTTATCTTACTAGTGGTTTACAAAATTTGGCGCATCAAATGGTCACTGGTACTCATCATGAAGATGTGTTGGGTCATGAGAAAGTCAATGCGTTGAATGACTTGAAAACTAGCAATGTAGTGAAGAAGGATAAAAAGAAACCAAATAAGGTAGCAAAGACAAACAAAGGTGACAAAAGGTTGCTAAAAAAGATGTTATAAAGAAGGGTTAAAAAAATGGAGAATATAATTACAAAGCTAATTGATCTATGTAGACCCTGTTTAGATAAAATCGTCATCATCACCATCATAATATTCATCTTCACTTGATTCATCAGCCAATTGTTCAAAATTAACTTTGTATCTCAATATAGCTCCAACACCACCAAAACCTTGAACGAATTGAGCACCTTCAGATGATTTATCAGTAACGAACTCTAATTCAGCACCATAGTTTTTATAATTTTCAGCCAACCATTCCAAGAATGATTCTTCTTTAACTATTTCCATTTCTGTGCCTGCTTTTTTATCTAATTGCCAAGATTTGTCAGGCAATTCTGGATTAACATTTACAACAACGTCTTCACCTTCGATATCTTTCAACGTATATCTTACAATGCTCAAATTTTCATGAACAATAATTCTTTCACAAGCACCTAAATCTAAAGCTTTTAAAGTATCTTCAATGCCGTAACAAAATTTACCAGTATCTTGGGAAATTTCTTCGAAATACTCATTCAACAATTTCTTTTCTTGAACAAACTTAACGTTTGCTAAGGTGTCAGCAGATAACTCAATTGCCTGGTTGAAACCATTTTCACCGCCATAAGAAATATCAACAATCTTGATAACTTTTGCTTGCAATCTATTATCAAATAAGTCTGATTTCGATAACTCCGTCTTGAAATCTGCGGAACCTGCAAGAATTAAACCTTTAACATTAACCTTATCAGCAGTGATGAAGTTCTGTACAGCTACTTCCGCAACTTTTCTGACATAATTATGTCTTTTCTCTTCTCTTAAACGTGAGAAACGAACAGCTGATTGACCTCCTCTACCATGCTTCTTAGGTAAATCAACAGTAAATTTGTGCAAAACCTCTCTCGTGTTACCACAAACAGCACCGAACAATGCACCATTACCATCCATAATGATAAAACCAAATCTGTCGTCATTTTCCAACAACTCATTCAAAGCTTCGACGTGGAATTTATTATCACAAAGATACAAAGACGTATTGATGGGTTTGAAAGGCTCAAAATCAATATTTAATTTCTTTTCTTTACCTTCATCGGTTATAACATCACCACAATAGACAACTAAACCATTTTTTGGGACACTGTTGTATAATTTTAACTTTTGTTGAGATGAGGTGATCGCAGAAAGAACAGACAACCTGTTGACTCTGGATTTGATATTTGAAGCAGTACCATATTCTTCAGTTAATTTCTTCTGGATCAAGGAGATTTGACCTTTTGGTGGAATAACTAACGATATCATGGAGGTACCGTTACCTCTAGCCATCTCCAAAGACTTGATCAATTTTTTAACTTTCCAAATTTCAATGTTTTTTTCAGCATCGTTTTCAGTACTAGACATGGTGAAGTGATATTAGTGTGGGACTGTGCTCAGGAAATGTATGTCTAATGTATCTATAGGTTGATTAATGGAAAGCAACACTTAACTTAATCATCAAGTCAATTTTTTTCACTCTCATTACTGCTGTACCTGCAACTACTAACTATCGCATTCGCACACTCAACACTACACTACGTTCGCTCCAGTGTGTTGTGTTCCTATGCGGTAACTGAAGAAATATTTTCATACAGCGTTAGGCTTGCATCCATACTCCAACATTTAATTCTACTGACTATACTCACTGTAAGAAACACAATAACGTGTTGGGTTGATTTCACTACCAAGCGGAGGTTGATTATCGATAGAGTCACGTGCCACGAATATAGCTAACAGCCCATGTAATCAACAAACTTTCATTGATTTCGAAATTCCCTCATTAATCTCTGATTAGTCATAGGTATGTCCCAGATCCAACACGTAACAAGTAGAAATATACATTTTGGATATGAATGCTTTTCCAGTTTTACCTAGCAAGTGTTTAAAATTCTGGAGATGCAGGGATGTCACGTGAGCTGGAGTGTTTATCATCATTACGTAAGAAATCACAGAATTTGAATCTAAAACACAATTAAATTACACAGACAACGGACAAAAAAGTCAAAGGGGAAGGATAAGTCGGTTTTGAAAAAATATTTACAACTATCCCACCTAGCCAAACAGCGATTTATTAACTTTACAGCCTACAATGGCATTCCAAACAAGCAACAACAACATTACAGATTTTTCACCTCCAAGTAACGCTTATACTGAAGAGGATGTACCATATGACTCTGATTCTGCTTCAGATGAAGAACCGTTGGACCAGGCAATGGAGAAATCAAGACGGCCGACCGATAATGCCTTTAGACAGCAAAGATTGAAAGCTTACAATCCTGTGTTCACTGCAAAGACAGTGATCCCGCTATTGGTTGTTATTGCTATAATATTTGTGCCTTTAGGTGCTGCAATGTGGTATGCTTCAGATAGAATTGAAGATATAACTATTGAGTATACACAATGTGAAAAGTTAGCTTCTCACGATTACTGGTCTACCATTCCTGAGAACTTTACTGATTTCAACTATCGAAAACTTTATAGTGGATATGATACAAAATTTAGCTGGAAATTAACAACTGATGAATCGCAGGATTTTAACGATGAAAGATTAGTTTGTCAAATTCAGTTTCAAGTGCTAAACAAGATCGAGGGTCCAATTTACCTTTATTATAGGTTGCACAGGTTTTATGCGAATCATCGTCGATATGTCAAGTCATTTAGTGAAGATCAATTAAACGGTAAGGCTGCAAGTTTAAGTGATATCAAACACACAACGGGTCAAAATTGTCAACCATTATCAGAAATAGATGGTAAGAAAATATATCCATGTGGTTTAATTGCCAACAGTTTGTTCAATGATACTTTTTCTGGTGCGTTCGTAGCTGTGAATGGTACCTCGAGTAATAATACTGTGAATTTGACTGACAAAGGAATTGCTTGGTCAACTGATAAAAACAGATTCCAAAAGACCAGATACAATTATACTGAAATTGTTCCGCCTCCAAATTGGTACAAGATGTTTCCAAATGGGTATAATGAATCAAATGTTCCAGATATCTCAACTTGGCCACAATTTCAAAATTGGATGAGACCTAGTGCTCTACCAACTTTTAACAAATTAGCTTTGAGAAATGATAGTGCGTCATTAGGACCAGGTCAGTATCAAATAGATATTGGATTGCATTTCCCTGTATTGCCATATAATGGTAAGAAATATATATACATAACTCAAAGATCAGTGATTGGAGGTAAAAATAATTTCCTTGGTATAAGTTGGATGGTAGGTGGTGGTATTTGTTTTGTCTTGGGATTATCTTTATTAGTTATTAACTTTATCAAACCTAGAAAAACTGGAGATGTGAATCTATTGAGTTGGAATCAAGAAAAGATGAAAAGTGATGAGCGAAGTGCCGCTATGGCTGATAGTAGTACTACAGGATTTGAAAAGTAGACATGTGGAGGTCAATTTATTTCGTTAACCTTGTATAATATATAATACGTAGATGAAGAAAATGGAGTTTTTTTTGCAGCAATCTTTTTTCAACCGACTTAGATCAACTATCTAAGCTTCCTTCCACTTCCGCAAACATATAACTAATATTCACTAATTATAAGCTTGATAGAGGGGCTAGACAAATTGTACTTTTGTCTTGCACTTCTGCCCATGAAAATCGACATCCACAGCAGATTTTGGAGAACGGATATAATATTTTCGATTGCTTATTAATAGACAGGATAAACTCCGGTTCATGTAAAACAACATGTATTGTACAGTAACTATACTGAAAAATACAAAAATCCTCTTAACACCCTAATTCACTTCTATTTCATCAGCAATGTCTACACCTACAAAAGCAACCCAAGTATACCTCAAAACTGCTCCCACTGGGTTCATAATCCCAGAGTTTGGTAGATCTGACTCCACATTTGAAATCAGAGAAGTTCCGCTTTCAATCAATGTGGGACAATTATTAATCAAAACTTTGTATTTGTCAAATGATCCAACTCAAAGATCATGGTTGAAGAAAGTCGGCGATAATTCAAAAAGCTATGCTCCTCCAGTTCATGAAGGTACGCCAATGGCAGCTTTTGGGTTGGGTGAAGTTATCGAATCAAAATCTGGAAAATACAAACCAGGAGATATCATATATTCAAGAATTTTCTGGGCTGATTACGCTGTGATCTCCGATATTGCTGTCTTTAATAAATTTGATAAGTTTAATGAATTACCCTTAGAGTACTATTTAAGTGTATTGGGAATGACTTCGTTAACTGCTTTTTTTGGATTAACTGAAGCAGGGGGATTGAAAAAGTATCTTGAGAACAGAGATTCTTCAAAAGGCCCAGTTGTTTTAGTTTCCGCTGCTGCTGGTGCTACTGGATCTGTTGCCGTTCAAGTGGCAAAACATCTACTTGGAGCATCCAAAGTGATTGGTATTTCTGGATCAGAAGAGAAAAGTAAATGGGTAGAATCACTCGGTGCTGATCTTAGTGTTAATTACAAAGATCCAGACTACAAGTCTAAAATCATTGAATTTGTGGGAGAGGAAGGAATTGACGTCTATTTCGATAATGTAGGAGGTGAAATCTTGTCGTTTGTGTTGTCTCAAATGAAGAAATTCGGTCGTGTAGTTGCATGTGGTGCAATTGCGGGATATAATGATCCAAAGGCGCTAGATGTAACTGGCTGGCTATTCATAATTGCTAAGTCTCTAACTGTTGAAGGATTTATCGTTAGTAACTATGCTGATCAATTTGCTCGTGGAGTTGAAATATTGGGAAATGCAGTTAAAAACGGTAAGATTAAGGTCGAAAAAGCTTATCATGTCGAGAAGTTAAGTGGCGATGGTCAGATGAAATTGGAGGAAATTCCTAAAATTTGGAATAAGTTATTCACTGGTGAGAAAGCAGTTGGAAAATTGCTCACGAAGTTTGATTAAAACTAACTATATAGGGAGACAAAAACAGAACAGCCAGCTCCATAGTTTATGTATCTGCTGCATATCTGTTTTTCAAAAATCCAAGCATGTCCTAGGTGCTGGGTTGGACGACGAATGTATGTAGGTAGAATCTCTCGGTAATGAATATTGATATGTACTTTGATAGTTGGTGATCAGATCGAGCTTTTTCCTTGACTAAATTAAGGAATTTCGTTGTTTCATGATGTTAAATTTCAAGATATATGATTCTGATAGCCTTAAAGTTAGCAATTGATTCAAAGTCACAGCTAATTGTTTAACTATTGAAGTTTTTCTTGTTTTTTAGTAGCAGACACAATTTGCTGATGCAATGAAAGTCTTAACTAATGTAATGAAATTTAGGAAGATTAATACTGGTGCATCTCTTGTCGAAACTTTAGGAGGCGATACTAAAGAAATATTTTCTGAAATTCTTAAAATTCAGACTTTTCTATTTGAAGGTAATAAACCAAATGAAGTTTTGTTGATTAAAGTCGTTTGGTTTTGTAATTTAACCTGTTTTAATTAATCAAATGCTACCTGTTGCAACGACTTTTGATCGGCGCGTAAGGTCAAAAAAGTTGATCTGTTTTAAACAGTCAAAAAAAAGTAAACAAAGGAAGAATCTAGCAACAACTAACTATGAACATATGACCCATTATGCTGACACCTATACATCAATTCTCACAATTAAATGATTTAGGTGAATTACCTACACATGTTCTGTTTGACACTAATCAATCAAGAGCAACAACATCGTCGTCATCAAAGGGTGACAAACAAACAACTTTGGCAAAATATCAAGAAAACAATAAATCTGACGATCTAGATGGATTTGAATTGGTTGAAGATCTATCATTTTCTAAGTTCTCAAATATATCCGGATTATCATCTGTTATTGTCAGAAATAACCAAGGTGGAAGTCATGAGTCACCATTCGTCAAAAAAATTCAGCACAAATTAAATGTCCAAATTGAAGATGAACCGAGCAATCAAAATCACCCAGTTTATCCAATAAACGAATTTGGAAGTAACGATGAGAATAGATATTCACCCTTTGTGGAACAAAAAGATTCGTTTAATAATCAACACGTAAGAAAACTACGAAACAAGCAAAAACCAATTACACAGGTGAATAGATTATTATCAACGCCAAAAAATCAAAGAAACACGTCTGTCAAAGTATCCCTAACACCGGCACAAAGATTTGAAAAAAGACAAACTACACGTCTGTATAACGCCCTTGAAAACTTCGAATTCAGCACACTAGTCGGAAATGGGGCTTTTGCGAGTGTGTACAAGGCGGTAAACTTAAAAACTAATCAGGTTATAGCAATAAAGCAAATAAGGTTAGAGAAGGATCAAGATGTAGCGGTATTAATGGGGGAAATCGACCTTTTGAAGATTTTGAGACATCCAAATATTGTTAAATATCATGGTTTTGTCAAGACTGCCACTTCTTTGAATGTGCTACTTGAATATTGTGGCGGTGGTTCATTGAGACAGCTTTATAAAAAGTTGAAGAGGGGTTTACCAGAGTCACAGATTATAGATTACGTAAGACAGATTTTGAAAGGTTTGAACTATTTACATGACCAAGGTGTAGTTCATCGAGATGTTAAAGCAGCAAATGTACTTTTGACTGATCAAGGAGACGTGAAGTTGGCAGATTTTGGTGTTGCTACTAAAGTAAATGCTCTGCATTTTACTGTAGTAGGAACTCCAAATTGGATGGCTCCTGAAACTGTGCTAGGCGGTGAAGGTATCTGTACAGCTTCTGATATTTGGTCACTTGGAGCAACAATCATAGAGTTATTTACAACTAATCCGCCGTATCATGATCTTAATGCAATGGCGACTTTGCACGCTATTGGAACTGATGAACATCCTCCTTTACCTAAAAGCATTTCATCGTTAGCAAGAGATTTCTTGTTGGAGTGCTTTCAAAAACAATCAAATCTTCGAATTAGTGCAAAGTTGCTTTTGAGACATAAATGGTTAAATCAAGGCGTAGTAGCAAAAACTTCGATGTTAAACTTGCAGGCAAGAAAGCAACCTAGTATGGAATTGAAGTCAATTAAAAGCTATTCTGAGGTGAATAATGACGAAAATTGGGATAATGATTTTTCTGAAATTCCGGCTCCACAATTGAGAAAACCGAATCTTAAGATTGAAAAAGGCAAAGATTTGAACATAGAAGGAACCGAAGCAACAAAATACTCCAAAGATGAATTGTTGAGCAAATTTACGGAAGGAGAAGAAATGGAAACTATTTCCAACTCAGTATTTACCAATTTAAATCAGAATAATATTATACTAAACGAAAATCAACTAGCAGATACGGAAGATTCAGATCCATTTTTAGATATTGATATTGAAAATTTTGACACAAATGAGTTAGAAGTTCAGATTAAAATGGAGTTTTTAGTTTTAAGATTAGTTCGTAAACTAGAGCAAGCACATTTAGGAAATGAACAAGCAATTGCTTCATTAGTAAGAATCACAGGAAGGATGTTGCATTTAATCAAGAAATATCAAATTCTGCATGACACATTTATTCGTGATCATGGAGTATTATCATTATTGGAATTGTTAGAGAGTTTTCAGGATATACCCAAGCAACAACAATTATGGTATCACTCGCTTTCAATCTTGAATTATATTTTCGAAAATAACGTTGGTCTGTTGGAAAACTTTTGTTTTTTGGGTGGTATTCCAACAGTAGCTCATTTCAGAAATTCGTCGTACGAGATACAAGTTAGGTTACAAGTTGTTCGATTCATTAGTTGTTTGAGTTCATCGGAGAAAGCTTTGTCAATGTTTGTTTCTTGTGGTGGTCTTCGCGTGGTTGCAAAATTTGTTGAAGAAGACTTTGATAGCACGCCATCATTCCCACTTGTATCAATTGAGTGTATTCATAATATTTTGACCAAAGATTTGAGCAGATCTAAATCAGATTTATGTCGTATCTTATCTAAACATGGTGTTATATTTTGGTTTGTAGTATTATTGAATCGCTTATTGAAATATGATAAAGGGCCAGAGACTAAAAACATCGTTTCAATGGAGCAGGTAAAGTCAACCATTGAGAAAATATTGGACATCATCAAATTTTTTAGTCAATCAGAAACAAGAGTAAGAATTTCCATTGCATCGGTTGACTTGTTTAAACTAATAATCAAATTGTATGATCAGTTAATGTTTGATCAACAATTCATATTGCTCAAGTTTCTCAAATCAATGTCATGTATTTCAGATGTTTTAAAATACTTATATCGGGCTGAAATATTGGAATTTTTAACCAAACAATTTGAGGAATATATACCTTCAAAACGCAATTACAAAGAAATCACCAACGTGATTGCTCCGATAATGTACAATTGTCTTTCATTGAATCATACCAGAGAAGCTGAATTTATCAACTTGGGTGCTTTACCTTATTTGAAGAACTTGTCATTAATAAATTTACCATTTAGACAGTTCATATTACCTGTAATTTGTGAATTTGTATATTGTGATGGAAAAGTTAGGCATGAGTTACAAAAACATGAAATGCTTTTCGTATACTACAACTTGTTATTAGATCCCTATTGGCAATCAAATGCGCTAGATTCAATATATCATTGGTATCAATTAGATCCGGGGTACATTAAATTAGATACTCCTATGGCCACGGACTGTTTAGTAGCTGGGTTTTTAATACCAAAAGTTTCTAATTTGGAATCTACTTTGGATATTTATCTACAACTAATCACAATTAATCTAAATTTGCGAAGAAACATGCTGAGAGCAGCTATAATCAATAACATTTTGCTGAAGTTAACATTTCATAACAAAACCCCTGTTATTCAATTACTGTTGTTGAAAATATTAAAATGTTTGATGACTTTTGTAACCAGCCACCATAATGGCAAACAGGAAGATAAGACAGCAATATGCAATTCTGTTGTCAATGTTTTACACTCTTTGAAACAGAGTCAGTCGTCTGTTTTAATAGAGGAGGTTGCTATTGATATATTACACTTGGTAGAGTAAAGAGTATATAACTGTATATAATTGTAAAATACCACGGTTAATGTTTAATGAGAAAAAAACAGTGTGGAGAAAGATATCAACAGACAGTACGAATTTTACAACCAACCAACTCTGTATCCAAGTGTCAACACCAATGATTCCACTACCATATCCCTCACCAAGAGTATCGCAATTAGATGCTGGTATTTTGGATGGCGAATTGTTCAGCTTACTAAAACAACAACTTTCATCAATATTTCAGTTGCACAATGATAATAACTCCATTGTACACAAGATATCATATAACCAAAATACCAAAACCTACTCGTTGTTACTTAACCTATTGATATTCAAATTGACTGTATGGAAATCAGGATCATCATATGGCTCAGTATTACAGAACTTGAAGCTAACTGATCTGAGAACGGGAAAGATCATTGGCTTCAATAAAAAGAGTATCTTGTTAGCTGTATTAGTTGGTGGATATTTGTATGAAAGACTAGAAACATTTCTTTATGGAATGGACGAAGTAAACGGTCAATCGGAAGGTTCAATGCTCAATAGATTAAAAAACTATATCATAGAGAATCGAACTAATATTCTTGCGAAAGTGGATCATACGTTGCGTATTGCTAATTTGTTGAATTTCACCATTTTCTTGATTAATGGAAAATTCTCCACTGTTGTGCATAGAATACTAGGAATCTCGGAAACACCAATTGTATCAGATTTGTTGAAGTTTAATGGAAGTAATGTAAACTATGAGTTTCAAAATCGTCAATTGGTATGGAATGTAATGACTGAATTCCTTGTGTTTTTACTCCCATTACTCCAAATACGTAAATTGGGAAAAATGACAAGAAAGTTAGTGGGCAGAAGCAAGGACTCAAACAGCGTTGAAGTACAGTCTGGGAATTTTCCACATATGACATCATACACAAATTTGCCGATCCTGGAATGTGCAATATGCCATGATAATAACCACCAAGCTGCTGCCACTGGAGGTAGAACATTCCCATCTGCTGGTACAGTTACAAACCCGTATATCACTAATTGTGGACATGTTTACTGCTATGTTTGTATTGCCATCAAATTCAATCAGATCAAATCAAGTGGTGAAGATATGCCTTGCCTTAGATGTGGTCAAAGGTTAGAATGGTTTCAAGAATTTGGAGCTGATGATAGAGCAGTTGACGAGGATTCTATAATGGTGCGTGTCGAAGAAGATGAGGAGGGGGAAGAAAATGATGATGATAATAGTATTGCGAGTGATGAAGAAATAGAAAAATACGAACCCATTGAAAGAAGTACCACTAAAATTGAAAGACGTTTGAGTAATAGATCCCATATATTCGATGAAGACAGTGGACCTGATGAGTCCAGTGAGGATGGCTATAGCGAAGATGAAGAACTCGATGCAGATGAAGCGTTTATGTAAGAAATTGAATATACATATTTCTAAATAAAGCTAGATAAAAGTTTAGCACCTTTGTCACCTTTTGACAATCTCTTTTTCAATTTCTTTAATGGATCTTTCAAATCTTTCAATTTTTTAGATTTCGATAATGTTAGAACCTCAATCACTGAAACGAGAACGAAAGCAGGTTGGCCACTAATCCAGTCTGATATATTGCTTATGATTTCATCAACTACTCTTTCTGCGAATTCTGATCCAATACCAGGTATAAGTTCACCATCGGATTTCTCTAATTTTTTAGATTCATTGTTGAACTTAAACTCGTTACCTTGAATCAAAGCTTTGACTGATCTTGAAATGAATGGGGTCTTGTTAAGTAAATGGAAATCTTCAAGCACATCTCCCTTGATTACATTATCAAACATAGCGGTGATTAATTCTGGTCTGTATTTCGTATTCACATCTTCATTGCTGGTTGGTGTGAGAAGTAACTCAGTTATACATTGTGCTGCCATATTGACTGTTAATAATTTATCAAAAGTTTCATCTTTGGTGTTGGCTAATAATGCTTTGTAAAATGATACTATTGATTTTTCTAATAATTCTTGTTTTCTAACGTCTTTATCTTTCTTGGAAGTCTTCTTGTAAGCTAATTCCTGGTATCTCAATAATAAATTTTTGATATTTGGAGCAAAGTATTTTCCATCTAATCCCTTTAATAAATATAATATAGGTCTTCTTGAAAATTTGTCTTGGATTAATTCTGGAATCAACTCTGGAGTGAACATTTCATTGCCGAATGATTTATATGTTAAGACGGTATCATCAACAGTCATAAATAATGTGATTAATATTACATTACCATATTCGTTCTTTATTAATTCGTTGGTATGTGTTTTCAAACTCTTTATGATACCTTTACGTTCTTTAGCATTCGCAACAGCTATCAAATTACTTCCAACTTCGGAACCTTCCTGAGTATGAACTAATTCTGCAAATTGTTCTGATAATAAATCAATGAAGTTTCTTATAGCCGAATCATTGGCTTCAATATCATCAATCAATATACCTACATATTCTTTCATGGCAGCATGTAAAATTTGGAAACCTGTAGATCCTTTTTCAACAGATGCTTTGATGGTACCAAATAAATTACTCATTATTAATTGCTTCTTTTCAGCTGATTCTTTTGTTATTTCTAAGGCTGTTTTCCCTCTTCCAGCGTCTCTAAAAACAGCGTATTCAGATCCCCAAAACTCTCTGATCATCTGATGTTTTTGTTCAGAAGTAGAATACAATACAAACAAATCTTCAACAACATAAGCACCTTCCCTGTGTCTCATCAACTTACGTAATTTTCCATGTAATTCATCAACAATCATAGCTCTAGATTCTTTTGAGCCATAATGTAATAACTTGATCAATAAATATTTCCCGTAAGCAGAAGTAGCCAATTGATAAAATGAACCCTTTAATGATTCAACTACTTTGTACCTTCTCTCTTTGCTTGAGTATTTGATCAATGTTTGTACAACACGGGAAGCATCGTGTTTCAAAACCAACTCATTTATACAATTGTTAGATAACTCCCAGATTTCATCACATAGTTTGTCACGTTGTGCCTTTGATGGAGTCGGTTTGGTGACCCTTAATTTCTCCCATAAACTCTTAATTTGCTGAACTTGTACACCTGATTTCCTTTGCAACTTACGTTCAGCCAACAACTTTCTTTGTTCTGAGTGTTGTTCTGCGGAGGTTTTCTTGTTTGGATCTGGAATTGCTGATTTGGCATCCTTATCCTCCTCTTCGTCGTCTTCCTCTCGGTCATCTTCCTCTCCGTCATCTTCGTTCTTGTCTCCTTCATCCAAATTGTCTAGTTCATCATCTTCGTTGTCGCTTAAATCCAATTCGTCTTCGGAACTAACTGAAATATCATCTGAATGATCCAACCCATCTTGAGACTGTTCATCTAATTCGTCTTCTGAGAGGGGAGAAGGAAGTCTTTTGGAAACTACCTTGGCTTTCTTTGTTTTCCTATCCTCTTTCTCAACGGAACGTTTAATTCCTTTAGCATTATTACCCATTGTTTCTAGGAGGTAGTTAGACCAGGAGATATCTCGATAGCTGAAAATTGCACACTGAAAAAATTCAGTCTATCTCATCGCTCAATGATTCTTTCTGCTAGTCAAGGTCACGTGCTCTATGGTATAGGAGAAAACTAGCTTTTAGTTTTTTGTCCTGATAAAAGATAAATAACTAATCAATCTGTCCCCGCAAGTATATAATCATGTTCAAGACGTTAGTTAGAACTACAACCCCATTAATTGCGTTTGGTGTAGGTGTTGCTGCATTCCCCAAGAATTGGAGAAAGGGCCAATTCAGTAATGATAAAAAATTGACCCACTTAAACGAATCAGTCATAAAACAAATTGAATTAACCGATGAGTACAAAAAGTTGCAGTCTCAGCCCGATCTAGAACAGTATACATCCAGCAAGTCATTCCCCGAACAGCACCATAAGAACTATGTTAACACTGGTCTTTTGTTTGGTCCCGATTTGATGGAGATTGATCCGATAGTATTCATTGATACGAAGAATGGGGAGCTAACAAGTTTTTACCACTTGGGACATAAATTAGTTAGTCAAGATGGTCAAATCCACAATGGGATTGTATCGACTATATTAGATGAAGGGTTATGCTCGGCTGGCTTTCCACTTTTGCCTTCAAAAAAAGGTGTAACTGCAAGTTTACTGATTGATTTTAAAAATCAGGCACCACCTAAAAGCACAGTTGTGTTACATGCCAAGGTATCAGAAGCAAAAGGTCGAAAAGTTGTTATTGAAGGTTACTTAGAAACATTGCCTATGACTAAAGGAGAAAAGCCTCTTTTGATTGCTGAATCCAAATGTATATTAGTAGAGCCGAAATGGTTTAAATTTTTCTCATGGCTACAAATATAGATTGTAGATATAGAGAAGTATACGCCAGCTGTGAATGTTTTTATTTGGTCAGAAATCGAAGTTGAAATCAGGATATGCGGTCCAATTCCTCCACTTGCATGGGGAAATACTATATTAGAATGATGCAACACATCCCCAGAGGTAATTCAGTATATTGTGTATCTTGTTGCCTGTTCAAATCGAGAGTGTTTCAACAGATTGCAACAGCAATGTTGCTAAATACGTGTGTGTACCAAGTTAGCAAGCGAAGGAATCGCAAAAATATGGACCTACTATGGGAAATCAGCAACTAGGAATAGTGACACATGTCTTTTCCATGTTGAGAAGCTAGAATTACGTTTGTGATGGGGTCACTAATATTTTGGTTAAGAAGGGACTTGTTCGAGTAGTCAAGTTGCTACTATTGCAATAAACAATGCTTTGTCAGCCAAAAGTTGTGTATAAATAGGGAGAAGGATTCCCACATCTTATCAACTTACTTTCTTTCTACTATACAAATTAATCATATTAATTGAATTTCAACATGTCCGACGCTGGAAGAAAAAACATTGGTGACAAAATCAAATCTGCCGTTAAGCCAGATTCCCAAAAATCAACCCCAGAAGAATTCACAGACAAGGTTACTGACAAATTAGATAATGCTGTTGGTGATTCTACCTCTGACAACAACAAATCATTTGTTCAACAAGCTTCCGATGCTGTTTTCGGTAAGAAGTAAGCTTTAGCTAGCTGCGAATTTTGGTGTTGGTCAATTCATATTGAATGATTCGGAGCCATTTTTTAAAAAAGAATAGCGATAATCTTTATAGTTAATTTACGTTTATATACTTGATTATGTAAAATTGTAGTCTCGCCTTGGTCAATTGGTCGACTTCATCTAATCTTCAATAAATTAGGCTAAAGTTCGTACCAAGCACGTTCAGTTGGTAGCATTTCAGTATTTTCTGTAATTCGCGTCTCGGAAATATTAGAAATCAAATGCAAACACTATTTGCAGTAACGATAGCTTGTCCATTTCACACATTATCCATGACAGTCTCTCTCAACTCAGCAGAACAAGCTTATCTTGATTTATGTCAACGTATTATCGCCGAAGGTGAACATCGTCCCGATAGAACTGGTACAGGAACAAAATCACTATTTGCACCACCTCAACTCAGATTTGATATATCAAATGACACATTCCCGTTACTTACTACGAAACGTGTATTCTCAAAAGGTATAATCCATGAATTATTATGGTTTATAGCTGGCTCGACTGATGCCAAACTTTTGAGTGACAAAGGTGTAAAGATTTGGGAAGGGAACGGATCAAGAGAGTTCTTGGATAAATTGGGTTTGAACCATCGTAGAGAAGGTGACTTGGGACCAGTTTATGGATTTCAGTGGAGACATTTTGGTGCTGAGTATAAAGATTGTGACGCAGATTATACAAACCAAGGTTTTGATCAATTACAAGAGGTGATAAAGAAATTAAAAACAAATCCCCACGATAGAAGAATCATTATGTCCGCTTGGAATCCCCCAGATTTTGGCAAAATGGCATTACCTCCATGTCATGTATTTTGTCAATTCTATGTAAATTTTCCATCTGATACTCCTGACTCAAATACAAATAAACAAGCAAAAGCTAGTCCTAGAACTAAATTGTCTTGTTTATTATATCAAAGATCTTGTGATATGGGTTTGGGTGTACCTTTCAATATCGCTTCATATGCTTTGTTGACAAAAATGATTGCACACGTTGTTGATATGGATTGTGGTGAATTTATTCATACCATGGGTGACGCTCATGTCTACTTAGATCATGTAGATGCTTTAAAGGAACAATTTGAAAGAACGCCAAAACAATTTCCTAAGTTAGTGATTAAAGAAAATAGAAAAGATGAGATTAAATCAATCGATGATTTCAAATTTGAGGACTTTGAGATTGTTGGATATGAACCATATCCTGCAATAAAGATGAAAATGAGTGTATAGCATATAGAGAAATGTGTATTTTTAATTAGCTAATAGTTGTATGTTCGACTTTTAACTGTTTCGTTTGTATTATCATTCTCTTCTTCAAACTCAAATATTGACAAATCGTCTTTATCGACAAAAGATGATGGGTTTATGGATTGCCGTTTGAGCATTGAAGATCTAGTCAGTAAATAGTTTACACTGGTTATATTTGCTAATGGTTTTCTTTTGGGATTTGGCTCAGCTACGGACTCAGATTTTCTTTTCTTCGTATCAATAGTATAATTGATTAGTACATTTTCACCAACTGCATCCAACATTTTAATGGATTCTCTTCTCATCTTAGCGCGCATTGATATTGGTTTGTAATTGATTTCCTTTTTCACTCTTGTTGACCTTCTTGAGCTACAACTATTTTCAAAAGATCGTACTGGGTTTATATCATTAGATGATTCGTTGACTTCTTGGTGTGGCCCTTCTTCAACAGCATCTGCCTTCACAATGAATTTCTTGGTGACTCTCCTTTTAGTGCTCTCGTTCTTCTGTTCTGCATGAGATATTTCTTCACACGGGTTTTGAGGTTTGGCTGGTTCTATTAGATTATTTTCTCGTAGGACATGCATTATTTCTTGATGATTATCAGATTGTGCCCTCTTCTTTGCACGACACCTATTTGATTGACTTTTTTTCTTTTTTTGTGGTATTGGCTGAACATCGTTCTTCTGTAATGGTTTCGTTTGTTGATCTTCTTGTAAATCTTGTTGTTTTGTTGGTTCACATTCTCCCGTTTCTTTATTTTTCTTGAAATCTATTTCATTTTCTTCATGCTTTTGAAGGTTTAGTTCATTTTTGTTTTGACGATTTGAATTTTGAGTTTCCTTTACAACTTGATGATCAATCAGATGTCCTCTTTTGCTCTTTTTTGCCTTGCATGCGGTTACTCTGTCATTTTCATCCGTCACTTCACCATGATTAGTGAGTTCTAAATTATCAACTTCTTTGCCGTTCTTATCATTCTTGTCCTCTGAATGCACTATCTCAACTTCTCTCTCCTTCTCGATGGGCCAGTTTCTCTGAGTACTCTTCATTACTTGTTTCGAATTCTCGGTCTCTCTCATATTCTCAATCAAACTCTTTCCCATATTTTCTCTATACTCCCCCAAATTGAACAAGTCTTCAGAATCCAGTTGTTCCATTATAGTAGAAAATTTATCCATCATTTCATTGTCATTATCATTCCTTTTGAAATATTGAGGTACTCCATAATTACTACTTCTTCCAATCTCAAATGCTGGCATCGAAAAAGGCTCTGGTGTGGGGGTATTCTTTAATCTATCCAATTGCAGATTCTGTGCCATACCATTATTAACTCTGATCTTTTGTATATGTTGTAAAACCGAATTTAAATTATCCATCAATTTGGTCTCAATTGAAGTAATAACCTCATGCACTCTAGGGTTGGATTGAAGTCTCATGATCTCGCTATTTAATACATTGATCTTATTCTCTAATTCAGTTATCTTTGCGGAATAAAACGAATTTCGTTTGGCAAGGATTCTGTTTTGATCTATATATTTCAGTAGAAGATTCTCATCGTCTGTTGAGTAACTCTGAGAGGCGGAACTTAAAGGATGTAATGAGTTTAGTTGTAGCGACGAGCGCCTTGAGCTATTTGAACTTGGGAGTTCTGACCGTCTTGCCATTTATCGTTGATGATTGTGGATAACTTGGTGATACAAAAATGTAAACAAAAAAATCAAAATCCAAAACAAACTCAAATAATTACTTTCATACATATCACAAGACAGGCGATGTCAAAAAACACAGCAATATACCAAAAAATAGCTGAAAAGAGAGCAAATTTGGAACTTCTAAGGGAGTTCAAAACACTTACTGATGAATTAACAAAAGAGTTGGAAGAAATAAGCTATAAAGTCGGCACAATGAAAGATGGAACAAGTTCAATTGCATTGATTTTGGCTAATTGGCAAAGTGTCGTTCAGTCTATTTCTTTGGCTAGCTTAGGATTGTTGAAGCAGCAGGATAAAGAATACCCGGAACCGCTTGTTAGAATACGATTGGACAAAGATCAAGAGAAAGTGGACCAAGAGGAATCGGATGCTTGATCACCAAAAGATAAAAAAAGACAAATCAACAATCGAGACACGTTCGACTACCTATAATTTAGAAATTTTCGAAAAGCAACCTAATAGATGCCAGTAATTGCCAAATATTGCTACCAGGGAAGAAGAACGACACGAAGAATGAATTATATTTGATCTATAAATGTTTAACTTGTTCCTTGACTGATTCAACCCATGTCTTAAATTTAGTACTTTCAAACTTTTTCCGTAGCTGTTTCAACAATGAATCATTCAATTCCTTCATAATGATACTATCCTCATATTCATCATCAAGATAAGGATCTCTCAAAAATGAATCTAACTTGCTTATTGTTTTTGTATTCAGTTTCAAGGTTTTGAATAATGCACTATCATTTACTTTGTTTTTGATGATTTCATCGCTGCCATTATCTAAATATATTTCTTCATCTCCTATAGTTAATAAACGAAGTAATATAACAGTAGTATAATAGTCAGCTATACTTTCGTTGCAAAATGTTTGAGCCGTTTGCAAGGCATATGCAAAACCTAATTTGCCAACAACGTTAGGCTGGATTGTAGTTAAAAGATTGATTAATTCACCTCCTGATAACTGTAAATTTTTGACAAATCGACTAAAGTATCCATCCAATACACTTTGGGCATAAGATTTCTCAATCTTGGGATTAAAGAAGTTCTTGATAAAGAAAGGTTTTTTAATAGGTTCTAGTCTACCGTGATCACAAATTGCATTCTTCACTATATTTTGGTATCTTATCATCATTAATTCATTATCGATATCTTTAACAGTATCTTGCTTGGCTGCAATGCTTGCCAATTTGGCAATAGAATATTTAATTTGTTGATTTTCCAAGCTATCAATAGTTTGAGCGGCCCTTATCAATGAACTCGAACCATTGGCAAAGTCTTTATCTAATAAGTATCTGATCCATGATACTTTAGATGTCTTTGTAGGATTTTCTTCAAAATATTGTAATAAATAATGTTTGTAATTTGTAAAATCTAATAAAAGTGTTTGAATTTTATCGTTCTTCAAATAGTAGTCATAAACACTTGATGCAAAAGGATATCCGAATTTTTCAAAATACTGGCAGTAATTTAATTGATCGACAGGCGTTGTTTCTCTTTCAATATCCAAAATTCTTGCCAATGATGCAAAATCATTGTATCTTTCTGCTATTTCAATGGCTTCTTTGCTCAAGCCTTGATTTAATAATACATCAATCCAATAGTATTTCTGCTTCTTATACCAATTTATATAGTCTTCAAGTTGAATTTCATTTTTTTGGGTCTTCATATATGCTATTGCACTATTAACGAAATAGAATAAGATTTGGACAAGAGAAAGTGCATCTTTATGGTACATATCTTTGGCATTGACAAAAGTTTGAGTAAAAATTTCTTCTACTCTAGGTAATAAATTTGTTTCAAAAACCCAAGATCTATTGACACCATGGATATACTTGATGTCATTCAAATAAATACCATCATATATTGTACTTACAATCAATGGAACTACTGGTAGACCATTATTCATCAATTTCTCAATAAATAATGTAAGTACTTGATTAATATCTTTAATCTCATGTGTGAAAAACTTTCTCAAATCAGGTGTTATCTCTTCTAGTATTTTTTTCAACTTAGAATCATTATCAACAATTTTCCATAAATTTAGTGAAACGTTGGATTTCTCTAAATTCTCGGTAATTTTAGGAATGATTGGAATATCAGGGAAATTTCTCTGACAATACTCAATAAGTTCTTTATACAACTTTACTTTTAGACTAGTCAAATCAGTTATTGAAGGTAGAACCTTGGGCAAATAAGTGGATGTAGAATTTAATACTTCGTAAATAATAAGTTCAATTGCATTCAAAATTGTAGCATTATCAAATCTTTGACATAAATCAAAGTCAATTTCCAGTATGTTTGAATAGAAAATTCCTTGCTCGATATGTGATTTCACAATTAATGTTGGATCGTTTATTTCTTCAACATCTTCACTTGTTTCGGGAAATTTCTCCAATCTTAAGATTCCAAAATTTTTGGTAATCAATATAACTGCTGGGTTTGATGATGAAGATTGGTTCTCGTATCCACTTGCAATGATTTCAACGGATGGTTTTAATTTGACAATATCCTCCCATCTTGGTTTATAATATGTAAATGTGTTTTTTGACTCTATGTATGAAGTGTTCAAATCTGTCATAATAATTGCACTGTTGATAATAACAAAAGCAGTCTTTCCAGGTTTTGGTAAATAAAGTTTTGGTTTTGATAATGGTATTTCTGCTGCTTTTAATTTATGTGATCCATATAATAGTACTCCGGATTTATCAAATTTCAAAGTTATTAAAAGTAAATCTCTATTATTAACTTGACAAAGTCCCAAGTAATAATCACTGTCATTCAATGGCCATATGTCCAAATATTTAACAATGTTGCTTGAACCTGGATATCCATCAATATCAACATAAATGTTTTGCTTGAATGATCTTCGTTTATCTACATATGGTGAAATATTTGTAGAAAGTAAATTGTAGGTTATCAAATGGAAAGATCCCAGTGAATCTAGTATAGCAATTTCTTGAATTGTTCCATGATTACTTATTTTTCCAGATCTTATAGCAATGATTTCATTATCACTAGGTGTGAAAAATTTCAGTAAAAACCCACTGGAACCACTCAACAATTCCATCGTTGAAAGTTGTGGTTTACTTTTGAAATCCCTAAGAGATATTAATATACATCTTCTCCACGATGTAGCAACAACAATTCCTGCAGGTTCAATGTTTTCAGCTAGCGTGATATGTTCATCATCCTTCAACCCAATGTCCAACTCCAAAGACTTATCATTGATCAAGCCTAACGTAGGTGCATGTTGGACACTTTCATAAAATTTAATCAATCCTGAAACAGAATCTAAGATGATCAAACCAGGATCTTGTCCGGTTCCACTTGACGGACTTGTCAATATAGCTAGAGGTGATTGGAACTTGGTTTTGTCAATGGGAAATTGTATAGCTAAGGGGTTACAGTCAATTGATTTATAATTCCATACATAGATCGTATCTTCGTGTATTACGAGGGAGTAGTTGGATTCTGAATCTGAAAAAGCATTGGATAACAACGAATTTGTTTTGAAAATCGCTGGTAATGCAGGCAATCTTGACATACAGTAGTGTTTATTTTTGGTTAGTTCATGGGCATGAGGTAATGGTGGCAAAGGTGATGATTGGATGGCCGTAGATGGAGCACTGCTACGTGCTTTGAAGATAGATGCCATTGATTGTTATGATATGGTCGTGATGGCTGTAAATCAGGCTGTTTATTGTCAAAGAAAAAAATTTACATGTCTTTTTTTGCGTGCTGAAATATTAACATCAACTACTTGATAATCTACAATTATACCCTCTGTCTCTTGTTGGCACAATCTTCCACATCGCTAGCAAAGTATTCTTCTTCTGATAGATATACATCTCCTTTATCATCGTACTCGTCCTCGCTTACCTGATCGTATTTCTCTTTCAAACCTTTCATTTTTCTTGTTTGCAATTTACCTAAGTCTTGTTTACCAACATGAATTTGTGCAACTTTATCACCCATGAAATCGGTAGAAACATTCTTCTTTTCCTTAGTTTCCAATTGTTTTGGTTTCCTGTGTGCTTCTTTTTCAACTTCAGGAGCTGGTGCCAATCTTCTACCAATCTTGAAATCAAATCTTGGTCCAATTTCGTCTAATTCTACTCTTGGTAACTTTTGTCCGGATTTATATGTTTTTAACTTGTATACTCTGAAATTCACAAACGGCAAGTCTTTATGATTATTCAATTCTTCCAACTCGCCTGTGCTCAAGGATATAACATACTGCAAGCCTGCCACATCTTGCAAATCTGTTTCTTCCCCACGATAAAAATCAAGAAAGTATGACTTAATTTGTTGATACACTGGGTGTGAATCGAATGCAGGACCATTAAATACAAACATTGGTTTTAAGCCAATGGTGAATGTTAATTTTTTGAAGTCTTGTAATAATTTGTAATTTTGTTGTATAGATAATTCAATCATATCATATACCTTGAAGTTAAAAAATCTACTGAATATTAAAGTATTTGGTCTTTTCTTATTATTTGATGAGAATACCATCAATGAAGAATCATTCTTTTCCGCAAAGAATTCCAACTCGGTTGAGTCTTCAAACGGTCTGATTTCGTTCTTTTTTGAAAATTTTTTAGCAAATGGCTTTTTGAGGGCCATTAAATCACACATCGCATCGTGAAGCAACTTATTACCGGTTGAACCTGGAATAAATAATGCAGATTTGGTGTTTTCAACCAACTTGGCCTCCTTTTTGGCCAATGCTCTCTTGGATCTTGCGTTCTTGGGCTTTATCGTTCTAATCATGGTTCTCTGGGTATCTAAAGAGCGATGGGTGTGACTATTTTTTTTTATTTTTGCTAGATGAGCTCAACTGAAGTGAACAGTACAAATCAGGCAAGAGTGCGGTTGCATACCAAAGGTTGCAAATTCTACGTTACAATGGTATATCCATTTCATCAAAACAATAATCAAAAAACATAAATTTAAATTTGTATAAAAAATATTCAGCTCACATCAACACGACACCAGCAATAGCAGCAGCAACGGCACCAAAAGTATTTGAATCAAAGTTCACACATCCGGCGCTCTGAGTCTTTGTAATCGTTTCGTTCGAATAATTCGACTGATTGATAGCAGCTTGAATTAACGAGGTTCCGGTTAAAATTAAAACAATTGATTTAAATTGCATATTGTATTCTATGAAGAAGAAAAGAAAGTAATTAAAAAAAATATGATATGAGGGAAAGTTGGAGGACTTTATATACTTGATGTTGTTTCCTAAAACTTGATATGTTGAATTCATGTGCCATACTCTCTCCTGCATTCCAAAATATCCATATTGAACGCCTCAGCTTCGCTAGTATCTTTTGCCCTTTCTTTATGACTGAATTGCTCCTATGTGCTTGCGCATGAATCACCGCCTTCGATTATCTTTCAGCCACTGGTAAAATTGTAGTGTGAATTGATGATAAAACTGAACACCCATCTAAAACCGATTCAGGGGTATTACAAAATAATTACAAGCTTAGCCACTTACATTTCCCCTCCTACTATTAATAAACGTACGGCTATATAACGTACCATGCGGTCAGATAGCTGTACATTGATGTGTGCATTCTGACTATGTTTAAACAGTTAGGGAGAGAATAACTTGAAAGATAGCTGAAGACATCAAGATTAAATCAAAGCTAATTACCTTTAAACATTGCCATATCTTGTTTGTAATTTTAGAAATAATTACTTAATTTTTTTGATATTTTTACATCAGTATTATACACGCATCCAATTGAAACGGAGCCTCGAAAATCATGTGGATTAATTTAAAAAGTGCAGTTTTCACCTAGTGGTATAATTAGTTTGTACTCGCAAAGTAAGCTCCCCAGTCCCACCAATCTAGTTCAAATCATCAATAGATGTAAATGGTATAGGGAGCATGCGGCAAAATAAACTTTCTTCAAAGAACTTTGACACTTTTCTCGACCGAAGTATCATCTATGCATCTCACTAGTTACGCCTCATACCGCCCATACCGTGGGGAAAAACACTCACCCTCAGCTATGATTTCTAATAATTTCCACGGATTTGGTTCTTTGCGGGTTTCTTTGCCACAGCTGAGAAGTTACATAGCCAATAATTACTCTATAAAATTACGTTTGATAAATACTCATTTTGTAAATTCAACATTTTCTGAACTCTACCTTCATAATCTTGTAAAGTCTCGTCGCTGAACATCAAGTTCATAAAATAATCTGACCTTAAGCCTTTACCTAAATTGTTTCCATCTTGTTCATATTCCTTTAGTAATATTTTCAATTCGGGAAGTTTACCGTCTTGTATGTAATTTAATTCTTTTTGATGATATCTTGTAAAATTCATTGTGGATATCCATTCTTTAAGTATTGGGGTAGAATTTATTAGATTTATATGATCTTGCTCTGAAAGTTGGTTAAGTTGCAATAATTCGTAATTCCCTACTTCACGTTTTTGTTTTTGCAGTTTGGATAACCATTCTTTCGGCTTATTTATATAATCCAACACGATTTGAGTTTTTAACCAAATACGGAAGTTATTGAAATATGTATAATCTCGATGGTTCTTTTTGGCAAGAGCTCGAAGATTGTATTCATCATTCAAAATCATCATGAAATTCTGTGGAATATAACTCAACTGATTTTCCACAACCGTCGCAATCAAAGGTGATAATTCATCATATGAACTAAAATGATTGTTTCGACAATTGTATAGTTTCAATTGTTGATTAATTACCCCATAGTTTTTATCCTTACCAGAAGCAGCTTGAATTACAGTCTTCTTTGTTGGATCCATTTCAACATACTTACAATATCTATCTGGAGACATTGAATCAGTTAATGCTAAACCAGTAATGTCTATATAGAGTCCAGTATCAATATCAATAAATCTACCATCAATGTTATTGTTCCCATTTTCCTTTTTACGATGAGTGATGGTGGAGCCGATATCAACAAAATATCTACCAATGCCATCATATTTACCTTGATTGTCACCAACATTCTCAATAACCAATGATTGATTAAATTGACTGCCTAATTTGTATAAATCAGAAATCGGCATTTGAACATCAATATCCGTATCCCATGGGAAAGACGCACCATTCCAATACCACGATAGTAAGGAACCATGTGCTATCCATGTTACAATACCATTTTTTCTTGCAAAATTAAGATAATTTTTGACCAATCTATGCAATACTATTGCTTGTTCATCCTTACCAACTGTAATACCATTGAAAAATCTCCAGTCATAATGTTCACCTTGCCAGGCATTTCCAGTAGACTTTAATAATTTAGCTTCAGCAAAATACTTAGGTGGATCTGTACATTTGTGACTGAAACATATGGAATCAAGGAAGTTTTTTTCCAAATCAGTTAATTTTGATTTACTTGTTAAGCTTTTGATAATTATTGAAGGATCTACATCAAATGCACTTTCTGTGAGCTTTATTGTGTGATCCAGTAGTGCATGATAAGCGCTGGGTGGTGGAGTCTTCTTCATCAAAGATTTATAACTTGATAAGACATTAATCTCTTTCGGGTACAATAATTCTTCAAGCATGCTATTATGAAGTATTGATTTGGTTAAGTTATTAACATTGTATTCATCAACATCTACTTGATAAGAACCACCTTCATGAGTCAAAAAAACTAATCTTCTTGGTGAAGGTGCAGATGTGAACAAATATGATTTTCCTAATAGTTCTCGATTTGCAATGGTTTGTGGACCTGTTGACCCGGTAATGTTGTATCCTAACAAAGAATGTGCGTCAAATTTACAATAATCAGCAATGTTAACAATCTGAGAGCCCTCTATCAAGTCCTTCTTATCAGAAATATCAAACACCGCTCCACACATGTCAAACTTGAAAGGATTTAAAATATATTTGTCAAGCACTGAAAGATCAACCCAATCAGACCAATGAAATGGTAACTTCAATGACTTGTCATTTCCTTTTAATTGAATATATTGATAGTATACCCCCAATGTGAATCTCGGATCGAATGGTTGAATAGATGGCTTATTGCCATGATTATAATAAGCTGGGACTTTGATTGATAAAGGCAAATTGTTTAATATTTCATCATTTATGTCCCACAATTCGTTATTTCGATCATTACGTAGTTTTTCCTTCTTGATTGATTCCATTTCCATCAAAAACTTTGGATTTGTATCTAAACTATAATCTTTTGCCATAATGTTGTATTTCCATTGATTAAATTTGTGTTTTATATTTTGGTTTAATTGAAACTTATACTGTTGTAGATGGGGTTCTGCTAATAATGATTGCAAGGATAAGAATATAGTATAGAACATCGTCAATAGTAGAACTAGTTTGGTTAGAACTCTTCTTGAAGAAGGCGTATAGGGTTTTATGATCATCATGTAAAGATACTGTGAATGGAAATGAAAACTAACTAACAAAAAAAGGACCTACGTAGTGGACTAAACTTCTATACTAGATGGAAACTTATCAGGAAGAAGACTCTAGACTCTTATGAGATATACGTAGCGGAGGTGGCAGATGTGGTGTAAACTGCGAGAAAAGTGACTACTGTCGGCGGTTATTAAATTTCTTAGGATCTTGAACTACTGGAAGTGCTAAAGTTCGTATGGGTGTACCTGCGGTGAATGTAATGTTACCATATAGTAATGCCTAGTTGACCTAGTGATGGTAGTGGTGAGTATGTAAACGAATGAGGAAAGACGATAAGTAAATTCGGCGTGTGTGGCAAGTCTGTATGAAAAGATGATGGTAGAGATAATTGGGGTGGATGGTGGTACCAGATCTTTCCAAGATTTGAAATTTTAGTGGGCAGTATGACAGATTATAAACACAGGGAATGCAATAGCAATGAGAAGGTGCCTGTACTTTAGGGCACTTAACTGAACAACGGCAATGTACCTACAAAATACGCAACTATTACAATTCTCAATGGTGGATAAGTGATCTTGTTTTTGTGATCCTCTTGGCGGCCACTAAATCAGGAACATATGTGCATTTCATTTATTGCTTTTAAATTTCTTTCTTTAGGGTCGAACTACCATTGAAACAAAAACATAGTCAGTATCTTGTCGTCTGATAGGTAAAACTGCATTGTATTGCTATTCTCTCCATTGGTTCTGTTGCTCTCCGCTTTTTTGAGCCCGTTATTTTTTCCCAGGGCAGATCCGCTCAAGCAACTCTAGTACTGATGTTCCCTTTCTTCCTCGTGCCAAAAAATGATTCCGACTTCAACTTGCATCGCAGCCATGCGGGTTTTGTGGAGGTTCTCAGCGTTTCATTCCTCCTTCCCCTTTTCCCCAAGCTTCTCACATCAAAAGATTCTTCTGAAACCAGCTTTTAATTTCCTCCTAGCAGATAGATATAGTTCAGGGCTCAAACAACCTATCGTGGACACAAAACAGACTAAAGATATGCACTCTTACAGTTACAATAGGACGGGGAGTTGGATTCGAAGTCTATTTTCAATTTTCTTTCGTCTCAATTCGTCATTATTTCCGATTGACCAAATTAAGATATTGAAAATATGCATGAAAGCTAAACGGTGAATTCGAGGGAAAGTTTGATTTGAAAGTGGATCAATTGATACGTTCATAGTTGTGGACCAGATTTCTTATTTGATGCGAGACGCGATGAGGACTATAGTTTAAATATGGTGTTATAATAATTCAAGATCAGATGCCAAGGTACATTTACACGATAAAATCATCTTACATGAATCTCATCTACAAAAAAACAATTACATGCTACTACCAAATGCAGGTAGTCTATTTGAATTATACATCCAGGAATTTTTGCATTCAGACGCTACACCTCGATCTCTTTAACTAGGGTACCTTCTTCCGATTGTGATAAGCTACCTAGTACCTTGACACTGTCATTTCGTTGATCTACTTCATCATTGAAGTTTCCGTCATTCCTGAACTCCAAAATGCAGCTACTACCACCATATACTATATCATCCTCTTTACCAACTCGATTGCAGCATATCACGTTCACTTTCTCGAACCATTTTGGCATATAGCTGTATTTATGAGATAAGAATGGGAAAAATCTTAATATCCAATAATTTATAGTCGATTGGCAAGGTTCTTGTGCCAACTTTAATTTCCGCGCTTGTTTTATTCTTGTAGACTGGTCAGTTTCTTTTTTTATCGAAGGAGATTGTGGAGACAACCAAGCCATTGGACATATAGTTAATTCACATTTCTGTAAATATGATGCAGAACTAAATTCAAATGTGTTAAATGGTGCCTCAAATTTATACGGATTCAAATCCATACATATTCCGAAATTTGTGCGAACGTTTTTCTGTTCACCTAGTTTGTTTTTCAATTTAAGTTCAATACCAGGAAAGGTTTTGTTTGGATTTTCATTGCATCCCCAGACTTCATCAGTTTCATACAAGAAAGTTTTCCGGTAGTTGTACTCTAATCCGTGGGGACTGAAAACAGCACAACTGTTGTATATCTCATCGTTATAGAGCTCTGGATATCCTATGACTGTGAAACAGTCATATTTCAGACTTAATTCATTTGCAAACTTCAAGGATGGCCCGTACTTCTCAGTTGATTCTAAAAAAGGTGTAATGGCGTCGGAACTGGGGAAATTATATCCAGTTATGGCCAATTCGGGAAGAACAATTAGATCTAAAGGTGTTGAAATTTTCGACAATAAGCCGTGTACTTTTGATATGTTACTATGTGGCTTCCCCAATATCGGATTCAACTGAATGATGGCAACTTTCAATTTCATTGTTAATGACGAGATGTGGATTATGGCTTTTTTTTGGGTGTGTTTGATATTGGAGTGAACTGCACACATCCCCATTAATTATCGGTGCATCATATGTGCTGAGTGAAGACATTCCACGACGACACCGGATGGGTTATGTAAGAAGATATTTGCTCTTCTTCGGGAATGATATGGGTTGAAATCCGAGAATAAAATAATAAAGAGAAGGAAGCAAACATCTCCAAGGCTTTGAAAACCTAAATGGTGCATAAACAATATACTCGTACTTCTGACAAATGTAATGTCAATTATCTTACCCCAAAGAAGGTAACTAAAACACACAATAACTGAAAGTCGTGGTTTTAAATTTCGTAAAATAGCAAGACCGCCTTGCTTAGGGCTCTTTGATCGGCACATACAAAGCCAGGATGAAGTTTAAACCCGCAAGTTGAAGTACTTACACAGTCTAGACTCCTGCGACGTGATTGATGCTATGATGTGAGCTTGTGTAGAAACACACGAAGAACTTCGAAGCTCTTTTAGTTAGCTCAATTTGCTCATATGTGTATCTTTGATTAATTGTGTGTGTATTTTGAAACTTGTGAAAATCACTTACGAACGATCATATTATTTTGAGCCTTGGATATCACCAATTTTTTTTACTGTCGTACGGGTGTAGACAAGCACAATTCAACAAGGCTTATAGTGTGAAGATGATATTCCAATGGTTTTTATGGGAGATACGACATGTTTGAAAAACTAAAGATTTAAACACCGCAGAGGAAACATGACTAACTGGTTTTCATTTAATATATAGTGTCATAAAACGGACCCACTGGTGCGGTTGCAATATTAGAAACACCTCCTTCTCTTCTTCTTCTGTTAATTAGACATAGATATTGGCCAGTTGGTTCACACTATATAACACCACTGGTCACACTAGGCAAGTAACCCTGTCAGTCGATAGAAACTTCTTAAAGTTTAAAATCTATCAAATCTTGGGAAATAATAATTATTCAATTTTCTTGGCATTTGGAAACTAACTGTTTTAGAATAATACATCTATAGATTTGCAGACTATTGACCATAATCGCTGTTCTGACTAACAGCTGCCAACTAACCAAGCAATCAACTAACCAAGCAACCAACTAACCAAGCAACTTTCCGACCAGCACAGCACAGTACAAAGTTTCGTTGGATAATGTTTATGAGATGATGACTATCAGACGATCTAGAGGTATTCTTCTATTTATAATAGTAGTCATCCTACATGCTATTATCATATCACTAATTAGCTTGTCTCCCATTAAACAATATATCATCAACAACATCAGTATACATGGTATAAGACAGCTACTTTCTTCTACCACGGACGAAGAATCCGGTGAATTCTATAAGAAGTTGCTAGAGTCAATACAAGTTAATTTGCCACAAGGACAATCAATAGAAGAGAAATTCACACTGTTGAATTTCAATAGCGACGAAAAATTCAACACTATTAATATTCCCAATAAGGAAGATATCCCCGAACTCCAGTTGTTTGATCCGAGATTCACGTTTGGATTGCTATTAAAGTATATCAATCAACATTATGGCAACGGATATTTGGAAATACCGGCTTTTCATTATGGTGATTACAGTGACATGTCAGTGTTGGAACAGTATTTTTTCAACCTACAAAAAACCAGCTGCAAAATGTTCAATGTCACACGGTCTGATCCAAGAACGAACCTCAGAGATGATTTACTTGAAGCTAGCACCTATTGCATAAATGACGATGAGATTGATGCAAAATTGGCACAGCAAAACAAGTATGATCCGAAATTTATATCTAACCTAAAACACATAAAATCGCAAAATTTATCGACTGGATTTCATATTTATCAATTTACAGGTCGAAATAAACGAGATTTTAGACCAATAGTGGGAAGATCCTACCTTTATGATTTCATGACCTTGCCTCTCACGATGACTTTATTTCTACCAAATGATAAATCATTACAATTGAACATAAATCAAGATTCCAAAGCCAAATTGAAAGATTCGGTGGTTTTCTCCACAGGTGAAGTAAATATCAAACAACAACTTGAAGAATTATCCAATAAATTACCTGAAAATCATCAAATTCAGAATTTGCTGTATGAGAAGCATCTTAATCAAGATCAATTCATAGATAAAACCGATATGAAGATTGTGGAATTAGAAAAAGCTGCCTTTCTAAATCAAACAGATACCAATTACTTAAATACCCTAAAAGCGTCTAAAGCTAGTGTCAATCCTCCAAAATATTTTCATGAAGCAAACTTATTGAAAACTGAACCCAATTATGGTATCGGAGGTCATTATGATTGGAGGTTTATGAATGGAATAATCAATTTCACACCAAAGCAGCCTATTTCAATTCATGGTTTACTCAAAGCATATCTTAAATTGGCGAATTACTACAATTTGAACACATGGATCGCACATGGTTCCTTGTTATCGTGGTATTGGAATGGATTGCAATTTCCATGGGATGGTGATGTCGATGTTCAAATGCCCATTGAAGATTTGCATACACTATCCCGAATATTCAATCAATCAATTATTGTCGATTTTGGTAATGATTTAAATCAGGAAATTAGATATGGAAGGTATTTTTTGGATTCCTCTACGTATATATCACAAAGATCCTCAGGTAATGGCAAAAACAATATCGACGCCAGATTTATCGATCTTGATACTGGATTATACATCGATATCACTGGATTGGCTCTCAGTGAAACAAAAGCTCCTGCAAGGTATAACACTTTGTTGATTGGCACCGGGTTAGAAAGAGCTACTAAAGATGCAACAATAACACAATATCAACGAAATGAATATTTACAGGCTTACAATTGTAGGAACAACCATTTTTCAAGATTGGAAGGATTATCTCCATTACGATTAAGTATGGTAGAGGGAGAATATGGTTATATTCCTTCAGAATTCGAACAAGCAATAGGAATAGAATATGGTGATAAATCATTAATTGAAACTAGTTTTAGAGGATTTGTGTTTTTACCAAAATTAAGGAATTGGATTTCCAAAGAATCGATTGTGAATTTTGTGTCGAGGAAAAAAGGAGAGGAAATAAAGAGATCGACTAGAGACCAAAAAACTGCTGTAATTGACTTCAATGATGATCAATACATTGAATACTTGCATTATTCCAGCAGTGATTTACTTGAATTTTTAACTGTTCATAAAGTTACAAGTATCCATCAACAGGAAATACTAAAAATTTTCAAAGGACACTCAACCAAACTGTTATTTTTTGACGAAGACAGTGTTAACGATCATAGACAAACGTTACGTCATGATTTATTCACGAAATTTGCCAAGGAAAAGGGATCGACGTTTGCGTCAGAATTGGAAAGAGTCAAGATTTTGACAAAAGAATATCAAACTAAATTGGAGGAACAAAAAAGGGAGATGGATGAAATTCAAAGTTTGTTTTATGAAATTCTACCATGACACGAAAAGCCGCAAAAGCAATAGACATCACAAAATCGGCACAGCGATACCGCAAGAGAGTGTAACGACAGGTTCTTAAGCTTTGGATAGGTTGAAATTGTTAGCATTTGTGCATGCATATTCAGATTAAAAAAGGGACACAGCATTTGGTACATTAAACTCCTATAAGAACACATAGGTTAATCGAGTGTAGTTTTGATGTTGAATTATATTATAATGAGAATTATAGTAAAGATATTAGGTAATTATATAATGTCTAGAATACGCATGTTTTCATTCTATAATATCAAGAGTTTTTCATTATATACTACCTTGACTGAAACTGAAACAAACACCCGATTAGATTATGTTCAAGAGGCGCAGTGTATATAAAAAGTATCTGGTGTTATTATATCTTTAATGCCGACATAGATCAGAATATATATGCATCGGTTCTATTGGGTTTCCTACTTTTACGTACACATCGAAATTGTTGATAGTGTACATTTCGTGTGTGCTGTTGCGTGTTAGATTTGCTGTATGAATCAGAATGGTAGAAATTGCCATAAAATTGTTCCAAATTGGAAGCTCTTTTTTGCAGCCAGTAGTCCCATATATATAAGTTCCAGTTCATTATGATTTATGTATTCAATCAAACTCACTAATTCTACATTATCTCTAGAATTTGATGAAAGCTATGTTATAGTGGAATACTCTGACATTTCCGATTAAAATATCGGTATTTAGAAAATTTGCAAGATGTACACCGATCTGGTGTATATTTCCAATTCTTTATATAGAGTTCAATCCACATATTATCTTTCAGTTATCATTGTATAATGTGTGGAGACGAACGAAAATATTTAGAGGCTACTCAAGTCAAAATTATTGATGCATATGATAAAATTGGTGAACTTACGAAGTTCCGCAACTAAGAAAATTGTACTATTTAACTCTATAAAAACATACATACATGAGAATCATATGTTAAGAAATGTTCATGATAATGTTGAAATAATACATGTCAGAAATGAGAATGAAAAGATTTTTAATTTCATGGATAAAGACGATGATGCTTTTACTTGATGGTAAAAGATAAAATAACTTTGTACTCTGATTTATGGGTGGAATATTGAACTAGAAGAAAAAGAGATTGATTACATGAGCATTAATTTTGATAAATGTAGAGAGCCTACGAGTCAACTGATACTTATCCGTCAGGTATTTATAAAAAAGAAAAGACCCATATCTAGTTGCTTCACCGAACACTCTCCCATTTACTAGCTGAAAGTGAGTCATTTGAGACTGCTGAACATTCAATTTCAACTGTATTGAGAATTGATAACGGATCTGGTTATTCTAACAAATGTATTATCTTAAATAATAGTAAAATAATTTTAAAATCTGTAGGCAATAAGTTTGAAATGGTAATAAAAGAAGAAAATATAGATATTATTAAATATAAATATGAAGACCCCAAAGGTTTAAAAGCTTTAATCGTTAAATATATCGATGAAGATGAAGATGCAGAACATAAAAGAGATACTTTCTTCGAAGATGAAAAATATTTATACGTAGAAACAAGTAATATACGTTATATAGAATCATTTGTAAGAAGAGTTAATCTTCTTAAACAATATAATTATTTAGAAGAAGGAATAAAATGTAGAGTATTTCATTCAGTATCTTTTGCTAAAAGCATGGACAAAGGCGATTTGTATGATAAACGTAAACGTATTGTTTTAAGAAGAGAACTAGATACACTAGCAGAAAAAATAGAAGATAGATTAGTTAGATACCAATAGTCACCATATGTACACTATATATACCATAACTATTGGAAATAGGGTATAAATGTTATTATTAAGTCCACATAAGACATCTGTAAACATAAAGTAATACGATTACTAGCAGATTCGAGACAATATATTACTGTTATTCAAGAATTTACTAATACCTAACATAATATTCATCATATGGAGTATAATGTCATAAACCTTCCATTTCAATCAACAAAAGGCACTCCTGTTGTAACGTCTAAAACCATATTAAATAGAAAATACTATACCTAGCACTTTACTGTAATATCATTATGATTAATATATAGAAATTACTTGAAGAGAAAAATTGGCACATCATAAAATGGCACTTGGGACAATGAACAAATCCGATCATGAATTAGAACATTGCGGTGCCTCTATTCTGTTTAATTAATACATCAATGAATAATCCTGGTGCTGAACATATAGAGCATAATAAGCCTATAAATATGTGGTATCCATATATAGCATCAGAAGAGTTACTAATATCTTTATTAAACATTGATAAAAGTGAAACATGTCAATATGAAGTATCCAATGCATGTGTAATATGTAAATATAAAAACTTGTTTGGTATGTAGTTTACACGATGTGACAGGTGTTCTATGAAGGTGTGACGTACTAGATTTATAGTTTTTTGTTGTTAAAGTTGGAAAACTCTTGGTTATATGGTTTAATGTATGATATATTAGATATTAAACATATAGAGATATCAATCAGGCATTTAGTGAGATGCTCTTAAAATCTACATAAAAGAACTACAAAATACCACAATATATATATTTCAATTCTGTTACGCGATGCAAAGGGAAACGGAGGATATATATGAATGGCAAAATTGAACACCCAATAAGACATATTGATAAATCCATATAAATAAAATATCAATAATAATGCATTGAAATATGACGAGGAAAACCATCATGACTAGGGAAGTGGATTTTTGAAATTTCAAAAGCGCTAAGGCTCACTTCATAATCTTCGTATCTTTTTGCAGCCAATGATAGTTGCAGCAAACCTACTTAGGTGTCATCGTAGAATTCGCATTTGATGATTTAACGAACATTGTATATATAAATACTGACCTGAATGATCAAATTATGGTACAAACTCATCTCAATAGCCTGATCTTATGTGTACCACAAAGGATCTGGAAAAAGAGGCTGCAAATGAGAGCTTTTGCATCTTCAATCTGAGACAAGGTCGCAATATTATTTCTATTCGAATTGTCGCCTTCTGATTCGTGGATTTCACACGTCCGTCCAATCTGTAAAATTAATTTCTTTTTGTTTGAATAGGCTAGTCTCAAGAGACTCTGTCCCCCTCGGGTGAGAAAGTAGTCCTCTGGCATGACAAAATGTGCCCAAAACACTTCGATGTTGGTCCCCCCAGCGTTTCAAAGAGCACCCTGAGAAAAGTTGAGTTCGCAGCAAAAGACAGAACTTTGCATCACATATCCCTTAATCTGACCCGACTGTTTCAAATGTACGTTCCATCTTTCTTTTCCAAGGTTCCCCAGGTCTCAAACATAAACACAAATTTCGTCTGACCAATACGAGAATCGTATTGGTGGTATTGGGTAGTATGTTCAAAATTTTTTGTGTCCAAAGTTCAATATATTCCCCATCAGACACACATTGTACTCTAAATTCAATTTATCAAGATCTCCCCAGACTACAGCTATGACCCGTTCCTTACACAAATAATATTTCCCAAGCTGTATTATTTGCATCACATCGCTGATATTTACTTTCATTTCAAAGAGTTCTAAAGAACATGTGAGGATGTACATATATTCAAGTGATATGGAATGTAAACGATTCGAATGATAGGAGAATAACCTTTGTATATAAAGCCACGCAACGAATCAAGAAACTCCTGGTTATTAAAATGCAATTCGTCATTATCACTTCCAAAAATTCCAATTTTGACGGGAATTGAAAATCTTCATACTGCCGCAGCTCTCACAGCATGTAGCATACAATGTTCTAAATACTTTTAGTTTCTTTAAATTACCAAGAGTTTCATGGGGAGATTGTGAATATCCGTCATTAATAATACACAATTCTTCTAAATTGGGAAATTTTGCTATGTCAAGTATATACGAATCCTCTAACTAAAGCTCTTTAAGATATAGGTTTTCAACTGATGGCTCCTCCAAGTGAATGAGATCTGATTCCAATCCTTGAACTTTAGAATTTAATTCGAAGATGTCCAGTTTAAATTTGCATTTATCATGCGGTCTATCACAATAGAACTCAAATTTCATACTATGCAAATTCAATTTATGTGATTGCAAATGTCTCATGGATACACTACTACACATTTGAAAGATGTCGATACTTGACAATTCTTAATTAAAGAAGAACTTTCTTTCATTACTTTTCTCAATAATTTGTAACTTAAAAATTAAATTTCTTGAGGTTGACATTCATATTTTTCGATTAGCTCCTTTAATTTTGATAATGTTATTTTTGTATAGAACTCAGGGTTAATTTTTGTTGTACTTTCTTCTTTCCTTGTGCCTATGACCACTCGACGCAAAAGCAACTTGTTCGCTACTTACTCAAACGGGGGACAATTGGTTAATGCTTTCAAAGGAGTTTTGGGTAAGGTTCCAATACTTGTCTGATGATCTCTTCAGGTAACTGATCAAAAATTGAAAGATTATTCTCCATTTCTTAGGTTGATGAAATTTATTAAAACAATTTTAAGTAGAACGATTACGGTGATTGATCTACCCGTATTTGTATCGTAAATTGTGTTGGACTATTGCCCAATGAAACGCCTTAAAGAAGCATTCTATAAACAACAATATAATGACTTATTTTCTTAATTATAATACAGCAGCTCAATTTTCTCTCGTTATAGATTCAAAAGAATCCAATAGTGTAGTGGTTTACTATTGCAAACTAAAATGATCCCAAATTATATCTCTTCATAGGCTCATTTTAGAATTCTGGTAGCTTCAGAATGGGAATTTCCAACTCAAGCTGAAGGTACAACTTCATTTCCTGCGAACGACATTTTCAATTTGATATTGATTGAAAGTTGACTTTACAGTTTGGACGAACATGGCAAATCTGGAGAGTTTGAATCTGCTGCTAAGGATTATCCAGCTCCATCCTAAAGAGCTAGAAGATCATGCTACAAACAATAAAGCCGTAAACGATAAAAAATTACTGAAAACGGAGATCCAGATACATCTCAACAACGTCTCAAATTCTTACACATGGATGCCTCATCTTAGTCTTTATCCCACGTCATGGATGGGTTTTCACAGCTAGAGATCCTTTAATATGGTCTAGAATATATTCTATAAGTTCTATCAGGCTATGAATCCATTATCCATGTAAAACACGTTGGCCTACACTAGCCTCGATGTTGGAATGGATAGTGAGATTTCTTCTCAGAGTACAAATAGATACTTGAACATCTTAAGTTATAACCTAAGGTCTCGTCTTCGTGTCCACCCACCCTCTCTATCCAAACCAGCATCTTTATGCTGACGAGCATATGATGCCAAAACAAATCAAATAATGGCAAATGTAAGCAAAATAGGCGCAAAGAATCAACATTAGCAAATCAATGTTGCAACATTAGAGCTTAGAGTCTGGCACCATTCTCTTTTTGGTCAAACTGCACGACCGTCGCACACCCAATAAAATCTCAAGTAAAAATGAACTCATTTTTATAAAAAAAAAACAACTATCATTAACATTCAATTCATCAACCATGTTTAAGAGACAAGCTCAATTGACATTCCGTAGATTCAACGCCCACTACGCTCCATCTAAACATTTGGGGGAACAAGCATTCAAATTGAAGCCAAAAGCTGGCGCCGAATTTATGAAAAGCTATGAAGAGAAAGTCCATCATTCAGAATCAATTACAACTTTATGGAAGAAATTGACTTATTTAGTGGCCATACCTGCTATTTTATTAACTGCTATCCCCGTTGCCAAGGTTGAACTCGAACATGCTAAGCATAGAGAACACCAGCGTCATATGACTGATGATGAATGGCCAGCCCAGTACGATTACCAAAACGTCAGAAGCAAACCATTCTTCTGGGGTGATGGTGATAAGACTTTGTTCTGGAACTCAGACGTTAACAGACATGTTGTCAAAGAGTAATGCATTTGTTGTTTAGGTGATTTGATTAGTTTGCCTCGTCTTATATATTCTTTATATGATAAAAATAATACAAGAGTTAAGTATTTGTGAAGATATACTGTGAAATGATATAGAGGAGTACATTCAGGGTAAGATAATGTTTACAACTAATTTGATATTCTAGGTATTGTAGAAATATTACATCTTAGTTAGCATTCGCACCATTGGTTGCGTGATGATCAACACCCGATGTGTGGAGCATCTGGCATCCATACAAATCGGGTGTCATACAAACTTCCGTACCCGTATTTAGCAATCAGCTTGAAATATTATACACCTGTACTTTGCTTGGTGACGTATCCTGATATGACGGAACAGTACAGTAAAGTAAATGTATATTGTGTGTTGAAAACAACTATGCATACAATGTAACTACAGCTATTAAAGCAACAACTATAGGAAACCAACAAAACTCTCACGTAAATAAGTCAATCAGAAATAAAATTAAATCATATTGTTGAAAAAATGTATAGATTGTTGGTAGCGGCAATGGCAACTGAATTCTCTCTCGGATGCCATGATAAATGGAGTATACTTTTCTTAAAATCAATGTCATCAAAGTCTCCTCCAAAATTCTTTCCAACTCCACTCATCATTCTACGTCTCATTAGATTTTCGCCAGATTTTTTGGATTTGAAAGCAGATTTATCAGCTTGTAAAATGATTTCTTCTTGCTCATCATCATCATCATCTAATTGAGAGCTTGGTGAGTTTTTGTTTGGAGGAATTTCGTTATCTGAACGATCGTCTTCTTCCTCTTCTTCCTCTTCTTCATCATCATCATCTCCCTCGTCATAGTGCTTACCTTTCTGTTTCTTCATTGATTTGTAAATAGGTTTATCTTTGTTCCCTCTCATTACCGCGTTAGGATAAATCATGAAATTATTATTATAAGAACCAGTCATTACTGATTGATTATCTCCACTAAATTGCACTTCAAATTTATCAAAAATTGCATCATTTTCATATGTGTCACATAATCTCTCTCTTAAATGTTCATGTACATTTATTGTCTTTATTGGTTTATTTTCCATTGCTAAATCCCATATTTTTACGGTCATATAATCACGAGATGCAATATATCTACCATCATGACTAAATTTAACATCAGAAATTGAGCTTGTAATTTCTGTAAAAAAATTATGTGACAGTGGATCTAAATATTCTTCAAATATTTTTGCATGTGTATCGCAAAGTGAATTTGATCTCATATCTGATAATTTTATTGTTCCCTTAGAAGAACTATACATGAATAAATTACATTGTGACGGGTGAAATTCTGCACTTGTAATTACTTCTGTCAATTCTTCCATATTTGCCGGCTTTATATCAACTATATTAAAAGACTGATCAGCAATTCCTAAATTCCACAAGTTAATTCTTAAATCATCTGCTGAAAGATAAGTTTCTTGATCTGAATTTACAGATATTGAATTAATATGATATGCATGGGCATTTGAATAAATCTTTTTAGGTTGAGCAGATATTAACTTATCATGTAATTGTAACTGTGGCAATTTCAATGATGATACTCCAGAATTTCCATTTCCACCATTTGGCAAATGATTTAAACCATTGAGATTATTTTCAGAAACCAATCTTATTTGTCTCTCTTGAATCTTCCATAACTTTATTGTCTTGTCGTTTGTCGATAATAAGTAAAGTGAATCATTTCCACTATTCAACCATTTTATCTTGTTTATCTTTTCCTCAATCTCAAGTGACTTTAAATAGTCGAATTCAGCATCATGGCTTTGAAATTCGGTGAAGAATTTATACTCACAATTATGTTTCTTCTTGCTGTGGTTTCTTTCAAATAAAACGACTCTTCCCCCTTTATCACCAGTAGCTAAAAAGTCTCCCGTATGATCAAACTCTACTGTTGAGATTATATCTGCTTCTGTAATGTTTTCGATGTCTCCTTTGTCTCCAAAACATTGTGAGAATTTCCAGGTTTCATCCAATGTCATTGTTGTGTATGATATATATTATTTACGAGCAAAGGCGTGATGCTGCAAATTAATGGAATCTCTAGAACTGTTGTAAGATGAATACTCGTTCAAGTTATAGCTTGACTGATTGATGAAATACAATTGCTGCGGTGGTGTTAATTCTTGTGGCAAGATCTTTCTAGCTCTTATTGTTGTAACGTAATTTATTTGTGTACAACTCTGGTAGATTGTGTGATGAATTGTGTTGGAAAAATGAATTGATTAAACAAACAATAAAATCTTCTTACGTAATAGGCGTCAAGTAATCTAATAATATATAAATGGAAAGAAAGTGAGGCTAAAGGTGGTTGATTATCGGTAGTCCTATTGTAATAAGTTTTTGGGGATTACAAAAAAATTTTGTTGACTGAAATCAAATCAACAGTTCTCATTTTCTTTCGCTCGAATCATTGAACATTCAATTGTTACATCGTCATATCAAGGTTTTGAGTACAGAGAAGCACGATACTAACACAGCAAAAGAAAAAGAATAACAAATAGGTGGTCGTACCATCAGATAGCAAGCCTACTAATATTTTCTACTTCATGTTCCAAAGCATCACCAACTGCGTGGGCTAAGTAGATGTTAGATGGGTATCTAGTTGATCTGTTTTGGGATTTGGGAATCTGCCTACAAGTCTTCCAATTTGACTGCTCGTAAGACAATATATACCGTCATCAACAGTTATTCCACCAAGGCAGAGTTAGTATTACGTCTCCCTCTCCACATCGACTTCATCGTTGGAACTACACTAGGGTTGTTGCAAAACTCTCAAGTCTTAAAATTTTGTTTGTCGTTTGTTCCTCTCGTGGATGGCTTTCAAAATGGATTGATTGAACTTAAATTCTAACGTATCAACTACGAAACTGTCTTCAACAGTAACGCTTCCAATGCCCAGTAGTGCGTGAGCTGTATTTTAGCGACGTTGTACCTCTGGTCGCACGAACTACATTGGCACAATTACTGATGACATTTTCTGATTTATTAATTTTTATACATAAGTTCAAACAACACTGACCTATATAAGAAACGACTTAAATTACCCTTAGGTAGCTTTTTTGGCAGCGTCTTGTGGAGAAACTTTTCTGTCAGAAGTAAATCTTTTTCTTTGAGGTGGAGTTCTGATTCTTCTGTCAGTTCTTGACCTAACTCTAACAATTCTGGCATGGATAGCACAAGAAACACAATAATGCAATTTATTGTATAATTTTGGTAAAGCATATTCAGCATAAACAGAAGCTTCGGATAAATCTCTGACAGCAGCAGCTTCAACCATGTTTCTGATGGTAACCCTTTTGATGGCTTTATCTTTTGGGACACATCTAGCACAATTTAAACATCTGACTGGTTTGACGTGACCTCTACCTTTCTTGTTTCTACCGTTGGAAGCTCTCTTTTTTGGCATGTTAGCTAAAGCGTGTTAGTATGATTGCTCGATTTCATTGACCAAAAGGATATTTGAATGACTCGGAAATCTGTTATTTTATCTTTATTTCAACTTTTGGTTTTTGGTCCTTAAGTTCTGATTCATGATTGATGTTTCGATCTCCTTTCCTCGGTAAATTAACAGTAACGACTAATTAATACATGAACTTTGATGGCAAATTAAAAGTATCCCAATAACACTTCGATCTAGGTATCAAATTAATTCTTCATGATTTCAAAAGGGCATTTTTCAATCCATTCGACAATCAGTTACACTTTTTGACATGCTTCTATTTCTCTATTGGCCAATTAACTCCTTTCTTCATTTGATATCCTCTAGTATCATATGGTTGCTTCAATGAACATACTTTTTTACTTATAGTATAAGAATAAGAGAAAAGGGTTGAAAAAACCAAATTGAAAATTTTTTATCAAGATTGTTTGGAGTGCGAGTATTCCATATGATTGTTAGAACTACTATTACCGCTGTCAGAGTTTGTTAGTGTGAGGGCGACTAGCTTGTGCGAGGTACGTTTTTGTTAGTGTGTGTGCTAATGTGTGGGGAGTGTATATAAATGCTCTAGGATAGCTCTAATGTATGGGAATTTTATGAATGTAGGAACATTCGCACTAACAGATACTTTGAAAATGTGCCAATAATTTGTAGATAACGTGACTTTCGGGCTATAACCCTGGTCAAAGTTGCTGCACACGTTCGTTCAACTTTGATATTAATCAAGTGGACTTTGGTAGCCTTACAATCTCTATCTTCACTATCAAAGACTACTAGAGTGATTTTTTACCTATCTTTCTGGTCATATTCATGCTACTTGTAATCTTAAAAGTCTCAGAGATGTTTGACCTTTCAAACAATTTCTTTTAAATGACTCTTGTGCTCATTCTGGCGATTGTTAAACTACTTGGGAGATAGAGTTGATCTCATTCCGTAAGATTAAATATTTAAAGAAAATTTGAGCAAATTATTCGAACAATTTAGTTTAGTTGAGAGCTTTAAGTAAGCACGCAATATAACTAGACCCTCGACTTCATTCAATAAATCGTACGAATCTATAAAAGAATCATACACTTCATATTATGTTATTTAATATTTACTGCTCTGTCAATCTCTGTATAATCCAACTCATTCTTCCGGTAAATTCTACAATGAACCCAAGCTTTACAAGTAACCACCTCAATTTGTGAGTACACTTTGATAGATAATACTATTACCACCACCATGTCCAGTACAATAGTAGTCATGGTCATGGGATTTGCATTCGCACACACTAAATAACCAATTAAATTTAACCAATAATTGTGCGTGAGAAACAAAACTTCAAGGAAAACCAACTTAAGCACAGAAAATTATTAGCTGATTTTACTATAGTATATATATAAATATCTATATCAGCAACACCGACTTGCATCCTTATTTTTATTATTGGAAAATTCACTTATTCCAACTTACATATTCATATAAATAGTACGTGCACCTCAAGAGAACTACTGTGATTGGAATATCCAGAGATGATTAAACAATGACATGAAAATTAAATTCGATGAATACCTAAAATTTAACTCGATGGATGAAACTTACTATTAGACCAATGCAGCGGACAGCTTTTTCAACATGAACAAAAGTAATACTCAATGGTCATTCATTACACTCATAAAATACTCCAATTGGATCATCAGTAAATCAATAAATGAAAATTGCAGATTCGACTCATGTCCATAATTTCCATCTCTGTCGCAAGGTCTAAATACTAACTCATTCTTCTTTAGATAACAATGCTTTCTCGTACTTTCAGAATTGCTAGACAAACTAGATTTTTATCATCATCTAGAATCTTAGCCAATAAAGCTCCACAAGCCACTCAAACTAAAACTGCTGAAGATTTAGCTGAAGTTACTGGACCAGCTTCATTAATTGGTCCTGGTGCTCAACCAGGTAGTATTCCAACTGATTGGGACCAATCCACTGGTTTACAAAGATTAGAACTTTTAGGTAAAAAAGAAGGTGTTGATGTTTTCGATATGGAAATGCCAATCACTGAAGGTAAAGGTACCATCCAAGATCCATTTTTAGTCCCAACTTACATCGGTTACAGATATGTTGGTTGTAAAGGTACTGCCGAACAAGACCACAAACCATACTGGATGAAGGTTGAGGAAGGTAAAGTTTCCAGATGTTGGCAATGTGGTACCGTTTTAAAAGCTAAATACTTGGGTGATCCAGCTATGGCTGCTCATTAAATGGGAAATATTAAATATATACAAGGGAAGAGAGAAAGTTATGGTTCATTTTTTTCATTTGAAGATTAGGTATTTACAAACATGTATACCTTAATGTCATTATATGATCAACATTAGTTTAGTTTTTTATAAGTTTATTTTACAGTTATTTAGTCATTAGATATATTCCATATGTAATAATGTTAGAAGTGAAATAGCACAAAGAATCTATCTGATGAAGTGAGCAACCTTGTGAAGATGATTTGATGTGTCTAATGACTACGCAGGATTTAATTTATTACCATGTACTTGAAGAAACACCCGACTGGGTACTCGTACATGTGATTAATATAGAAACCTCCGGAATAACCCTTATTAGCTTTCGCACCGCATAATTCAATGGATGGCAAATGATCTCGGTATCGATTTGAAACTTCTTTAACAAGCCTCACGACTTTCCGAAAGAAGTAACCAAAGGACGGCTATCGCAGGAGAGCAACAAAGGGAAGACTTTTAACAACATGTACACGGAATCTATATATATATCCACCAAGGTTCCCATGTTTTCTATACATCTCTGACCTTTTTGTATCCAGTTTTGAACAATGACAGTTAAACAGAAAGTTTTATTTTTGGAAAAACCAAAAAAATATTTGCTTAAGGAGTTTGAAACTCGATTTGAGTGCATCTTCTATCAAATCATAAGTAAAGAACAAACAATAATTGATTTTCAAAATAAATTTGAGGACGTTGAAGCTATATATTGTGGATGGACTGGATTTGCTCAGATAGGTGGACTTAGGGGTAAATTATTGACATTTGCACCTAAAAGTTTAAAAATTGTGACCACTTGTTCGGTAGGTTATGATCAATTTGATACTAAAGGACTAAGTGAAAAGGGTGTAATATTGACAAATGTCCCATCCATGATTGCATTTGAAGCAGTTGCTGATTTGGTATTGTATAATGCTATTAGTAGTTTCAGAAATTTCAAAATTTATGAAAAGAATTTAGCTGGCAATCACTTCAGTCATTGCGGTATATTACGAACTTCATTGATTGAGGGTAAATTTGATCAGAAGACAGGTAAAGCAGTAATTGAACCTGTCACTGGTAGTGCATACGCTGCCTCTTGTTGTGGTAGAGAGAATTTCTCCCCAAGAAATCACAATGCCATCATTGTTGGTTTTGGTAATATCGGTCAGTTGATAGCAGATAGACTTTCGTGTATCGGTATGAACATTCATTACGTTAAGAGAAATTGCTTGAGTTCAGCTGAAGAAAAGTCATTAGGATACAAGGTAACGTATCACGAAACATTGGAAGATGCAAGCGATATAGCCGATTTAGTAATCATTGCATGTCCAGGTTCACCATCAACAAGACACATGATTAACAAACAATTAATCAATAGTATAGCAAAACCATTCAGAATTATTAACATAGGGAGAGGTTTCATAATTGATGAAGATGCATTAGTTAATGGATTAAAACTGGGTAAAATTCTATTTGCTGGTTTAGATGTGTTTGAAAAAGAGCCTACCATACATCCTGGTTTATTGAATAGACAGGACGTTATATTGACTCCACATATTGGCTCTGCTATTACTGAAAATGATAGATATACCGCACTGACAAGTTTGAATAATATTGAAACAGTATTGTTTGAATACGATAGGAAATTGACTAGGGTCAATTAGGTGTATTATTTTTCCCTTCGTTATCACTACAATTGTAACTTTAATAGACTTTATTCTGAATGCATATAAAGATAATACATTCCGTTGACTTTACTCTGTGGTATCATGGAACTCCTTTGTGAACAGCTGTAAAATATATCTGGAAGGTAGCGGCATTGCAGCAATGTAATGAATTCAGAAATCAAAATTTCTTGTGGTGTGCAGTTACCACATTTACTCCTTTCTTTTTCCAGTGTCGACCAAACTTTACATATCTATTAATGATTTACGTTAATCCATAAACTTTTGGAACAATTAATCAATATTCCTAACAATGCTGTCAATATATATTGGTGTGTATAAAGCATTATATGATTATACAGCTCAAGCTGCCGAGGAATTGAATTTACAAGCAGATGATCTCTTGTATTTGTTGGAGAAATCAACCATTGATGAGTGGTGGAAGGTCAAGAAAAGAGTATTACCTTCTGAAGATGAAATGGTTGATGAGCCAGTTGGGTTGGTGCCATCAAATTATATTAAGGAAGTATGTATATTCTTATTATTCTTAGTTTCCCTGGCTCTCCGTTATTAACAGATCATTTCTAGGCACCAATCCTCAAACAAGCAACAGCATTATATGATTACGATAAGCAAACTGAAGAAGAAGTTACATTTAAAGAAGGTGAAAGATTTAACATCTATGATTTAAGTGATCCTGATTGGATACTAGTTAGTGATTCATCGAAACAGAATTTTGGATTCATTCCATCAAATTATATTCAACTTGAATCAGGAAATGAACAAGCACCTCCGGCACAGCATCAGTCACAGACATATCAACCATCCTCACCGCCAAAGCAGCAACAACAACCTTTACAGCAGCAGCAACCTTCCCAACAAAGTCAACTTCCCATCTCTAACTTTGTATCACCGCTTGCTAGTAGAGAAAGATCAAAAGAAGCAGATTATCCTCCTCCAACTCCCGAAAAAGACTATCCACGTTCACTTGAGGAATTGAGCAGCAATCGTAACAGATCATATGAAGATGTGTACGATGATGCGCCACCACCAATGCCATCCAGACCCACCGGGTCAAATACTAATCCAACCACTGGAACTAGCAATGGCCTTGAACAAAAAGAGAGTCTTGATCAACAAGATCATAAATTTGATGGTGAGTTCTTCACTTGGTATATTGACGAGGTCGATGGCCGTAAAAAAAGAGGTGTAAAGTTTTCAGTTGGTCAAGGTTTAATCATTATCAAGTCAAACACCAAGAATACTAAGAAATTGAGGCTAAGATCTGCATCATCACTTGATAATCAATGGAAAATTAAAGATTTGCATAGTTTTAGTAGTGAAAAGAAGCACGTCTTTTTAGAATTGAAGAACCCATCTGCATCACTTGAGTTACATACAGGTACTAAGGATGTGGCTGAAGCAATAATGGCCATTTTGGGTGATTTGAAGGGTGCCGAAGCTGCGAAAGGATTGAAAGAAGTCGCACAAGCATCGCAAGCTAGCACTGGTAGTACGAATCGAAAGATAGGAAGATTACTTTTTGATTTCAAAGCTCAAGGCGCAGATGAATTGGATTGTAAAGAAGGCGACGAGGTTTACATTGTCAATGAATCGAAATCAAAAGATTGGTGGATGGTTGAAAATGTGGATACTAGAAAACAAGGGGTTGTACCATCGTCATATATTGAAATTATTAGTACCTCAAACTTGGACAAATTAACTGATGGTCCGTTGAGAAGAAAATCTACAAAAGCGAGAGGTAGAGTGGTTGATAGTAAAGAAAGGCGTCATCATCATAGAAGCAGAGAGGAACGTGACAAAGTTAGAGAAAAAGATAGAATTCAAAGAGATAAACACCCTAATGACTACGACGAACAAGATAAAGCAATGCCTAATTATCACAGGGTTAGAACTTGGATAGATAGTTCTGGTACATTTAAAGTTGAGGCTGAATTTTTAGGATGTGTTGAAGGTAAGATTCATTTACACAAGACCAATGGAGTAAAAATTGCCGTTGCAGCAGTAAAATTATCCGTTGAAGATTTGGAATATGTCGAAAAAGTTACTGGTACTTCGTTAGAAAACTACAAACAGTTAGTATTAAAGCAAATTGAAAAGAGATCTAAATCAAAGAGTAAATCCGGAACTACAGCAAGCCATCCTGAATCGAAACTGAGTCAATCTGTCATTGCCGCAATTAATAACATTACGCCACCGCAGCCAACAAGACCCAAAGCTACGACTGAAGTTTTAAATAATGGTGCTCCAGTATATGATTGGTTTGATTTTTTCCTTCAATGTGGTGTTGATATTGGGAATTGTCAACGCTATACACTCAATTTTGAACGTGAACAAATGGATGATAATATTTTGGAAGACATATCTCCTTCGTTGTTAAGAACTTTAGGGTTAAGAGAAGGCGATATAATTAGAGTTATGAAGTACTTAGATACCAAATTTAATAGAAAGAAGACAGCTGAAGACAATCCACCTACTGGTGGTTTATTCATCGATACAAATGGTGCCTTAAAAAATAACAGCTCATCAACCGAAGTTTCCAAAGTCACCGCAGGGGCTTTACCATCACCTGTTAAAGCTCAACCAACAACAGCACCTCAAGCTAGTCAACCACTTCCAACAAATAAGATTGAAGATGATGCTTGGGCGATGAAACCAGCAGCAAGATCCAGCGAAAATCTTCTTAAACCATCACCACAAGCTCAAACTCCTCAATACACTGGATCATTATCTGACCTCGTTAATATTAAACCATTACAAGCCAACAATACGATTAAGCTATCACAATCAGAGCAAGCGCCTTCGTTAGCACCACTTCAACCAACAAAAGCTGCATCAAATCTTCCTTCGCCTGCTCAAGGTGGTGGTACTCTTGTACCTGCTCAGCGTACAGGTGGTTTAATTCCTGTTCAAAGAACTGGAGCCGACTTGGTAGCTGTACCAACAGGTAGTTATATAGCTGCACAACCAACAGGATTTATTCCAATCACTGCACAACCAACTGGTTTCATTCCAATTCAAGCGACTGGTATACTTCAACCTCAATTAACATTTGGTATAATACCATTGCAAGCGGGATCCACTACATTCACTTTACAAAAGACTGGTCCTCAAAGGTCTGACAGTGCACCACCTTCTACTACGTTTGGACAACAGTTTCAACCAAACGTTCTTCCTTTGCAGACAGGAAATCTAACTTTACCACAAACTACGTTTGGTGGACAAATGGGAAGCCAAATCACAGGGGGATTACCTCAGACTTCATTTAATGCAACACCTTTAGTTCCAACACAAAGAACAGGTGGTCAAATCTCAGGTGGATTTGTTCCTCAATCTAGCTTTGGCAAACAAATAACCGGTGGTGTTATGCCTACTTCATTTGGTAATCAAATCACAGATGGTACCATGCCGTCTACATCATTTGGTAACCAATTCACTGATGGTATGCCACAAACATCTTTTAGTACTCAAAATATTGGTGGATATACCCAGACACCGTTCAGTGTATTCCCGCAACAACAAACTAATGCATTCCTGCAACAACCAGTCAACCAATTCCAACAACCGTCAACAAATCAATTCCAACAACAGCCATATTTCAATCAATTTTCACAATCTGCTAGTCAACTCCCACAGCAATCATTCAATCACTTCCCACAGCAGCAACAATCACAACAACCAAATATGAATCAAATGGCAAACATGTTCCAAAGTACATCGATCTCGTCACCACAACCATTAAACCAACAAATGCCGAATACAACTTTTGGACAACCATCACAATTTGAAGGATTTGGACCACACCCATTACAATCACAACCAACTGGTATGGGATTTGGTAATTCTCCATTACAATCACAAGTAACTGGCAAAAGAGCAAATATTGCGGCTGCTACCCCAGATAACCCATTCGGATTCTAGCTGGGAACAATAAGTACTATAGTTTTCTACAAAAGAGCCATATTTTGTATTCTGTATCATTGTATTTCTAAATATAATAGATAATAAATAATGATTATACACCTTGGACCGATGTATTTGCTCTATAGTGTGGTCTAGATTTTCTCTACGATCAAAATGTGTGAGGTGCTGCAAAAAAACCTCTTGTCAACACTACACCAAAGTTGAAGAGACAACTAAAGATGATATATACAGTTGATCAATTCATTCCGTTTGTAAACTACATTTTGGAAAACGATCAGCAACTATTATCTAGACCAATTAGTGGAGAACTTTGGAAAATAAGACCTTTATTTCTTGAATATTGTGAGAGGGAGATACACATAGATTCATACACCGAATTTATCAAATATCTTAATCAGTTCAATTTGATATGTGGGTTTCTGTTAAATTTCACCAGTGAACTAGACGCCGCATCTACCCGATTGAGTATTCCTAGGTTGAAATGGATCAATATTGGAGGCATCTTATTGTTGAAGAAAAGGTTATCGAGTGGTAAACCCTATCCACATTTAGAAACCAAAACCAAATCGCCATCCAACAATTTGATTGAATTATTGGAGAGTCCTAATTTACAGTTATCACCACTTTTCTCACATGAAAAAGTCCTTGAATCAAGTTTCAAGTTTGAACCGAATTTCATGCTTGAACTTTTCAAAAGACCGACAGCAAGAACCATCCTCAGTAAAGAGAGAGCTCGTTTGAAGACATCAGTTGCACCATTTTATTTGGTATGTAATGAATCAAATCATAATCATTTACTAGCCACTGTTGGCTTGAACAAAAAGGAGTATAGCAACTTCAGCACCAAGCAAATGATCCCTGAAAATGTAATACATCAGAGAATTGCCCAATCTAAGAACATTATATCCCATGAAATATACAAATGCTCCCAGGAGAAGATTCATTTTTTACCAATAATCAATAATCACACTGATTTAAATTTGGGCGATTGTTCGTACTTAGATACCTGTCACAAAATGAAAACTTGTCGCTATTCACATTACTATACTTTGAACCCAACAAAAACAACCAAAGAGAAACAAGACAATGACCATAAGATTACTGAATATACGATTGGAGATTGTTTTACTGAATCTTATAGAGAAATTTTACCACCTCAATGGATTAATTGCGATATTCGTTATCTCCCATTTTCTATGCTTGGCAAATTTGCAGCAATTATTTCAGACCCAGCATGGGATATCCATATGTCATTGCCTTATGGAACTTGTAAAGACGACGAATTGTTATCGTTGCCAATGCATGAATTACAAGATGAAGGAATCATAATGCTTTGGGTCACGGGTAGGTCAATTGAAATTGGTCGAAGAGCCTTGATAAAATGGGGTTACCAAATTTCTGATGAAATGATCTGGGTTAAATTAAATCAATTGAAAAGAACTATAGTCACCGGTAGAACCGGACATTGGTTAAATCATTCCAAGGAACATCTTTTAGTTGGATTAAAGGGTAATCCTATCTGGCTTAATAGAAAGATCGATACTGATGTAGTTGTAAGTGGAACAAGAGAAACATCAAGAAAACCAGATGAATTTTACGATATTGTTGAAAGATTAGTTGGAACACACGCAAGGAAATTGGAAATTTTTGGAAGAGATCATAATACAAGACCTGGTTGGTTAACTATTGGTAATCAGTTACAAGGAGTTTCATTATATGAACCAGAAGTTAAACTCAAATATGATTTATATAAACGTAATAACCCATAAATACGCAAAGTTTACCTAGGCTTCTTTCTTGTCTTTTCCCTTCTTTTTCTGAATAAAATCTCTAACAATTACACCAGCTCTATTGTCCATATTTTTCTTCAAATCAGTTCTAAATCCAAAATAGAATGCAACTTCAAAAGCAACGAAAAATGGAGCTAAAACTAAGGCACCCATTAAATTATCCAATAATGCTGGAGCCCTCTTCTCATGAACTCCATGTCCATAGAATTGAGCCAACCATGAAAATACATGTGCTCCAATTGCAATTCTAACAAAAACCCCAGATGTAGGAACAGTGGTTTCCGACAACGACAAATAATATTGCTTTATGAAATAAGCATAAGTGACCAATATACCAGATGTAGGTAATCCAACTTTCCAATCCAACAATGCATAATACACACCGTACGACCATGCCAATAAAGAACCCAAATTGTAATGTGCATTTTCAAAATATGGTAGATCTACAGGAGTCAAAAATGAAATTGTAGATAACAAGATTATTGGTATACAAACTAAGTGAATTGTGACATTTGTATGGTTGAAATGATACGATCTATAGAAGACCAAATGACTTTCTAAATCAAATAACCCTGTCATTGCTTAGGAATTCGATTGGTGTGATTGGATGAATTTCTCCGCTATTCGATAATTTTTCCCTTTGGAAGTTGATCTATCTTTTGCTCTCTCCCTTCACGTGAACCGGAGAATTTAGTTTCAACAGCATACATCCGTCACAGTATTTCGTGGGGTATTTGTTTCGAAGCTTTTGTTGTCACTGGCAATTGGAACAATCAATCATAAGGTTAATATAGAAGATGGGGTGAACGGGAATACTTTAACTAAACCTTTTCATTTTCTATACAAGTACACAGCTATTCTCTAACCTCCAATTTAGGTCTTTTTATAGATCTATTTCTTTTAGTTGTTGATTTCGACGCTTTATCAAATGCAGCAGCCTTTTGTAAATCTCTACCAACATTGTCTAAATCCTTGACTTTGTAAATTCGAACAATCCAATTTTCTGAGGTGAAAGCTTCTTCAACGACGTTTAATTCAGGTGGAGCACTGGCTGGAATTTGCTGGTTTCTTACTTTATCAACACCATCTCTTCCTCCAAATAGGTCTATAAATCTGTAGTATGATAGTTTATACAACAATGATTCTTTCATAGTCTTTGAGGCATCTGCATCCATTTTGTATTCACCTCTATCAGTGAAATAGTTTCTTTCACGAATTTCATCTGGCCAAATACCTTCAGCGATTCTAACCATCCATAAGAATTTATTGATATCATCTCCTGAATACCCCAATAAACCTCCAAATATAACCAATACATAATCAACATCATGTTGCTTTAAAATTTCATATGAGACATCTTCCAGTGATGCCATGGCTTTACCAACAGTTGCAATATGAGTATTGTTCCAGGTATTGTTATCGACTAAGGTAGTTCTATCAGCCATACCACCAATTTGGTATCCATAGTCCCACCATGCCATGACTTTGGCATCTTCTGGTGTGTTCATTCTTAACCAATAATAAGCTTCTCTATAATCATCAATAATATTTGGAGAGCCATCTGCATTTCTTGAAGCTAGAACAACAGATGGGGATGAATATGCATTTGAAGTTACCCATGTACAATGTAAAATAAAGTAGAATAAATAGAATGCAAATGATATAAGGACAATTAATTTGGAAAATAATGCAGCAATTGGTAATTTCTTACTCTTCTTTTTTTCTTCAGTGGTTTCTTCTTCTGTAAAAATATCAACAATGTTCAAGTATACGTCAAGTAATTTGGACAATGCAATGGCAGCAGCAACACAGATGACAGGTGTTAAAGTTAACATTAATCTGACCATAACACCAGCAAAATATGAGCATAAAACACTATAAATAATCACAAAGACGTGTTCATCTCTTAATTCTTGAAAGCACAAGTAAATACCAGCTGGGAATAACCAAATCAACATTGATGTATCAAAAAAGAAAGCTGGCCAAGCAGTAGGTTGATGCTCAGAAACTGAAGCAATGATTGGAATGTGGATTTTGGCAAAATTTGTATCCCATAATGAATAGAATCTACCGGTCCAAGGAGCAATCCATCCCATGGTTGTCAAACTAAATAATGCACCAACTCCCAAAACAGAAACCAAAGTCATTGATACAATCAAAAATGATTTGAACTGCTTCGATGGAACTTTAGCTTTCACGTAATCACACACAGCAACTAATTGTAATAACCCAAATATACCCAATGCAGCCATATGATCATTCGATCTAATTGGTAAAAACCCAACAAATGGAATTTGCATGGATGCCAATGTTCCCAATGCATACCATGTAGTATAAGCTGCATACAATTTTGGATTATAGCGACCCATTAACAACAACACGAAAACATGCAATGGAATTAAATTTGTAATGAAAACATACCCTCCCCAAGCACTGACCATATAAAAATAAAATAACGCAGTTAAGGTGGCGTAGAATATAGAGCCCATTTTCATCGATTTGATCCAAAAATAGAAAGTAGCCATTAAAAGAGTAATTGCAATTGCCTCATTATCATAGGAACCTGCGACTGATCTTGAGATGTATCCTGGTGCGATACCAATGAATATAGCTGCTAACAATCCAGCATTTGAATCTTTCATTTCCTTGGTTAAGAAATAGGTGCAAACAGCCGTTAACCCTGAGAAGGCAGGTGCCAACATTACACAAATATTTCTAATATCTACGGGTAAACAAAACCATTCTTTTAAAATATGCCATATAGCTCCCGAGGTTACCATTAATCCAGGGTATAAAGTTCCACCAGTGACTCTACCTAGAGGATACCAAGTTCTGTCATCAAACCAATTTAGAAACTCATAAAAGGAGTGATTAACAAGATATTTTGTAGCTCTGAAATTGAACCACGGATCGAATTCATGAATTATACTTTCAAATCTTACGACTGAAAATAATCTCGACGAAATTGCAGCCCCAGCAATTGATATAAAAATAATAACCTTTAATAGGACTCTGATTAGTTGGACATCGATGCCCAATACCTTCAATTGGGTCGATTGTTTTGTCATTGATTGAGTGGGACTAAGTATGTATTCGATGTTGAAAATTTACAACACACCGTGTACTTGTTTTTTTGCGGTTTGAAAATATCCTCACGATATGCAGGATACAATCAGACATTATGTACTAGCTACAGTTTACTCTATGTTCCATTAGAGTCACCATATAGGTATAGATATAGAGACGGATATAGATGAAGAACACATAAACTTGTGATTAAATAGTAATTAGACGAACTAAATAATAAATGCGGCAGGGGTGTTATCTAAAATGAACTCCAACTCCAATTTGCTGGAACACTTCCAACCAATTGTTCATTTCTACCGCTAGTAGTAGGCTCATTGGAACCATTGAAATTTTGTGCTGGATGTTTCTTTATGGGTGCGATTAGGTTATTGCCTTTAAGTTGTAACGGTGTTGGTTGGTTTTCAATATTATTGGCCAGTATTGGTTTGCTAATCTCGCTCTGTAACGGCAGTTTTGGTTGCGATATATTCACTCCAAACTCACGTTTCATGAAACCATTATACTCTTCAATACAATTTGCACAGACCTTGGATAATGTACCTCTACCACCAGTAGTAAATTGTGCCAAATGATTAATATATAGGTAATGCGACGTATGCTCGTTACAGAAAATTCCACCACACTTTCTACAATGGTGTCGTCTTTCAAAAAAATTGAATATTTTGGGACACGTCGGAATACCACATTTCATTACACTATCATCCTTAAGCCAATGCCTTCTGGTTGGCGGAGCTTTCAACAAATTATCATAGCTTTTACTATTTCCTAAACTCCCAAATCTATTTAAAGTCCCTAAATTGCTTGCATTGGTCGAACTTCCTGATTCTATGGACATTGTCGAGTCGGTCGATTTAATAGAAGTAGTTGATGAGTTCAAGTGATGTTGATCTCGTGATTGTGATTCGTACTCGGGAAGTGAATGTAGCTTAGGAGAAGTAGATGTGACCTTGGGTGAAGTTGAAGCTGACCTATTAGGACTACTAAGACCACTTTGCGTCATTCTAAGTACAGCTGGGATATACATAGGATTTCTCAAACCTTTGATTTGTTGCAATTGCTTGCATGATCTTGGCTGATGGATTTGCTGATGTTGAAGTTGTTGTGATTGTGGTTGCAGATGAATCTGTTGATGTAATGGAGGAGTTGGAAGTGTATTTATTGATTGTGGTACTGGTTGTGCCATATTATTATGCAATGATGGATTCAGTGGCTTTCTTTTAGCACTAAAATCTTGAGGTGGAATAACTGCTGCAGGTATCCTAGGTACATGGGATTGTGGTTGCGCATGAGAATGTTGAGGAAAATTCGTGTATAACTGTTGTGGCTGCTGTTGGAAGTGGTGTTGTTGGTGTTGTTGATGAAATTGTTGAGTTTGGTTATTAGGTGAAGCATCGAACCTTTCAGGCTGTAATTGCCTTTGGAATGAAGTCATTTGTTGTTGTTTCAAAACTTGATGGTATTGGCTAAGATTTTGTTCGGATGACTCCATCTTTGCCAACTGACCTTCTGGTAACCTTGGTAATGACTTCTTTTTGCTGACTAGCAGGGATTTTTCAGGATGACTATTTGTTGACGGAGAAGGCAATTTTGATGGTGTAACTTTAGGTTGTCTTGTAAGACTGGCAAATGATGACAAATCAACTTCAGCAGGTTGATAGGGTTCCGGAATTTTTTGTTTGTTATGGTGTTGATCAGTTACTGGATTAGAAGATGGTACATCAGGGTTCGTCACTGGTATTGGTGATAAACTTAACTTCTTTAATGCATTTAATGTTAATTTTTGTTGTTGCAACAAAGTCTCATCATCGGTAGTGCCATCATTATCATCATTGCTCTCTGTGTTAGTGTTTGCGATATTTATTTTTTCATTGGATACTTTTCTCATTGATGCTGGTTTGTCATCAAAAGGTTGTTGTTGTCCAATTTCAAAGTCGTCATCTTGAGGTCTATGATTTGATATACTTGATAACACAGGTGCCTGTATAAAAGATTGGAAGTTTTTTAAATTATTTATCGTTGAATTACTACGAATTAAGGTATTGTGATTACTTATTATACTATTGGTTCGGTTCAACGTCACAGGACCTGTATTGTTACTATTGTTATTGCTGTTGGTTGACGTCAATGCTTGTTGCTTTAGTGACTTTAATGATGCTATGGATAAAACAGATTGAAACGACTGGGTACGAGATTTACTCAAATCCTTTTTAGCAAATAAAATATCTGATTTATTATTAGGGGAATGAGATGGGCTGCCGTCATTAGGGCTACACTTATTTATTGATTGCGAGTTTTGCGCTTTGCCATTGCTAACGTCTTGCTGTATTTGTCGTTGAGGTTCAACTTGTTGATGTGAGTTATTCTCCTCTTTGTCTAGAGATGCTCTTAGTGTGAACTTTGTGTTACCGTTCTTGTCAGCAATGGTATCAGTATTTCTAGTGGTGGTTGTGGTAATAGCTGTTTGTGTCATCTGGGTTGTCGAATCTCTCTGGGTTCTGTTATTGTCGTTGTTGGATGCTGATTCCATGAAGATATAGGCCCTGGTTATAAAGTTATTGGAGCTGGGAGTCTGTGTGTGTATATGATGTGATATATAATAATGAGATGTTATTATCAAATATTAGGTATGTAACCTGTTGATTCACGGAGAAAAAGTCTAAAATTAGAAAAGTCCTTATCTGAGCAAAGTGGGGTCTTATTTATGAATGTGATAGTCTGTTTGTTGATGTCTATTGTGTTTGAACTTGGAAATTTGTCCTTATTTATAATGCAATATTTATGTAGTAGTTTAATCACTTATTTTATGGTTATAGTAGGCCAAGCACTTTCTTTTACTACTATGTAATCCGTACGACGAGAAATAGAGTCGTGCAATCGGTTCCAAAGCATATCTCACGTGATTTACTTTTTTCTCTCTACTTAATTTTGAGATGGTAGTTTTATGGTTAGTGTGGAATTGTAAACTACAGCATTCCTATTGGCTGGAAGACGGCCATAGCCTGTTCATAGTATCCTTCCCCGGGATTAAATTGTCTACAAAAAAAACTTAATCACCAACTACAATATCACCATTAGCAACACCAGTAGCCATACATCCCGTCTGACCCATCATGATTTCACGTTTAGGATTATTAAAAAAGCCAACCTTAAATACCATTTATAATGCAACCAGATTGCAAAACAGAGCAATCATATTAAATTCAGCCAGATTCATTTCCACCGTAAAAGCATCACATGGTCAAGAGCAAGATGTTTTGGTAGCTCAGCGTAGAAACAGACCAGTTTCACCACATTTAGAAATCTATCAACCACAATTAACTTGGATCATGTCTTCCTTACATAGAATCACTGGTATTGCTATGGCCGGTGTCTTTTACACTTTGACTTGTACTTATGCTGCTACTTCTATATTAAGTATTCCTTTTGATACTACTACTTTAGTATCTGCCTTCACTGCATTACCTGTTACATTACAATATGGTGTTAAAGCTTTATGTGCCTATCCACTTGTTTACCATTTTGCTAATGGTGTTAGACATTTAGTTTGGGATTTTGGTAAAGAGTTAACTATTCCTGGTGTTTACAGAACTGGCTATTTCGTAATAGGCTCTACCGCAGTTGTTGCTTCTTTCTTTACATTCTTTTGGTAAAGAGTCAGGAGATAAATGCAGCTGCAAATATTTATCTATTCATTCATTGAAAAACTTGTATAGTAAATTTGCAAAAAATATATAATAAATGTACTGAAAGAGAACCGGAGTTAAGATCGTCAGAGAGAACTGTTAGGTGGATCAACATTTAAGTAAAAAACTCAAGTATTTACTCCAAGATCATCGCGTCAATCATTACTGTACATTGGTGTGCTTCTTTAATCCAACATATTATATACTGTTTCTAGTTGATCATTCAAATCTCTTAATGATGCAGTATTTGATGTCACATTTGTCAATTGCGTGAGCAATTTCTCAAGCATCTTCTTGGTATCTTCATCTTTATTAGGATCAAATGCACTACATTTTTGATTTGAATTATTCAAGTTTATGTTGTCGTCACGATTCATCTCTATCTTATCCAACTTTAGGGCCTTTCGTTTAACATCCATTTCTTGCTCCATTTTCTCCTCATGAGCGTTAACCGCTTCCTTGAATTGTTCGAGATATATCGCGTCCAGTTCATAAGCCACATTCGTCTCATGATAATGTTTTTCCAATTCTTGAAGTTGCTTGATTTCAGCTAGCAAATACGTTTCCAAAATGGTTTTTTTCCTAGACAATTGATCAAAACTCAAAGCATCCTTGACTTCATTTGCTTTGGTCCTTACAGTCCCAGTATACATCGTATTTGGTGGTGGTAACGAGGTGACTTGGAGTCGGGCTTTAAATGATTCGGCATTATCAGTATTCAACCAAGTACTAGTTAAAAAATTATTTGCTTGTAACGTGTCCTTCTGAGACGATGTACCCTCAAGTGTTTTCAATAATGCAATGTTTAGGATATTCTCCATAGATTTCAAATTTATTTGATCTAGTGGTTGCCAGAATTTTTCAATAACTGTATTTGAAACGCGTTGTTTTGTGGTGATCATTTTCAAATTGACTGGATTAACTATATCACTCGTGATAGGTATTTTTCTCTTTTTGAATAAAGGAATTTCTGGCTCGGGACTTGTAAGTGTAGATTCGTCACTATTCTGTGGTTTTGTCGATGTCAATTCATGGTGAGATAACTCCGGCCTTGATGGTGATGGTGATCTATTTGGTGTTGATGTTGGTAATTGCTTGTTAATCAATCCAGCTTGAGCAAAAGAATCTGACAATACATCAGTGTTCTCTTTTTCGCTTGATGATGATGATAATCCATTCACTTGCTCTTCGCTTGACGAGAAAGCTCCAGTCCGTTGATCGTTGGACAGTAGAGTCCTCCTAGTCTCATCCATTGGCGTTACGTCTTGGCCCACTACGTCTTCTGCAACGCTAACTAATTTCAAAATTTCAATCAGACTTGTTTTGTTTAAAACTAGTGACTCTTTCATATCTCCCGTTATTTGATTCTCTTGATTCACACCATCATTAGTGCTTTTGTTTGGGGCTGGAGCCTTCTGAGATTCATCATTTTCAGTTGCACTTTGCTCGGACCTGATTGGTTCTTTCGTAGTCTCAAAGGCATCACCTCTTAGAACATCTTCGGGTTTATGTGTGTCATTTTCATTATTCATATTTTGGGATAAACACGTTCAACTATGTTGGTTTCAGATTGTTTTGATTTCAGAATTTTGTGATATATTTTGATTTCTACTGCGACAATCACATACAGAGATTTATGCAAAAAAACAGATCAAACAAAATTTTCATCAATCATTCAATTTATTTTATTAATATTTTAAACACCAATAACAACTATACAAAATCAACCAGCTTAAGGATTGCTCAAACGGATTCTAACAGCTTTACATTGAGTATATTCATGGAAAACTTCCTCTCCCATTTCTCTACCAATACCGGACGCACTGAAACCACCAAATGGGACCATAGGGTGGAAATCATTGTAAGTGTTAACCCAGATAGTACCCGCCTTGACTTTGTTAGCAACATTAATGACTTTGTTAATGTTGGTACTGTGAATACCAGCAGCTAAACCGTATTCAGTGTCATTAGCTAACTTGATTGCTTCTTCAATAGTGTCGAATTTGATTAAAGTGACAACTGGACCGAAAATCTCTTCTTTCACAATGTCCATATCTTCGGTAACATCGGCAAAAATAGTTGGCTTAACGAAGTAACCTCTACCTTTACATCTCTCACCACCAGTGACAACTGTAGCACCTTGTTCTTTACCCAGTTCAATGTATTTCAAGATTTTTGATAACTGAATTTCTGAAGCTTGTGCACCCATAAATGTATCTTCATCAAATGGGTTACCCATTTTAATATTTTCAGCAGCTTCCTTAAATTTAGTAACAACCTCATCATAAACTCCAGACTGGATTAAGACACGAGAACCAGCACAACAAACTTCACCTGAATTATAGAAAATAGCAGTGACTAAATGTTGAATAGTCTTGTCAATATCAGCATCGTCAAAAACAATATTTGGAGATTTACCACCTAATTCTAAGGTAACTTTTTTCAAGTTTGACTCTGCAGCAGCTTTCATGATAGTCTTACCGACAGCAGTAGAACCGGTAAATGCAACCTTTTCAATTCTTGGGTGACTTGCAATTGCAGCACCAGCAGTCTTACCAAAACCCGAGATAATGTTGACAACACCCTTTGGCATTCCAGCTTCTTTCAATAATTTTGCAACGTATAATGCAGATAAAGGAGTACTTTCAGCAGATTTCAACACTGTAGTTGACCCAGTAGCCAATACAGGCCCGAGCTTCCAACTAAGCATCAAAATTGGGAAATTCCATGGGATAATTTGACCTGCAATAACTATGAAAAAATTTGTTAGTACTTATTGATCGATGGTTGCAAATTTATGTGACTTGATCTCAAAGTTTTTCAATTGAAGTTCTACACCTGCATACAGAACACTTAAGTCAAATTGCAATACAAATTCTATGATTCAGCAAGTGCAGCAAATGTCACGAAATTGTTATTATACATACCTGGAACTCTTTGAGTGTAGTTAAAATGAGTATCACCAGTGTTGATGACACTACCGGTGATCTTGTCACACCAACCAGCACATGATCTGAAGTAAGCTGCAGTCAATGCAACATCACCTCTGGAATTTTGTAATGATTTGCCGTTATCAAAAGTTTCAATTGAAGCTAAAAGTTCAGCATTTTGTTCAACTAATTCAGCTAACTTGTATAAAACTTTAGCTCTGATTTCTGGAGCACAGCTTGACCACTCTGGATAAGCTGCCTCAGCAGCTTGGACTGCGGTTTCAACATCTTCTTCGAAAGCTTCATAAACATGAGTGATCTCTTCTTCAGTGGATGGGGAAATAACTTCAAAAGTTTTCTTTTGTTTTGGATAAACAAATTCATTATTGATGAATAAACCAGTTGGTTGTTCATATGATTTACCGGTTGGTAATTTGATGTCGACTTTTAATGCTAATTCTTGGCCCATTATTGTAATTGTTCTAATTGATATAGTATAAGAAAGAAGAAGTAATAAATGAAAATTATTTCTAGGAAATCAAGGTCATATTTATATAAAACAAAGAGTCTCCTGAAACTTACTAAAGTCATCAACATCTTTATTTTTATGCAGTAATAGCAAATATCGTTGTGGGGAATAATTGCTCGACTGAAGCTCCATAACCACGTATATCATTTCTTTTCAATGTTTTGTACAAAATAATAAGTTATGCTTGTATACAGTTATGTTGAAACCGCTATGTCTTACCTCCCACAATCGACAGCTTTCATTGATATTTCTCAACGAAGATACCTATGGAACCCTAAAGACGATATGTTACATAAATCTGTTTTAACGCCAGAGAGTGTAATGAAAATGACTTTGACACTGTAGTGTATTTCTCGAGCTTTGTGTAATCAGTATCAGAAATTAAGTAATGTCTGTGTGCTTCCCTTGCGTATTGGGGGGTATTACTTCTGGTAAATCTGAAAGCTGCACTAAAGGCCGAGTTCTAAACTCCTTCAAAAATAGACAGTGTAATTCCAGTTGAGTGATTGGAGAGCGTAAACGAGCGTTAAACAAGCGTGTATCGATTCACTTAATAGCGAGAAGCCACTTAACCAGCTTGGACGGCGCTTGTGTTGCTTGTGTTGGACCGCTGAAGATGGCCCATGCACAAACAAGTACAAGACAAACTCACAACATTTATGAAAGGAGGGGCATATTGTTATTTCCCCAACATGGTCAACATCACAACCATTAAGTTTCGACCCATTTTAGTATCCGTGTATAACCTGTTTTTCTTGACGAGGTTTTCTGATATGACTTTACCCGTTCCTCGTCCGTAGAGTCTACAGTCATGATTCTTACTTGTTTGCGGTCACCTCTACCAGGTTGTGACTGCAGAATTGCCCATCGTGCGATGGGTTCCGGCAGTACATTTCCGAACCGAAGTTCAAGTCCGACGAGAAGGAAGATTTTATTGCCCTTGAAAGAGAAGAGAACTAGATCAGCGTTACTAATTATTATATTTGAATAAGTGGGGCACAATTTTTATACGCAGAATTTCCTCGAACTGTTAATTCTGCAAGATTTCTGCACAACTATCTATAAATGTATGATTCAATTGAAAAAGATGTGTTAAAGTCCGCTGATCTGTTCTACACTGCTCTATGAAATATCTATAAACACTTCTTTATCTCCTTTATCACGTATTCATAGCATTTCAACAAATCACCAGATTCCAAAACTAGTAAATCAGATAATTTGGTGAATAATTTGAGTTCTAAAGTCTTGAAATTTTCGTCGGTGGCTTCATTGGCTCCAGCATCCTCCATCATTTTCATCAAGGCGTGGTATAATGGCGATTGCGTGTTATTTACTTTGTCATTAGCATCATTAATATCATTGTCGAGGTTGAAAATTTGAAACAATCTCTTTTCCATCGTGGTTAATTTTTCTTGATTATTATCATCATTCAATTTATTCCTCTTGGGTATAATATGATCATATATCCAGTCACAATATTTGTCAATTTTTTCATTAGACCAATCTAGCAAGACGTTCTCATTTGAATCATACGTGTATTCATAGTCCAACTCATATTTATTCAATTGTTCTAACCAATTATGTAGCAGGTATCCTCCACAATTATTGTGGAAATTCAATTTTATAATCAATATCAATACTGCTGCAAGGTAGACATCGGGAAAACTATGCAGATATCGTTGAAACCAAAACTTTTTAGATTGAAGTCTGATTTCGAACTGCGATATCTTCATTTTTTTCAATAGATTGAACGTATACATGAATAAATCCACAGCATTAGGTAAAAGGAAAACTTCTGATAAAATTCTGAATATGTATGGGAAGTAAAAACTCAACGACATTGAAAGATGATCTTTCAATACTCTTTGGCAAACCAAATGAAGCCTCTTGTATACCTGACTTTTCAATGGTAAGGTGGACGGTTGCAATCTTAAGTGATAAACGATAGGCAATTGATCCAACATATTTTTGGGTAAAAGATGCAACGTTCGCGTATATGGTATTTCATTGGATTTGATATTTTCCAACACATCAATGATGTATATTGGATATGCCAGCAATTGTAAGGCGGATATGAATATTAGACAAATCATGTCAAGGGTGTCAATCAGTTTTTCTTTGTTTTTTTCATCATCTTTGTCGATTTCATTCTTATAAACACAGGATAACATCTCAACCCAGTTCTTCTTCACAATCAAGGTCAAGTCTCGTCGTATTCCCTCACTGAAAAACAACTTCATGAACGCATTTAATTCTTGTTTCAATAAAATTTGGAAACATTTGAAATACAATAGCTTTGCTTCCTCGCCAAATAATCGCTCTTTTCTCTCTTCCCTGCTGTTAGATTTGTTAGATTTTGGTTGACTGGCAAAATTACCTCTCTCATCCATTGATACGATATTTAATCTTCTTGTACTAACAACGGCTTGATCTTGATCATCATTATATTCAACAGCTCCATCTATAACATGACCATACTGACAGATTGTCAACCCATCTTGAGTTCTATATAGTCGTGAACGGCAATTGTCTGTTCCACAAACGGGGCCCTTGAACCATGATTGCTTTGACATGGTTGTTTTGAAGTGGTAAAGCTTGAGAGTTTTTTTTTCTACCATATTCAAAGTTGACGCGCATTCTCCAACTGGGTTCCAAAACCACATTTCAAGATATCAAGACCAACTGTCACATTATTCTACAAACTATAATCGAATAAATACTCGTACACATATGTTCTTTTGTTCAATAGCCTATCTAATGATTATGCATACAATTATGTTTTTCTAAAACATGTCCACCTTTCAATTGCTCCTCTAGGGTATCTTCAGGATCAATGATGAATATTTTATCAGGATTTAAAATACGTCTAGGATCTAATGCAATCTTGATTTGTCTCATAGTATCGACGGCTGTGATACCTAATTCATCTGGTAAGTATTTCCTTTTGCCCACGCCGATCCCATGTTCACCAGTACATGTACCTTCATACTTCAAAGCACGAGAAACCATCTTATCGACAATTTTTTGTACACGTTCATAATCTGGTGAGTTGTATAAGATTAAAAAGTGACAATTTCCATCACCAATGTGACCCATTACAGAAAATTTCCTGTCAAATCCCTGCTGAACCAAATCATCATTGATTTCAAATATTATTGTTGAAAGTTTTGAAATAGGAACAGCTACATCTGTAGTCCATACCTGGACGTCATTTTTGTCAGGCAAAATTTTAGAACCGTATTGGAATGTTGACCACAATCCATTTCTTCTTGCAGCCCAAAGTTCTGCATTCTGCTCTTCGTTTGTACTTTTCTCAAATTTAATCGAATTGTTGTTTTTAGCTATCAGCTCAACGACTTTTGCTTGCTCCTCAATTGCAGTTTTCGTAGGGCCACCTAATTTGAAGAACAAGGTAGGCTTTTCTAAACTCTTTCTCTCTGATTCGGAGGTTTCATTTACAAACGACATCATAGTCTCATTCAAAATCTCCATTGCATTAGGTTGAACACCACGAGCAATGATTGTCAGAGCAGCAGCAGCAGCGTCTTTGATTGTAGGAAATGCAGCTACAGCAATGAACTCAAACTTAGGTCGCACGTGTAATTTCAAGGTAATTTCGGTGATAATACCTGCTGTACCCTCTGACCCAATAAATAATCGAGTCAAATCGTATCCGGCACTTGTCTTTCTTGGTCTTTGTCTTGTTTTGATAATAGTTCCATCGGCCAAAACAACTGTCAAATTCAAAACATTCTCCTTCATGGTCCCGTACCTGTAAGAATTAGTACCAGAAGCACTTGTACCTACCATCCCACCTATATTTGCTCCCAAACCTGGATCTGGCCCAAACAACAAATGTTTGCCTTTATCATCATTTTTCAAAAAGTCATCCACGTCCTCCCAACCAACACCTGGTTCAACAACAATGTCCAAATCGTCAGGATGGAAAGCAACAACCTTGTTCATATTAGCAAAAGATAACGAGATACTATATGGTCCTCTCGTATGTATATTCTGTCCTTCGATCGAAGTCAAACCCGAACTTGCTACTATTGGAATTCGGTACTCATGAGCAATTTTCATAATTTCAGAAACTTGCTCTGTGGAATTTGGAAAGATCACCACATTTGGTTTCTGAACCAATGGATCTGGTGGATGATGGGTTGAAAAGAATGAATCATTATGAGCATCCAATACAGGTTTCTCAAATGTTGCATTGGCTTCACCAACAATTTCGACGATTTTAGCTAATCCAGCTTTAAATTGTACTTCGTTCGCATACACAGGCGGCGCGATTGTGGATATTGGCGACGTTGATAAATCAGAGCTTGTTTCTCTGGCACTTGAATTTAATGACTGACCGATAAAGTAACCAACACCCAGAAAACCAACACCTACCAAAACATAAGTCAATAAGTTCGATCGTGGGGAGGTCGTACTTGAGCTTTTGGATCTTATGAATTGTCTTGAAAATCTCAAAGATCCTCGCTTGATAGAAGAAAACATTGATCTTGTTCACTTGAAGAGAAGTAAAAGATTGCAACTGTGGTTCATTTTCTCAACAAAGTAATAATTTATAGTGGCTTCTCGTTGATGCCCGCGGAATTAATTTCAATATTGTTATTGATCACCTTGGATCTGTTATAATGAGTCGTTCTTGTATTCGGCTATAGTCGATTATTCACTTACTTGTTTGGTTATCATAGATTTTTTGTACAATCATAACTACACATATATACTTACAACTCTGGAAAGAGATTGGTTTTCACCTCTTAGTTAGTTTCTTGAGAGATAGTTCTCAAGCCAATAGAACCAGTCACCACACTAGGTTTGGAACTCTCAATTGCATAGTTAACCTTATCTCTCTCATGTTTATTTTTCCAATCCACACTTCCATATCCACCACCACCTGGAGTGCTGATAACAATTCTATCACCCTTATTCACTTTAACAGTACATTTACCGCCGAGTGATGTTTTTCTATATTGACCGTTTTCTAACTTCTTATACCAATGATTGATACCTCGAAGACCTTCTTCACCACCTAATAATCCATAGGGAGCAAGGGCTCTTCTTTCCATTAAACATGAGACCTCCAATGGCCATAAAAATTCGATATCTCTTATGACACCATTACCACCCTTGTGAAAACCGTTACCACCAGAATTTTCTCTAACGGTATACTCATGCACTAAACATGGATACCTTTTTTCAAATAATTCGGTGTCAGTCATTCTTGTATTAGTGGTATGACATTGAACAACCGACTGACCATCCCAGGTAGGGCCGGCACCTGAACCACCACATATAGTTTCATAGTAGCCAAAAGAAATACCGTTTTCTTTGTCATTCGTACCAAAAGTTAAGTTGTTGCATGTGCCTTGAGATCCAGCTGCTGCCTGGAAAGTTTTCAACATAACATCGACTATTCTTTGGGTAGTTTCAACATTTCCACCAACAACTGCAGCATCACTGGATGGGCTCACAAGTGAACCTTCTCTAGTTTTGAACTCAATTGGTCTTAAACAACCATTGTTCAACGGGATGTCTGAGCTAATCAAACATCTTAAAACATACAACACGGCAGAATACATGATGGCTGTAGGGGCATTTAAGTTCCCATATATTTCATCACCAGTTTCTGTAAAATCAAATAATGCATCACCAGATTCTGGATTGATGGTAACCGCTAAAGCAATGGCAGTACCATCATCAATATAATCAATGCCTTTTAACTGATGACCACCAAACTTCTTATGAGCTAATTTTAGTAAGTTTCTAACTGAGATTTCAGCCGCTGATTGAATACCACCCATGTATAAATTGATAACTTCATATGTGAAATCATCTACCAATCTCTGCAATAAATTAATACCTTTATAGTTTGCAGCAACCTGAGCTTTCAAGTCAGAAATATTATCACTTAAAGTTCTGGTACCCGAGCCTCCAGGATATTTAGCAGGTTCTTCGTATAAGATTCTAACAATGCCTTCTTCATCGAAAACACCTTTCGAACATAACTTGTGGGTGATAATTGCAGCGCCTTCATCATATATCGTTTTAGAATTTGGCGGCATTGAACCAGCGGCAATAGAACCAATATCGGCATGATGACCTCTTGAGGCAGTCCAAAAGATTGGCTCGTTATTTTCATCCAACACAGGTGTAATAACGGTAATATCAGGTAGGTGTGATCCACCAGCAATAGGATGATTGGATACTAAAACATCCCCAGAATGTAATTTATCTTTCCAAATTTCAATCTGAGCTTTAACGGCATATGACATAGAACCTAAATGAATTGGGATATGAGGTGCATTTGCGATAAGATCACCATTACGATCAAATATAGCACATGAGAAATCTAATCTTTCTTTGATATTTGTAGAAATTGCTGTTTGTTGTAAAGTTCTACCCATTTGCTCAGCAATGGACATAAATCTATGACCAAAGACCGATAATTGAATTGGATCAATCTGTGATTTGGACAATTGTGGTTTTTCTTCTTGTTCAACATTAATCAAGATGTGATTGGACAAAATAGCAGCTTTTGAAAATGGTTCAACAATAATAGTTTGGGTATCATCAATGATAATTGCAGGACCAGGAATTGTGGTACCTTTATTTAATTCAGGTAAGATATAAACTGAAGATTCTAACCAACCGGCTGTTTCAAAGTATATCAACTTCTGAACTTTTGGTAGAGCGACAGCTTCCTCAACCTTAATTTTAGAGAATTCTTCATATGGATTATGTTTTTCTTTATCATTTGATTCCACAATCAACAATACTTGAACATCGTCAACTAATACATTTCTATCAAGGTTAAAACCGTATTCACCCTTGTGTCGGGCGATAAACTTTTCAGCTCCATCGTATTCTCCAGTTTTAACTGGAATCAATAAATGCGTATCTGAACCAACATATCTCATATTTAACAACACCTCTAATCTTGTATTGAAACCTGTCAAGCTCTGATCCCTATAATCCTTTTCCGCAGATTCAACCAAAAGTTTAATCTTGTTATCAATGGCAGTATAGTTTTCTTTGGAATACCTAAGTGAAACAGGAGATTGTTTTTCAATTACAATATCAGCTAATTGAATACCATATGCAGATAACAAAGAGGAATATTTGTGAATTGCAACGTTTGTTATTCCCAAATTTTTAGCTAGTGGAACTGAAAATTGTCCACCAGATCCACCAAAACATGCCAAATTGTGTTGAGTAGTTTCAAATCCTTTGGCTTCGGTTAAGTTTCTTATCGGTCTAGCCATTGATTCAACTGCGACCTTCAAGAATCCACTTGCCACCTCCTCTGGAGACAATTTAATACCTTCCGCAAATTTATCTTTGTTAATTTCCTCAGTTAATTCAGCAAATTTCTTTGCAGTTATCTCATAGTCTAATGGCTGATTTTGATCTGGACCAAAGATTTTTGGAAAATATTCAGGTAATAATCTACCTAAAAACAAGTTAGCGTCTGTTATAGTTAACGGACCGCCTTTTCTATAACAAGCTGGCCCAGGATCAGATCCAGCAGACTCAGGACCGGTTACAAATATACCATTCTTCCAAAACAACATTGAACCACCACCGGCTGCAACGGTGGAAATGTCCAATTGCGGGGTTTGTAAACTAACTTCACTAACCACGGTCTCATAAATGTGTTCCAAATTACCTGGATATCTTGAAACATCAGTTGAGGTACCACCAGCATCAAAGCCGATGGTGGCTTTCTTAGAAATTGAATCGTAACAAGTTTCTCCAAACCCGACCATACCACCGGCTGGACCAGATAAAATAGCTTTTAAGCCGGTAAATTTATACCAAGGACATAAACCACCATTAGATTGCATAAATAACAATTTATTACCAAAAGCATTCAAACCACCCTCAAAACCGGCTCCAAAGTTTTGTATGTATTTATTTATAACTGGTGAAAGATAAGCATCAGCAACGGTGGAAGAAGTCCTATTGACAAAGCCAAGCATAGGTTGCAATTCATGTGACACAGAAACATCAAACCCTATCTTTTTGGCAATATCAGCAACTTTAGCTTCATGTAGAGGATATGCATAGGAATTAAGTAACGACAACGCCAATGTTTTTATTCTCCCTTGACTATAAATCTGTTGTAAGTCTTTCGTCACCTGGTCATAGTCTGGTTCCCTTATCACTCTAACTAATTCACCTGTAAGACTTTCTCTTAATTCAGGATCAGAATTGATGTCCAATTTCAATCTATCACCACCACCTTCAGAAAAGCCAGCTATAGTGACTCTCTCATTGATTTCCAATACTTGATCATACAAGTGACCAAGTTTTTTAGCCGTTAAATCGAATATGTGAGGCCTTGTTTGATTACCAATAAGTAAGACATCTTTGAAGCCTTTGGTCGTGACTAACAACACATTGGCTCCTTTTCGTTCCAATAATGCATTTGTAGCAACAGTAGTACCCATTCTTATACTCTGAATCTGATCTAACTTCAATTTTTCACCCTTGTAGATTGGCCTACCACCAACTTTTTCTAGAATTCTCCTGATACCTTCAGTGGGAGCATCTTTGTAATTTTGAGGATCCACTGAAAGTAATTTGAATACATAATCTTCTTCGCCTGGTATTTTAGCAATCACATCACAGAATGTCCCACCTCTATCAATCGCAATTTGAATACCTTTTGTCAGCATAGTTGGGTCTCTATAGTTGTTTAATGAAAGAAACCAAAAATAAACAGTCAGAAAAAAGGAAAATGAATCGCCTTTATTATGCTAAAGAAGATATTAAATAATAATGGAATTAAACTACTTTTTGGCCAAGACAATGTTTGGGAATAATGCAAACTTGGGGAACAGTTGATCTCTCGATGTGGTATGAATTACTACCGAAAAGAGAATTAAGCGCAGATAACCAAAACCAGAATCAAACGCACACCATAGCAAAAACAGAAGCGGTGGAACACAACTGGAAAAATAATGTACCGTGATTTACGGTGGAGGAAAACAGCGTGAAACACAAGCCTGTAGAATACCAAACAAAGCGGTGATCATTATATGAAAGTCACAGATGGAAGTGTGCTTGAACGCCAAATTGCTTACAAATGTGATTGCCTAAATGCTAATAGCTTTAATTCTTTATATACCTATACTTTCAACCTTTCTACATAGTTCGTTTTGTTCTATAATATTTCCCAATTTATCGTACAATACTTCTTCCACTTCCTCATCTTCGACTTCATCCTCGTGGCTTCCTTCGCTCTTTGTGATATCACCCAACTTCCCGTATGTTATTGACTTTTCTCCATTTTCCACACTTTCGAAACCGGCAGAAGAATCAAGATTCTTCTTAAGTATCACGTTCCCCAAATTGTCATATTCAACTTCGCCTTCTACCTCATCTGTGTATTCTTCATCCTCATCGGCATCTTCTTCCAAATCCTCTCCTCTATTTACGTTTCCCATCATCCAAATGTCCTCTGTGTGCACCCTCTCTTTTCTGTCTTTAGCTTCTTTCTCAATCTTAGTCAACCACTCTTCTTGAGCTTTTAAAATCGATTCAGAATCAGTACATTTCTGGTAGATTTCCAATAGCTCTTCATTGATTCTCAAAAATGTTAAACCCCATGAAAAATTTTCGAGTAACATCTCGGCCCAATCTGTATGACCAACTATGGCAAAACATGCCGCTAATGCTTCTACACAATTTAACTTCCACGCACGTCCATAATTCACTGGATTTGATGCTATTAAGTACGGCAACAATCTTTCGTTTTTGCCTCCAATTTTGTTGAACGGGATTTCATCTAATCGAGCCCATGAACATTCTACGACAGCCGCACCATTTTCTTCAACTATAGACTTGTCATCTGGACAAATAGTTGACCTCCCATTTGGGCTAACGACTATCCCTTGAAATTTTTGGCCAACCCGTAAGTTTTTAATTAATCCTAATCTTTCTAGTTTTTTACCACTGCATCTTTTAGGATCACAATGATCGAAATCCCACATTGATAATTTGGTAGGAAATGCTACTTTCGTTGATGATTGGCCAGTGGATGACCCCGACACTTCCTGTCTTCCCTTACGGATATGATGTTGCTTTGATTTATGACCATTTGACGTACGTGAGGATTTGTTTGATTTGTCCTCACTTGCTTTGTTCTTTCCCTTAGCCATGTTTATGGTCTGTTAAGATGAGATGAAATACGTTTTTTGCACAAATATTTTTTTCAATAAATATTCGCAGCTGCTCACCTATCAACAACCTATAAACGGATCCTGTTCTATTAGATAAACGATTCATTAATATACAATTATACAAGAGTGAAAAGAAGTTTACAATAGTTATCTTTTGGCACAGCTAAATGCAAAAAATATGATGAAATGAAGACAATTAAAACAAAAACAGTAAAAAAAACAAAGCATTACAACCCAAATCATTAAAAAGTATTAAAACAAGAAATTTTCCGTTATCGAATTAGAAATCTTCATCAAATGCAAAAGCATTGGCGTCTTTGTTTTCAGACTTGGCCATAACACCAGCTTTTTGATAATCTGAGACCCTTTTTTCGAAGAAGTTGGTTTTACCAGCTAATGAAATGTTCTCCATGAAATCGAATGGATTAGCAACATTGTAAATTTTTTTGTTACCTAAGGCAATTAACAATCTATCAGCGACAAATTCAACATATTGACACATCAATTTACAGTTCATACCTAATAAACTGACTGGTAAAGCGTCAGTGAAAAATTCTTTTTCAATATCGACAGCTTCTGTAATAATTCTTTCGACAATCTCTGGGGATGGTCTGTGTTGTAAATGAGCAAATAATAAACAAGCGAAATCGGTATGTAAACCTTCATCTCTACAAATCAACTCATTTGAAAAGGTTAATCCCGGCATTAAACCTCTCTTTTTCAACCAAAAGATTGAAGCAAATGAACCACTGAAGAAGATACCTTCAACAGCAGCAAAGGCAACTAATCTTTCAGCAAATAATGCATCTTGATCTTGAATCCATCTGATAGCCCAATCAGCTTTCTTTTTGATCTGTGGAATATTATCAATGGCATTGAATAAGAAATCAGCTTCTTTAGGATCTTTAATATAAGTTTCAATCAATAATGAGTAAGTTTCTGAGTGAATGTTTTCCATCATGATTTGGAAACCATAGAATGATTTAGCTTCTGGGATTTGAACTTCAGCAGAGAAATTCTCAACCAAATTTTCATTCACAATACCATCAGAAGCAGCAAAGAATGCAAGGATTCTTGAAATGAAGTATCTTTCATTTTCATTCAATCTATTTTTCCAATCGTGTGAATCTTTACCTAAATCGATTTCTTCAGCAGTCCAAAATGAAGCTTCTGCTTTCTTATACATTTGCCAAATTTCATGATATCTAATAGGGAACATAACATAACGACGTGTATTTTCGACCAATAATGGTTCTTCAGCTTCCAACTCTTTTAATTTATGTCTATGAACTTTATGTTTTTTTAAGAACTCGTCATGTCTTGATACAGCTTCAGCTGTGTGACTTTCATATTCTGATTTTTCATACTCTTCCTTTGACAAAGTTGTAGTAGTTATAGCACTGAGTTCAGCATTCTTAACTACATGGATAGTTTGTGCATCATCTTTAGATTTAGCTTGGGCAGCTAACTTGTCAGTTAATGATTGTCCTTGCATGGCAGACACGTCAAGATTGGAAATCTTACCAGTTAAACCTCTAGTCGGAGTTTCTTGAGTCATTGTTGAAGATATTATGTTAAGGTGATGGGATCTGATGAAAAAAAAGTTGTTGAGAATAATGGATTTGAAAAAAATGAGCGAGACAGAAGATCTCTGTGTATTTATATATGAAAAATAGGTGCTATTGAAACCTAATTCCGATACGAAGAGATGAAAGTAACCTGTTCGAAGACTTTGTGTTTTGAGTAGTTTGTTATTATTGTAGATGAATATGGAAAGGTGACGGTTTTGCTTGCTATCAGTCAACGTTCTACAGAAGGTTTGTGATTTTAGGGTTGCATGATTTACGCGTCATATTATTTTGAACCCGCCCCCTTTGGGTACTCCAACCTCTGGCTTAAGCTACACTCTAGGGTAGTATATACTGTTCGAATGATACTCTAGAATAGGTCGCAAAAGCAGGTGTTTGAATGTTGCGCTCAGAGGTGACCTTGAGACAGCAATCACAAGTTGTCTCGGGGGTTCATGGACTTTTCATATTACACGGGCAACCACATCGCGTAGCTAAGCCAAATGCTCCATCAATTAGAAGATCAAATCACAGCATCCAGACGCGATTTCAATCATGAAACGAATTAGTTTCTCATTTTGTAACACGTCTAGACCAAAATTGTTGATTTTTTACTAAGAAACTCGAAAATCAGACCAATATTTTTTTTTACGTGTTTGTATTTCTAGTATTTGAATTAGGTGCGCTGGATTGACACCTTCAAATGTACATTGATATATTGAACTTTTAAAAGCTTACTTACTTGCATTTCCGATCGTATGGAAATAGTGTGATTTAATAGCCCTGTTCTTATCTTTCCGATCTTCGGCATGGCCTTGAAACCCCGGTCTGGGCGGTGATTTGATTTACATTTGGTAAACATTCCTCTCATAGCTCAACTCTCACATTTCGTCTTCGCTTCCACAATTCTACATATTGTTGATGCCTCAAATGGTGAAGCACGCTTGAATGAGTTTGGTAATATTCGTTAATAAGCAGCAGCGATCACAAGAAAGACTATTAGTCGGAATCTTGGTACGTTAAATTCGCAAATACAGAGAAAGAACTAATCTTTTAATCTATGATCAAAACGTTGCATGAAGAATGGGGAGATTTAACATCGAGAACCCGGATGACGTGAATATGTATTAATTCTTTTTAGTTCATAAACTTCCAATCCTTCCATACAAAGTTTACTTCCATCTACTTGCTTGCTGGTGGCCCATTTATGCTAGGTCATAAATGTTTCGGTTCAAGTGAGCATTGTAACGTATTCGTTTGCTCGATCTGATGATGGTTTTCTCAACTGATATTACCTTCCTCTTATGCATAACATAATACTGGGTTATACACAAAGTGAAGTGCTTCGTTTATGGGGGACATTCATCAAGTTCAAGTTGCTGTTTGGGTCGCTACCGCTCTCATAACTCCTACAATGGAAAATAACCAAATCAAATCATGACATTGTTTTTCGGTATATGTATAATTTTATAAGCATATCTATCAAAGAGAGTAACCATAATTCTGGTGCACATATAGTACAAATAGCGGACACATTAAAAGGCAACTGTGAAATCAATGATCAAAAAACGCAAAAATATTTACAACTTAGTCATTTTTAGGCAACCACATTCATCATTTAGTACAAATAGTGACTTTAGCAGCCTCACCAGTATCACTAAAATTTATACTTAACGGACTAGAAACTCTTGGCGAATTGAATCCAATACTTTCCTGATCAGCTAAATTGATGGGATCTCCCAAACGTGGCAAATCATCACTAAATTTACTCAAGTCAATAGTTGGAGAACTGATTTCATCAAAAGTCAAATCTAAGTTATTGTACAACTTAGCAATATCTCCATGTCCTCTATACACTTTTCCATTTTTGTTTTGCAAACCTATAATTTTATTTTTCAAAATATCCTCTATCTGGAGGGAACTCAAATTCAAATGGAAGTTTTGTTCAAATGCTTCCTCCGCTTCAAGGGTTGATAAATACTGATAGTGTGGTAAAGAAGGTAATCCGAAAAGCATTGATTCTGGATCAGTCTTTTTACTTATTAAACGGCAAGGACGTCCATATAATTTAAATGCATCAATTATTGAAATAAAATTACGAATCATTGTCTCAACTGCAGACACACCAGGATGAGGCACAGGCATTATATACATAGAACTAGTTGAAACAAAGTCGCCAGCGTGCTTTTTGAAAAATCCCGAATTGGTTTTATTTAAATCATGTTGAGAAGTTTTGGAGGAATTAGATAACGATCTGTTTCTAGTTAAATTATTACTTGATACAGAATTTGACAATGGTTGATTAAAAAATGAGCTTGTAGAATTCAATGAACCTGAACCAGAACGTGAACGTGATGCACTTTTTGGTGAGCCCAGTATTTGTTGATTATTGTTGGATAATGAAGAAAGTGATCCAATTGACCCAGAACGAGATATAGAACTATGGTTTTTAGCGATCAATTTTCTTGGGTCTAGATTTTGTTCATCTATGTTGGTGTAGGGGAAAAGATATTCAAAATTCTTGTTGATACGAATTTCACCTGATGCACTCATGATTGAGTTAAAATCAATCATATTTGATTGTTCAGGATAAACATTATAGATATTAGCTAAATCCGAGATGTAAGCGATAAGATGCTTCTTATGAATCTTCTTCTCAGATGGATATATTTCAACTCTACCCAAGTGATGTTTATCGCTTGGTAAGATCACCATGTATACCTTGATCCACTTAGATGAAATTGCGGGCAATCTAATATTACACCATTCAAACTGAGCAAATCTTTTCTTGTGGTTCAATAAAACATGTATATCCAGTAGTTTAGATCCTTTGGATGATAACAACACTGCAGTAAAAGCTTCGTTTAATTTCAAATATTCGAATTTACTCAAGTAAATAGCACTCATCCACTTTTTGAAGTCAGAATCATCATGGAATTTAATCATCACAGAAGAATCAAGAGAATAATCTTGATATACTTTGATTTGACAATCGCCGACAACTTCAATTTGAGAATCAGTCAAATTAATGTATTTTGGTTTAAATTCGTCAATTCCCTCGCCGATCAAGAATTCGTCATTAGAAGGTCTCCAAATGGCTAACTCGTTCCCCGTTAGCTTAGCATCAACTTCAAACCAAATCTTTTCTAACGCCATTGCCCCAGGAATCTGGAACGATCCAATGCAATAAGTTCTTAACTTTTGAGCATTGATCAATGTGATTACAGGATGAAGTTCTGGTGGTAGATTCTCCGTTTGCAATTTATTTTGTAATAATAATGATTTTCCAGAAAGTGAATTTACGGAATGTGTGGAGTCGGTATCACCGTCATTTGAAAAAATTCGACTTTTACGTACGAAAGATGACGGTGTTGTTTTAACCCTGTCAGATAACGAACGTCTATGCAAATTTGTGTCGGAGAATGCATTTGAACTTCTTATTGATTGTCGCAATTTCGGTGAAGCTGTTGTAGGAGAAGGAGTAGAATTTTGTTCATATAATGACGAAACTTCGGATGTCTGATTCTCTGATGTATTGATATTAGGTAACAATGAAGAAGATGTTCGTTTATATGCGGAATTAGCACTACTGCTACTGTTATCACTATGATTTAAGGAACCGGTGCTTCCAAAGTTGTAGTCGTTATTGTTATTGAAGCCCTTGGGAGGTATACGCGGAGGTGTGGAATCATAATTATCGTCATATGAAGTTGGAGGTTGGGCTAATGGAGAGGAAACCCGGTAATAATTAGGCAGAGTAGGAGGCGTAGAACCGGCTCCTGTAGTGACCCTGGTTCGTTCCAGTACGCCACCGGTCGGTCGTGGTGAAGTAAATCTAGGTGAAGAAATTTGACCACCGTACTCTGAAAATACTTGATTGAGTTGTTCTTGTTGTTCATGGTTTCCTTGTTGCAAACCTGGATTAATGGGCTCCGGACTACTACTGCTGTCGGTAATTAATTTCTCCCTACTATTTTTGGTAGCGACGGGGGATTTGTTGCTGTGATGACTTATTATTCGCTTTGGTGAAAATATACTAAATGGCATGTTGATAGACCTTGGAATGTAATGTTTAATCAAAAAAAATTGGCAAAATAGCTCAGAGTAACTCTGGTAAGGTTTTAAATGTATTTAAATAATGTTGCCAGATTGATGTAATTCGGCCTTTTTTTCTTAGAGAAAAAAGATTGAAATTCAGCAAAATAGCAATGGAAGGAAAAGGCAACGTATAAACGTATGGTTGTGTTTTCTATGGTTCTGGATGTGCTACTAATATTGATATCCTTACCCCCAATGTGATGGTGAATTAGCTTAATTGCAATAGGTCAAACAGTAAAATAACGTAAATCTATGTATAGATCCGTAGAGAGGAAAAGTCTATAGTTTTATAGGGTTGTGTGGAAAGCCCGGATTACAACAATTTTCTGCTAGCGCGCTGCTATTGCCGCTGTAGTCGATATTGTCGTCGTACAATTTGTATGTGTGCCGCAATCGGTGCTACGGCCTTTCATAGCGTGGACCTACAGGTTCAGGTGATGATGTAATAGTATGATAAGAAAAATATTCAATGAGTATCGTTTACAAATTTGAATTATAGTCACAAAACACTAATTCTCTTTTCGGGTTGTGTGTTTCAGCAAAGTCCGCCTAGCCTCTTTCTTCAGCTTATTAGTAAACTTACGACCAGTTAGAAATTAGACCAGTTAGAAATTAAAACAGATTTAGAAACCTGCGGTCAAGAAATACAAGTGTGTATAATTACACTTCAAGAAAAATCTATGTTTGCTAGATAAGGCTTATCTTGCTCTCTGAATGGTTTTTCAAATATCAAGCAATTGAAATTCATTCTGAATAAAGTCCGGTGTCTGTGTATAGCTTAAAGTTGGAGCCGTTCGTTAATGAAGATACAACGAATCCGACTCAGGGGGCGAAACAAAAGTTCGACGCATGGCCCAAGTATGGCGCGAGAAACTCAGCAAAAGACGAAACCCCTCAACCGCTCGGTTTCATGGCAGTGCTGAAACACACACAGGAAAGGAGGAATATGTCGTTTTGAGATATCTTGTAGTCGTAAATCAAGACAATTTCATTGCAATTAATACTACATAGCCACCACGTTATGTGAACTGCCACAACGATCTCTGAGTCACAATTTTGTTTGATATTCATCGTTCGTAGCCGTTTCAGGTTTTCATCAGTGTGAAAGACCGTACGATGATCTCATGTGGCATCACAGGATCAACCTAAGATCATCTCGTTTTGTAGGATTTTAGTTTGCTTTACATGATTTGCTCTCATAATCTTCAATCTTGATGCACAAGGCATTACTATGGGTTCTCCGGATAAACTTGGAGACGAAATGATCTTTTATAAGTTTTGTTCTGCTACCACTAGCTACAGCTCTAGTTATGAACTGCCACCATCAACTTTTAGATGAAAGAGACAAGTGTTGAGGTACTGGTTGGTAGGTTTATTCAACTTTGTGTTTCTATATTGGTTTGCTTACGCGCATTGACTCGTTTCTCCACCTTTTAACAAACCTGTACCTTCAGTGTTGACTATTTCTTGGAATCTCTGAGCACATTAAATGATTCCATTATCCTTGTTGCAAAACAGACAACGCATAGCCTTTACATCCTTTAAAGCTTTTCACACCAGTCTGATGAAGCAAGCAAGTTCAGTTGACCACTAATAATATTTGATCTTTCTTAAGACTTCAATTTATTCACAAATTATCAATGAACACCCTTTGAAGTTCTGGCACTTCCCTAGCAGTTTCAATTTCTTTGTTGCTTGCTCTTGGATATCGTAGCATATTCACTTTTCAAGAAATATCTTCATGTAATCTGTTTCCTCGGTATTCAGTTATTGGTATTAACAATAGGTTTCAAAGTTTTGGAGGGAATATTGTTTATCATCAAATTATTTCCTACTAAGAGACTACCCCAGATAGAGTACTTCGTATTATCTCTGTATTTTCCTCCAAAACCTCTACAGTCAGCTATCGTAACATGATTGTGAGGTATCTTGATATCGTTAGTTTTCACAATACAGCTTTGCAACCAGAGTAATTTGCATAGAAATCAAACCTCTTTTTTCTATGATGTTTTCAACTACTCTCCCACACGTACACAATCAAGGAGGCATACATGTCTTATTTCTTGGACAATATACCCCCACCTCCACCAAATGACATTCATCCAACATTTACATTGCTCACCAATGAGTTATTTGATAAACTAGATGGGGTATCAAAAAATAACTTAGATGAGGCAAGAACAATAACAGAACGAAAAGTACAAATTATATCAAGTTTTATCAATGTTTTCAGAACCCACATAGGTCGGGATATTTATCCATCGTCAAGATTGATATTTCCTGAAAAAGCGGGAAGGCTATTTTTCATCAAAGAAACGGTATTAACGAGGTTAATTGTTAAAATGTTTAAGATTCCAAAGGAAACCGAAGATTATAACATGTTACACGAATGGAACAAGCAATATCAAAAGACGAAAAGGTTTACAATAGATGAGAAGAAAATTAGGGACTTGCCATTGCAGGTATCAAGAATTATTGCAAAAAGACGTTCATTTGTTGCAAAATGTACTGAATATCCTGTGGCCGATATAAATAAGAGTTTGGATGATTTAACAATGGCAAAACAAGCAGAGGAACAAATGGAGATTTTGAAACCTCTACTTGAAACATTAAGAATTGAGGAAATCAGATGGTTGATTCATATAATTTTGAAGAAACCCATTCTAGTCAACATGGAGAAATTCTTTTTCTCGTGCTGGCATCCGGATGGATATAGATTGTTCAGTATATGCAATGATTTGGAAAAAGTATTCAATTATCTTACTGACCCTGATAGAAGGTTAACTTCGCAACAGTTAGGAGTGCATCCTGGTTTCAAATTCAAGCCGCAATTAGCTGAAAAGCTAACTACAAACTATAATGCAATTATCAAGAAGCTTCGAAACAATTACCCAATGGATACAAACTTTGAGAAACAATTCAAAGGATTAAATCTTGAAATGAAATTTTATATTGAAGAGAAAATGGATGGCGATAGGATGCTATTGCATAAAGATGGTGATAATTTTAAGTTTTTCACGAGAAGATTAAAGGATTATTCATACTTGTATGGTGAAACCTTTCAATTTGGGTCCTTAACCAAGTATTTGAGAAATGCGTTTGCTGGCAAAGTAGACTCAGTTATTTTGGATGGGGAGATGGTTGCATATGATTACGAAAGAAAAGTTATTTTGCCATTTGGTACTTTGAAATCACTGGCTATTCAAGAAAGTGTGCGTGAGTTTACTACAATCGACCAATACGAGCAACAAACTAGTTATCCCTATTATCTCGTATTTGATATAATTTATTTGAATGGTAGAGATTTAAGTAATTACCCATTATTTTTCAGAAAGAATATCTTGAATCGAATAATTAATCCAATTCCTTATAGATTCAAGGTTCATGATGCAAGACTTGGCTCAGCAAGAGCTGATATCGAGAAAGCAATAAGAGAGGTTGTTACAAGTAGAAATGAAGGTTTGGTATTAAAGCATACCCAACTGAAGTATTTTATTGATGGTTTTAGAAATCCCAACTGGATCAAAGTTAAACCTGAATATTTGGAAAAATTTGGTGAGAATCTAGACCTTGTAGTGATTGGAAAAATACCCGGAGTCAAAAACTCATACATGATGGGATTGAAAAACGTTGAGGATGGTGCTTATTATAGTTTTTGTATGTGTGCAAACGGTTTTGAAATTGAGGAATTTGACAAAATTGAAAGATTAACGCATGATAAATGGATTGAAATTAAGAATCAAATGCCTCCAGAACTGTTGATTAAGTTTGGAACCAAAAAACCCGTTTATTGGATCAATCCAGAGGATTCGATTGTATTGGAGATAAGAGCTCGTTCAATTGACGTTCGTCCAGAGAGAACGTATGCAGTGAATTCTACGTTACACAACATGTTCTGTCGGCGAATCAGAGAAGACAAATCGTTTGATGAATGCATTACAATGCAAGACTACTTACATTTGAAAGAGGATTATCTAAGGAATATTTTTAAATCACAGAATGCAGCTTCAAAGAAACGGCATTTGACCGTTTTGAATTCATTTCAGGAGAGTAGCAATTTAAAAAAATTAAAGGTTGAATCTGACTTATTTGACAACTTTGAATTCTTGATAATGAGTGACAAGACAGATATCAATGGTGAAATCACTAGCATTGAGGAATTGAAAAAATTGGTAAAAAAATACGGTGGTAAAATTGTCAATTCAATAGATGTGAATACAAACTTACAAATCCTTGTAATCACGGAAAAGAACTTGCTTGTGGCTAATCAATATTTAACTAGAGGAATAGATTTGATCAAGCCCAATTGGATATTTGAATGTATTAACAGATGTCAAATCGTCCAGTTGGAGCCTTATTTTATATTTGCAACCAAAAACTGGGCTAGATTCAATGACAAAATCGATGAGTTTGGGGACTCCTACACTATACACCAATCACTTGATTCAATTGTTGTACCCCAGTTAAATGAAAATCAAATCAAAAGTTTGAGAGGTCATTTTGAATGGGGTGAGTCAAATAGACCTATATTATATTTATTTGAACACATTAGTTTCAATGTTATTGGTGATTCATTGGCAAGCAACTTACTTAAAGAAAGAATTGAGAGCTTTCATGGAAAAGTTACAAATGATTTGATGAACTGCGGATATATAGTAGTGCCAAATTGGGAAGATGATCACAATAGAGTGCTTACAAATCATAGAGTAAATGCTCTATTGGAAGAAATTAGTGACAACGTGATAATTGAAAATGGTAAATTCAAAACTAAGATTCCATTTACTGTTAATGAAAAGTTTATTGAGAAATCAATAGCAATGAACTCGGTAGTTGATCCTGAGGATTATAAATATCGGTAGAGCAATAGAGCAACCGAGTGGCCGGTTTTATTCATCAAATCAAAAATTGCTTCCCAGATGCCCGACATTCTACATGGTGTTATATTGATATATACGTCTTGGTTCCGTGTGATGGTTGCGATAAATGCTGAGAGTCGCACGGAATTGTCACGTTGTTGTTGGTGGACTGGAGTTTATCTTTAATCTTTGTAGTATATAAATAGCACAAAATCAAGTTTGCAAAAAAAAAAGTCACTGATGTTAAATGTTTAACATCAAATGATAAACCTGGAGTCCATTTGAACAGAATATAGTCATAACGATACACAGCTGAGTATCACATGCGTACATCTGTTTCGATACACAACTTCCTAGAGAAACGTCATAACATTACGTTCACTCTAGGATGGTCGATGTTTATGATATGTCTAAGTGCATTACAATTTGGATATCATTTGGCCGAACTAAATGCCCCTGCAGATGTGTTATCATGTAACTTCCACAAACCAGGCCCTTTACCATCATACAAAGATACTATATGGTCCCGTTTTAACTTTCATCAATGTGTATTAATGTCAGAAAGAGGTATTGCATTAATTACGACCATGTTTACAATCGGGGGATTATTAGCAGCAATCGTTCTAGGTGCAACCTCTATATCAATTAACCATGGGAGGAAAAAGTTATGCATCATAGCTTCCTTGTTTTACCTTGTGGGATCATTCATAATAAGTTTTAGCAACTTCTCATGGCAAATCAATTTAGGTCGTTTCATTTGTGGTTTGGGTGCGGGGAGTTCTTTGATTATATCACCGATATTGATCAACGAATTAGCACCACACAATCGCAGGGGTTTGTTAGGCTCATTAATGCAATTTGCAGTTTCTGTTGGTATATTCTTGGCACAAACATTGTCATATTTCTACTCGAATGATCAACAATGGAGAATGATTTTTGTATTTGCAGCCATACTTGGTTTAACTCAATTTTTTGGATTGTTCACAATTCCAGAATCCCCAAAATGGCTAATTATTAATAGAGGTAAATCCGACCAAGCAATAGCCATATTAGAAAGTTTGAGAACTGATCACACCACAGTTTATTATGAAATTCAACATTGGAAAAATCTTGCTAACTCGGAAATAGATGAATCTACCCTGTTATTATCTCATGATTCCGCATCTTCATTTGATCTACCAATGATATCGACGATGAACTTTATTATGGATAAGAAATACCGTAACCAGTTAGTTGCTGTACTATTAATAATGACCGGGCAACAGTTACTGGGAGTCAACGTCATCACTTACTATGGAGTCAAAATCTTGAATGATTTATTTGAAAGCCACGGATCAGGTGGTGGTAACACCGTGTTGATGTTATCATGCTTGTTATCAGGAGCAAACGTCATAAGCTCCGTTGTAGTAGCTCCATTAATCGATCAGTTGGGTAGAAAGCCATTATTGATGATAAGTCTAAGCACCTGTTCCGTTTGCACACTAATATTGGCAATTGGAATACCTAACAGATACGATGTTGCGGTAATAACTGCATGTTTTGGATTTATAATTGGTTTCGCATTAGGTTTAGGCCCAATTCCATTTTTGATGATTTCTGAGTTTACAAGTCATGATGTTGTTGCCATAGCCCAATCTTTAGGTACAGTTAGTAACTGGTTTTCAAACATGCTTGTAGCCATGCTATTTCCAATTCTACAAGATTCAATAGGTGCTAAGGTATTCTATATACTTGTGGTTGATTGTGTTGGTTATAGCGTTGGATTTTGGCTTAACGTACCTGAAACGAAGGGGTTCCACCATTCTGAAGATGTTTGGAAAAGTTTTGTAAATAAAAATGAAATGTATAACTGACGATATGCTGCACTTAATATATAATTTAATAAATAGCTTTTCTAGACACATGTGGAATATTCAAGACGAGTAGTTAACCACATCACTTTAAACTGAATAAGTTAAGATAACGCATATCACAATTTATACATTGCATTCTCTTTGGATCAGGACCAGGCATTTCAAGATTCATTGACATCACGTGATGTAATTCTTCAGCAAATCACGGTTGGGCTTTTTACTTTATTGTTATCAGAAAGGTATGGTAGCACCATTGGCAACAGGAAACAGAGTTTGATAAATCCTGATCCTCAGGCGGTAAAGGATACAGTGGTACAAAACTATGTTAACCCATCTCAGACGTGAAGGCTCGTGATAATTCCAATGAAAATGGCTGAGTTGTGTTTTTGCATACCAATTGAACGAAATAATCAATGGGGTAAAGAACACAATATTCCTGCACAATACCTGCTTTGGTTCCAAGTCACTCAGGATTTCAGTTCATTTCAATATGCATATCCATTGTAGTATACGAATTGCATGTTCACACCAGAAACAGTTGGATGACAATCAAATTTCAGAACACGACTTCTAGGTATAAATTGAATTATTGTACTGTTTTAGATTATATTATATTTACTCTCTCAAATTTTACTTTCTTTCTATTCGTTCCAGTTTTGCAAGCGATAAATATATCAATATGGTTGACTACAAAAATTGGCTAAGAGATATTGATGACAATACCAGAATCTCCAGATTGTCAATTCCGGGAACTCACAACTCAGCCGCTTGTTATACTGCTTTACCATCGGTACAATGTCAAGGTGAAAGTGTCACTAGCCAATTAGAAAACGGTGTTAGATTCCTCGATGTTAGAGTGGGCAAGTTATTCGTTGGAAACGATGTTAAGGATTTGCAAGTTATCCATGGTAAATTCCCCGTCAAGATTCCATTTCCTGAAAAATTGACGGCCACTTTGGATGAGGTCTACGAGTTTTTGAAACAAAACAGGTCAGAGACCGTTATTTTCTCCATAAAACAAGAAGGTTCTAACGATTGGGATAATGAACGTGATGAGTTTGGTAAATTGATCTGGGACAGATATGTCAACCCAAATAAAGACAAATGGTACTTAAATACCGATATTCCAAAAGTTGGTGATGCAAGAGGTAAAGTCATCTTATTTAGAAGATTCGGTGTTCAAGATGAAAATCTTAAACGTCAGTTCGGCTTTAGCGCTTCTTTTTGGTCTTATAACACCACTGACGATGACAGAGGATCATTTGTCGTTCAAGATTTCTGCGAAGTTCAGACTTCTGAGGACTTACCAAAAAAGATCCAATATGTCAAAGAATTGGCTAAAAAGGCACAAGAGTACAACTCTCAACATGATGACAAGATATTTCTTAACTTCACCTCTGGATCAAATTTCTTTGACAAAGATTGTTGGCCGGAGCCGGTTGCAAAAGCTATGATACAGGGCAATATTCAAGGAACTTTTAAGAAGGGTGTTGGTATTGTTGTTTTAGATTATGCTGAAACCGACAACTGGAAAATGGTCAAAGATTTAATTCACACAAACTTTTAATGGACCTGTATATGTGTTTGATGTCTGTATAGTTTTATAGTTTTATGGATTTGCTGTTTGATTAAATCATCGAATTGTATTGTGGACCGTTCCTGATAAGCGAAGTTGAAATTTTCCATTAGTGTATCGAAGTGAGAAATATAGGTTAACAATCAACAAGTCAGCAAAAGAGCACTATAGACAATCGACCAAAAAACACTCAACTTTTCTAATCTATGCTATCACGAAGAATCGTAAGATATTCATCTCTAATACTAAGGCCGAGGACATCTCAATCGTTAGTCACTAGCATTCGTCATCAATCTAAGAAACCAAACTTCTCCGATATTTCGACGACGATTCATGATCCCAAACTACGCGAAATTATAGAAGGAACAAACTTTGGCACCGAAGCATTGCAAAAGAAACAGCTAGAGAATGCCCTTAGAGAAAAGAAAATAGAAGGAGAGAAGAGAAAGTTGGAACAAGACAGAGAAATTCAAAGAAAACGAGAGGAAAAGGAAGCAAAAAGTAAAGAGGCAGAACATAAGCAAAGCCCAGACGATAAGGTTCCCAAAATCAATGAAGGTTTGGAAACTGATATTTCAAGTACCCGATCTGTGAAAATCAAAGGTGTGGCTAAAGATACACATGAACAAATAGTGTCGGGAAATGGTGATGATGTCGAATATCAATTGCGAGTGGAAGATAAAATTATTGCAACCACAACGGATTCAGTAGATGATTCAGATATACCAAACTTGGCTAAGGAAATCAATGAGACAATTCGAAACGAAATAGGAGGTTTACCATCTCAAAAAGAGAAGAGTCAAAGCGACCTAACTAAGAAATTAGAAAAATATTTAGATTCTGCTCAACATACTATCTTAACAGCTACAAGAGCTCTCAATGATGTGACTGGATATTCTGCAATCGAGAAATTGAAGCGGTCCATAGAGCAACAGGAAGAAGACTTAAAAGAGGCAAAAGATTTTGTTAGAAAATGCAAAGTATCTTATGGAGAAGCTATACAAAGAAGATCTCATTCTCAACGAGAAGTAAATGAGCTATTGACAAGAAAACACAATTGGTCTCTGAATGATTTAGAGAGATTCACTGAACTATATCGTAATGATCATGAAAATGAACAATTAGAACAAGGGACCGCAAAGAAATTAGAAGATGCAGAAAGTAAAGTTGATGCTGTTCAATTGAAATTAACTCAGCTGATTTTAACGAGATATCACGAAGAACAAATTTGGTCAGATAAAATTAGAAGGTCTTCGACTTGGGGTACTTGGGTTTTAATGGGCCTAAATGTCCTTCTATTTATAGTGGCAACGTTCATTGTTGAACCTTGGAAGAGAAGCAAATTAGTTTACGCATTCGAAGATAAGGTCAAACAAGTATTGGTGGGAATTTCTCAGGAGAACAAAGAAGTGTTGGAGCCAATTATTGAAAAATTGGAACCAAGTGATGGAGTAGTCGCAATACCTTTGGCACCTGATAAGACCAAATTCAATTTCAAATTTATGGAGAAGACATGGCAAGGATTGAAAGAGTTATGTATTTCGAATTATCAAGCATTAGTTTCATCAGAGATAAAAACACTAGAATTTGACAAATTCGAATTTGGAATATTCAGTATTGCGTTAAGCGTGTTAGCTTGTGGGTTGGGTAGCCTAATTACCTTACTCTTTAGATAGACACTTGTAAATCTTGAATAGAGATTGCAAAAAAAGTTGATCACTTTACACGTACAAGACTGAAAGATGTTGACAAAAAAAGTAATTGCCACTAGGGTTTGATTTCTCTCATTCACAATCACTCATATACTATAACAAATCACATCGTAGCAAGATGGAAGAACCAGTTCTATTGGACACATCTATAAATAACGCCTTATCAAAGATAAATACAACCAATAGTAGCAATGAAACAGATGTATATCTCAAATTGAAAAAATTAGAGAAGGAATTAGAGTTACTATTACTTCAAGAAGAATATATTAAAGACGAACAACGCCATTTAAAGAGAGAATTAGTGAGGGCACAGGAGGAAGTCAAGAGAATCAAATCAGTTCCTTTAGTAATCGGACAATTTTTGGAACCAATTGATGAAAACACTGGTATTGTATCTTCAACCACTGGATCAAACTATGTTGTAAGAATTTTATCTACATTGGATCGTGAATTATTGAAACCTTCATCATCAGTTGCATTACATCGTCATTCCAATGCATTGGTTGATATCTTACCACCGGAAGCAGATTCCTCGATTTCCATAGTTGGAGATGATCAAAAACCGGATGTTACATATGCAGATGTCGGAGGTCTAGATATGCAAAAGCAAGAAATAAGGGAAGCTGTAGAGTTACCTTTAACTCAAGGTGATTTGTATTCACAGATTGGAATCGATCCACCAAGAGGGGTATTGTTGTATGGCCCACCAGGTACTGGTAAAACAATGTTGGTTAAAGCAGTTGCAAATTCAACAACAGCATCTTTTATTAGAATCAATGGTTCAGAATTTGTTCAAAAATATCTTGGGGAAGGTCCAAGAATGGTTAGGGATGTATTCAGATTAGCCAGAGAAAATTCACCAGCAATTATATTTATTGATGAAATTGATGCTATTGCTACAAAAAGATTTGATGCGCAAACTGGTGCCGATCGTGAAGTTCAAAGAATCTTATTGGAATTATTGAATCAAATGGATGGGTTTGATCAAAGTTCTACAGTTAAAGTGATAATGGCAACTAATAGAGCTGATACTTTAGATCCTGCCTTATTGAGACCTGGAAGATTAGATAGAAAAATCGAGTTCCCATCATTGAAGGATAGAAGAGAAAGAAGATTGATATTTTCAACAATTGCTTCAAAAATGTCATTAGCTCCTGAAGTTGATTTAGATTCTTTGATTATTAGAAATGATCCATTGTCAGGTGCTGTTATTGCAGCAATTATGCAAGAAGCTGGTTTAAGAGCAGTCAGAAAGAATAGATATATGATTTTACAAAGTGATTTGGAAGAAGCATATACTGCTCAAGTCAAAACCGGTACTGAACATGATAAATTTGATTTCTATAAGTAAGTAAGTTGTGTACTTTTTAAATTAATTGATAAATACCTAATCCTAATTGTAAATTTGACCAATCGATGTGATCTAGGTCAATATGATATGTGTATTTCCAGACTGGAATGAACTTAGAATCATTAAAATACTTGAATGAAGCAATAGGGGTAATTAAGTATACCCGTTTACTTCGAGGAATTTCAAGTGCTCTTTGGACGTCATTGACATCACTGCCCATGGCATCAATGATTGTGATGGTTTTGTTTTTATATGTGTTTTCCTTAATGGAGACAGTTTCGATGGACGAACTTCCTATGATCCAGCTGGGAGGAGAATAAGTTCTCCACCAAATTTGAACACAGTCGTCTTGGTGCTTATTGAAATAATCAAGTGCGGGAACGACACCGCCCTGATGTAATATACCCATTAATAGACACATCAAGATGTTGAAAGTGTACCAAATGTAAATCATCCAAGGTTTGACCCATTTTAATGTGAAATCGAAGCAGCATGCACATAACGGTAACATTGGGATTAAGAATCTTAACTCTTGATGTGGAATAACTGATAGAAAAAGGATTCCACTGAGCGCTGTCAAGAACGGGGTAGTTTTTATGTATGTTTTAGATATCAAGAACATGAGTCCGGGACCTAAAATCTGTGGAAGATTGATGAGCAAATGGGTGTAGTATGGATGAATTCCGTGCTCAGCCAAATTGTCGTAATTGGCATTGTATAAAAGATTATTTATTGGTGTAATCACGTAGTTCGACAAATTGAATGGTTTTGCTAAGATGTTGTTTAAATCAGAAAATGATGCTGTGTCAATTAATATGAATGTTACCGTGGGTATCGTAAACCCGACAACAATATAAAAAATGCTTGATATATGATTGAGTAAGTACTTAACAAGAAACCAACTAGGTAATATCAAAAAAGCAGGAAATGTCACTCTATTGAAGACAGCGAAAGATATAATAAATCCAAGCCAAAACAAGCTCCCACTCTTATTCAATTTCTCCAATTTTTTATCCTCTTGAATATATCTTAAATCGTCGATGATTAAAATTGCAAGTACAAGCAAGACCGTTTCAACACTGTTGGAAAATAAATGATTCTGATATACTAACGTAATATACGAAGTCAGCGTGAAAAAAGTAGCTTTAACTCTCTCTGGTTTCGTTGGAAGCATCCAATACAAGCAAAAATCAGTTACGATCCAACTTAAAAGTGTCAATTGTAATCTAACAAGATACCATATTTGCAAGGGAGATAGCTCCAAATTAAAAAATTTAATGGTATATAACAATGGTCCATAGATTATATACAATGGTCCAAAACTTCTAGCTGGCAAATAACCAAACTCCCACGGAATATTTGTTTCAATGCCGAAAATCTTGTGTGTGAGCACTTCTAAGCTCTGAAAATGTTCATCGGGGTGAATATATGAGCCAGATAAGGCAAAAACAAATCGAAGCACAATCGTTAGGAGATATATACTCCTCCAACTGACATTAAGCATTAGAGAAGCATCGAAATGGAAAACCTTTTGATGCTAGCGCGTTTTGCCTTTTGTGACATCAGAAATGCGACACTGTGCCAAAGTTGTTGCAAATCTATATAATAAATAGGCAAATTTGGGAGCGGTTCATTGAAGTTTTGATGCTATAACCGACACAAACAGAAGGAGACAGATATGATGTGATGTGACGGTTTTTCTTCCACTAGTTGAAGGATATTAATAGCAGGGGGGTGCATCTCCATGATGTGTTTGGTAGCATTTGATTTCGTAACCGCAACAACCTCAAGATACTGAGGAGCCTCACACACACATGCGCGATGAGTTGCAATTGGTCTGGTTATTGCATCGGTTGGTCCCGCTTGTTCCATGTCCTGTTATATTGGAAATGATACTTGAAAAATTTATCCGGTCAATCTCGTAGTCAGTCACCGGAACCGAGACAAGGTGAGAATGTCTCTCAAATTCACATATCTGATTGGGCGAGAGCAAGACCTCCAAACTATAACTCCGATGCTACACAAAAAAGTCGTACAACCACGATAATATTATAATATAGCGCTAGACTTCTTCTCAGCTGCCTGTTCTATCTAATTTGTTTCTGTTGTTCGGTTCATTGAATAAATCAAATTTTTTCTCTACCTACTACTTCACCATACATCTTCAACCACAACTTCATCAATTAACTATTCCCCTCATGTTTAGACAACTCACTAGATCCATCCCAGTAGCTACTGCAACTCCTAAATTCTTAGCTAGGTCTTACATTGCCGGTCAATTCACTGGTAATAGAGGTTCAAATGGCAAATTCACTGTCACATTAATCGAAGGTGATGGTATTGGCCCAGAAATCTCCCAATCCGTCAAAGACATTTATGCTGCTGCTGAAGTTCCAATTGAATGGGAACCAGTTGATGTTACTCCTTTGTTGATCGATGGTAAGACTACTTTACCTCAACCAGCTGTAGATTCAGTCAACAAGAACTTGGTTGCTTTGAAAGGTCCATTAGCCACCCCGGTCGGTAAAGGTCATACATCAATGAATTTGACTTTGAGAAGAACTTTCAACCTATTTGCTAATGTTCGTCCCTGTAAAAGTATTGTTGGTTACGACACTCCATATGAAAACGTTGATACTGTTTTGATCAGAGAAAACACCGAAGGTGAATATTCAGGTATTGAACACACAATCGTCCCAGGTGTTGTTCAGTCAATCAAATTGATTACCAAACCGGCTTCCGAAAAAGTCATCAGATACGCTTTCGAATACGCAAAGTCTATTAACAAACCTCACGTTTTAGTTGTTCACAAGGCTTCAATCATGAAATTATCAGACGGTTTGTTCGTTAATACAGCTAAAGAAGTTGCTCAAGAATATCCAGATGTTTCATTAGACTTCGAATTATTAGACAACACTTCATTAAAATTGACCTCTGATCCTTCTCAATACAAGAATATCGTCATGGTTATGCCTAACTTGTATGGTGATATTATGTCTGATTTATCATCAGGTTTAATTGGTGGTTTAGGTTTAACCCCATCCGGTAATATGGGTAATAAAGTTTCTATTTTCGAAGCTGTTCATGGTTCCGCCCCAGATATTGCAGGTAAAGGATTAGCTAACCCAACTGCTTTATTATTATCTTCATGTATGATGTTGAGACATATGTCATTAAACTCTGATGCTAACAGAATTGAAGCTGCCGTCTTGAAAACTATTGCTTCAGGTCCAGAAAACAGAACTGGTGATTTGAAAGGTACTGCTTCCACGAAACATTTCACTCAAGAAGTTATCAAAAACTTATAACTAAACTTTTCATAAACTTTATAAAATAATACACTGTACGACGATAAATAACTCTCCTCTCTCTCATGCTGAAAGCGAAATCTGTACTTTTTCTAATAAAGTGTATGAATGTCTTCTAGCCAGTATGTCTGAAGTTGATCTTGTATCTTCATATTGTACATTTCTGATATTTAGTGAAATCGATAACTATTTACTCAATTCCTCAAGAATTATATTAGTTCCTTCGACAATTGCAACATGTTCCACCTTATGAACTCTGGTTTCATACTCTTCTAAAGTTTCACCCTTTATTAAATCAAGCTCCTTGACCAAAATTGGAGCACCTCTGTCGACTTCAGTGATGACTTTGTGAATCATTACTCCACCTTTTTCAATCTCGCCTTCTTGGCCAGCTTTCCAACAACGATCTATAGCGTGTGTGCCTTCAAATGCACCCGGTAATGCAGGATGCAAATTTATTATAGTGATGCCTGCTTTTTCCAACGGTTGCAAGACCCTTGGTGATAAAATCAACATCCATCCAGCACATACGATTAAATCGGGTTTAGTATAACCTTCTGCTTTGCCTTCTATTTGTCCATTGATTAGCAAATTGGATAAGTCCACATTGAACTGTTCTCTGCGCTTTCTGCGCTCTACAGTTTGATCTTTTGTAGTTCCCTCATAGTAATCCTTCAACACGTGCGTCTTGGTTGGAATTGAAGCATGTGATGCTCTGGTCAACCCGTAAGCTGTTTCAGAGGATGATATAACTTGAGTTAATGTTCCGTTTAATTGACCCTTATGTTGTGCTTCTATAAGCGCCTGCAAATTTGTACCTGATCCAGATATCAAAACTGTTATATTCGAAGGCATTGTGTTAGACGAATAAGATATGCTATACTGAAGATTTTGCAATTATAATTAAAGTCTCTCTATAATTTTGTCCGATTTTATCTTTTGGAATTGACTCTGATGACTTCAGAGAACGATTTGTACGAGCCCAGTTTTTCTTATTGTAGTGCGGTAAGAACTCTCAAAGTGTTTTGACAGTTAGAGACGACAACCATCAAAATAAACTACAATGAAAAACACACGTATCATGGCCAGTATCTTTTTCATAAAAATGTCAACTGTGCGCATTGGTCCCCCGGTGCCGGTTGTTGCCCAGAAGAAGCCAATTGCCTGGCTGACAGTTGGTTAAGCAATCGCTGAGTACTAAATGCACCATTATAATTAATGTCGGGTAACCTTTGCTGTCATGTGATCGGATCCATACACCAGTAGTGATGTTGCCCTCATCGATTAGAAAAATTTTCGCTGCCTATTCTCACACCTCACCAGTTTTGTGGGTGAACAATAAAAACCATCAGTCCCTCACACTAAACCAGAGCACTCCTGACAGCAGCCCTCACCTCACTTACTCTCTCTCGCTACAGTAGAAAAAAATTTAGCAAAAATTTTCTTCGCTTCTTTCTTCTCCTTCTTTAATTCTTTGGATTTAAACCTAAAATAACTTATACAACAAGATGGGTATGTTTGTGTTCGTGTTAGAGAGATAGTTTACAAATCAATTACAGGAATGAGGTATTGGCGGTTTGATTGATTGACTAATTATTGATTGATTGATTGATCCATCCACCAATTCAAGTACGAATATGGTGAAATTTCCATAGAAAGAGAGTAACAGTGAGAAAGAAAAATTTGCTTAGATTTGTACATCCGTATTTCAATTGGGTTCCGTTTGGAAGAGTCGTCGATACTAACTGTTGACTTTCTAGTTGCCTTCACTATTGAACAAATCCGTGAATTGATGGACAAGGTTTCGAATGTTCGTAACATGTCCGTCATTGCTCACGTCGATCACGGTAAGTCTACTTTAACTGATTCTTTAGTTCAAAAAGCTGGTATTATTTCTGCTGGTAAAGCTGGTGAAGCCAGATTTATGGATACTAGAAAAGATGAACAAGAAAGAGGTATCACCATTAAGTCCACCGCTATTTCTTTATATGCTGGGATGAATGAAGATGATGTTAAAGAAATCAAGCAAAAAACCGATGGTAACTCTTTCTTGATTAACTTAATCGATTCACCAGGTCACGTTGATTTCTCTTCAGAAGTTACTGCCGCTTTGAGAGTTACTGACGGTGCTTTAGTTGTGGTTGATACCGTTGAAGGTGTCTGTGTCCAAACTGAGACCGTTTTAAGACAAGCTTTAGGTGAAAGAATTAAACCAGTTGTTATCATCAACAAAGTTGATAGAGCTTTGTTGGAATTGCAAGTCACCAAAGAAGATTTATATCAATCTTTTTCTAGAACTGTTGAATCTGTTAACGTTATTATCTCTACTTACGTTGACCCAGTCTTAGGTGATGTTCAAGTTTTCCCAGAAAAGGGAACTGTTGCTTTCGGTTCTGGTTTACACGGTTGGGCTTTCACTGTTAGACAATTTGCTACCAGATACTCTAAAAAGTTCGGTGTTGACAGATCAAAAATGATGGAAAGGTTATGGGGTGATTCATACTTCAACCCAAAAACTAAGAAATGGACTAACAAAGATAAAGACACTGATGGAAAACCATTAGAAAGAGCTTTCAACATGTTCGTCTTAGACCCAATTTTCAGATTATTCTCTGCTATCATGAACTTCAAAAAAGACGAAATTCCAACTTTATTAACTAAATTGGAAATCAACTTGAAATCTGATGAAAGAGATTTAGAAGGTAAAGCTTTATTAAAGGTTGTTATGAGAAAATTCTTGCCAGCTGCTGATGCTTTATTAGAAATGATTGTATTACATTTACCATCCCCAGTTACTGCTCAAGCATACAGAGCTGAAACTTTATACGAAGGTCCATCTGATGATCAATTCTGTAATGCTATCAGAAACTGTGATCCTACCGCTGATTTGATGTTGTATGTATCTAAGATGGTTCCCACATCAGATAAAGGTAGATTCTATGCTTTCGGTAGAGTCTTCGCTGGTACAGTAAAATCTGGTCAAAAGGTTAGAATCCAAGGTCCAAACTACCAAGTTGGTAAAAAAGAAGATTTATTTTTAAAATCAATTCAAAGAACTGTATTGATGATGGGAAGAAATGTTGAACAAATTGATGATTGTCCAGCTGGTAACATCGTTGGTTTAGTTGGTATTGATCAATTCTTATTAAAATCTGGTACCATTACTACCAATGAAGCTTCTCACAACTTGAAAGTTATGAAATTCTCTGTTTCTCCAGTTGTGCAAGTCGCTGTTGAAGTGAAGAACGCTAACGATTTACCAAAATTAGTCGAAGGTTTAAAGAGATTATCAAAATCTGATCCATGTGTTTTGACTTCAATGTCAGAATCCGGTGAACATATTGTTGCTGCTACTGGTGAATTACATTTAGAAATTTGTTTATCAGATTTAGAAAACGATCATGCCGGTGTTCCATTGAGAGTTTCTCCACCAGTTGTTGCATACAGAGAAACCGTTGAAGGTGAATCATCAATGACTGCTTTATCTAAATCACCAAACAAGCATAATAGAATTTACGTAAAGGCTCAACCAATTGATGAAGAAGTTTCATTAGATATCGAAAACGGTGTCATCAACCCAAGAGATGATTTCAAAGCCAGAGCTAGAATTTTGGCTGATAAACACGGTTGGGACGTTGCTGATGCTAGAAAGATCTGGTGTTTCGGTCCAGATGGTAACGGTCCTAATTTAGTTGTTGATCAAACTAAAGCTGTCCAATACTTGAATGAAATTAAAGATTCAGTTGTTGCTGCTTTCCAATGGGCTACTAAAGAAGGTCCAGTTTTCGGTGAAAATGTTAGATCCGTTAGAATTAACATTTTAGATGTTACCTTACATGCTGATGCTATTCACAGAGGTGGTGGTCAAATCATCCCAACCATGAGAAGAGTTACCTATGCTTCTATGTTATTAGCTCAACCAGCTGTTCAAGAACCAATTTTCTTAGTTGAAATTCAATGTCCAGAAAATGCTATTGGTGGTATTTACTCCGTCTTGAACAAGAAAAGAGGTCAAGTTATTTCTGAAGAACAAAGACCAGGTACTCCATTGTTCACTGTTAAAGCTTACTTGCCAGTTAACGAGTCATTCGGTTTCACTGGTGAATTAAGACAAGCTACTGGTGGTCAAGCTTTCCCACAATTAATCTTTGACCATTGGTCAATCTTAGCTGGTGATGTTACTGATCCATCTTCTAAACCCGGTGCTATTGTTAAAGAAAAGAGAGTAAGACAGGGTATGAAACCAGAAGTTCCAGGTTACGAAGAATATTATGATAAATTGTAAGCCATTTTTATGGAAATTTGTAGTCTACTCCTTATTACACCATACTGCCATTTGAGTTTTTTATAGGTTATCTTCACTATTATTATCATTCTTCAAATTTGATTTCACAATAAATATATCTTCCTGATCAATATATAATAAAATTTTTATTTAAATTTACCACCATTGCTTTCTTATCTTTTGCATCTATTGTTTTGTTCTTCGCCTTTTTCACCCTCTTCACCTGTTGTACCTATTTTATCTGCTAAAAGCAACCTTTCAATATTTTGCATTATTGTCGTTTAGACCAAAAGAGGTAATAAAGGCGTATATTGCAAACAGCAATTACAGGAAACGAAGATGTCAAGAAAACCACAGAACAATAAAATTTCTCAAAACAGTAAAATTAGTCTGTTTACAGTAAGGGATTGAAGAACAGGGTTAGAGTACATGCTGTATAAAACAAGTTTCGTTGTATTTCAACGCAAGAATCTAAAATTTGAGTTACCAGGTGATGGAGAGTTGGTCCAAAGGAATGTTCTCAGGCGCCAACTGATTACCGATTAGTGCGAATTAAACGTGAAGGTTTCTTAGCAATTCCATTTGCACAGTGATTCTCAATGTCAGGGTTGTGTCAAAAAAAGTAAGAATGCATTTGCTAATCGGGCACCCATGTTGGTGTCGAACAAGCTGAGTCCACGGTTATCCATATTATCTTGAGCTGCTGTAACCAACGTACTGAAAGAAGGTAGATCATCATTTAGAAGCTAAGCTAATTCGGTTCGACTGGAGAAAAAAACCGGCTCAACTGGCACTTTTTCCACAATGTGCATCATGTAAGCTGTGATAAAGAAAACTTATATTGTGCTAAACTGGATGAAGAGTATCAATTTATATGTATGTAATATCTGTCTGTACGTAGTGTAGAATTTTGAAGGGTTATGTACACTATTTTATCAGTATTATTAATCCACTTTTGTAGTATGCAAAATATGTGATGGTTCATGATAAAATATATAACCAAACTGTTTCCCACTATCCACCCAGATTTTTTAGCTTCTAGATATCTTTTCTTCTCTCACTGTGGCTGTTTCTATATTAAGATGATATCCGATATGCACACATATCCATATTTCTACATCAATATAGCAGTTTCATCTGTGTTCCTAATATATTACATATTCAAGGCAAACTATCAATTGATTCTTTTGATATCATGGAATTTATTAATTGTTTCGTACACCCCAGTAAACAACTTGACTTTGGAGAATGGCACTATATGTGACATCTTTATTGCCATAACGTTTTTGACATCGGTTGTGCTTTCATACGTAATGTTGAAGAATGATAGGTCAGTTTACAATACGGGATTTTACATGGTTTCCTTTGTAACAGTTTTCATCATTTCATCAGTCACACTTCCCGAAAACTTGCTATTATCATCAACTTCCAAGATATATGGCAACATCACATTTGACTACGTCTATATTTCACTAACTTTCACCTATTTACTAAGCATCATATCAAAATTCATATTCTACACGTTTGACGACTTTTTATCACTATTAACACAGTTCATCTGGTCTTACAACTGTATGTTAATCATCATCTCTAATTGGTTCATGATTTCAGGCAAGGACACATTACTAAACATCTTACAAATTTTGGAGAATAACAATAAAACAGCATCTTTCATAACTTCGCTCATCACAACAAATTTGACACAGATAGATTACGATGCATGTTCTAATGAATTGGTCAATATCCAAACGTGCCTTGAGGGCAAAAACATAGAGAGCTTGCAGAGCAGCTTTGAAATTGGTCAGGTCATATCCATCAATTGCTGGAGTATTTTCAATCATTTCTCTTTTGTCTTGATGCCCATCATATTGGGATTCATACAGAAGAGAATATCTAGATTTGAAAATGAAAAGTCGGTGGTGATGGTGTAGTGATAGGAGCAATGCATAATTTATGATAATCAGATAAACTTTTGGACTTCACCAAGAATGGTGTCGGCGCCTGGAGGCATCGAAACAACAAACAGAAAATATGTACATTATATCCCCCTTGTATAATAACGATCCTAATGATAATCTAATAAACCTAATTTGAGCCAAGAGCTTTTGCACAACTTGTCGTAATCACATCAAATCCGGATAGCGTAAAGCCTAAGCGTCGTACGACGGGTGCGATGTTAATCGCTGTTTTTTTTTCGCAACCAATTCTTGCCGAACCAACGACATGAAACGAGAGGAGCCACAAGGGATGGTTACTTCACTGCTGAACGCACTCATTTTCATTGGAGTATATCTATATAATTGATGATCACAACAAAAAAAGGGTCGAAGCACTTGGTACCAGCATAGCCATATATCAAGAATTACAGAAATTTAGAGAGTAATTCTGTGTACAGTAATTACATATTCTTTCGGGCGAAAGAATGTTAGGGGATTGAAAGACAGTATTGGATCATTTTCGCCGGTAAAACATGGACGCAATTTGATGCTCGGCACTGCGTGGCCGAGGGCTTACACAACAACAGAAGGACTGTAGTAGGAGGGGAGCTCTTCTTATACAAGACTGTAGCACAAAAGAGAGGGTGGTACCAAGTTAGCTTTCTGCAATTCCTCTGCAAAGATATCCGAAAAAGACGCCCGAGTCAGCTGCCCATCCGTGTTCCCTTTTGGACTCCAAATAGGATCACCGAAAGTACTTTCTGAGTTTCAATCAGATGTAAAGCTTAATATTTCTGCTACAACTAAGACCCAGATGCTCTGCTATTACTGTCTAGACAGATCATAAATATAGTTGAGTGAGTACATTCAATGATTTTACAAAAGGAAGTGGTCGGCATTCTAACACCGTTGAAATATGTACCAATTGAGGAGTGGAAAGGGCTCTGTTATAATTCAAGAGAAGTGAAGCGTGAGAAAGGCCTTCTGCTATACCCACACGGCTAGTGATATGTCTACCAAGAAGGTTCTGTTTAGATCCATCTAGTCAATTTGTTCAATCCATTTGATAAGCTTACCGTGTCAAATATAAATAATTATAGATTTTGCGCAATCAGTCAACCAAAGAGGAAAGCGTAGCCCACCAAGGGAAATTTATACCCGAATTGGCAGTGATATACTACACACAACGGGGCTGCAAAGATACGGGCAATCTTTCAGCTATCTCTAATCAAGATACACTCTGTAAAGTATCAGATATAAATACCTCTGTACTCCCCTGAATCTTCTCGATTGCATCTTTCCAGATCACACTCAACATATTTCCAATCATGGAAAGATTGTCCCAGTTAGCGTTGCACTCGACATCAGCCGCTGGCGCTCCACCACCGCCAGCACACCCTTTGGATCCTTTATCGCCGCTGGAAATCAAAGCCGTTTCAGAGACAATCAAACAGAAATACGTAGGTAAGTCCATCATATTCAATACAGTAACTTTAAGAGAGCCGAAAAAGAGAACATACTATAATTGGAAGGAAAAGAATGGTCCAACTCCACCAAGATTGGCTTATTTCGTCATTGTTGTTCAAGGTGACACTGGTGTTCACCAAGGTGTTGTTGACATCGGTGCTAGGGTGTTGATTGAAATGAAACACATCGACGGAGTTCAACCAATTTTAACTCCACTGGACTTGCAAAAAACCGAAGAAATTGTTAGAAATGACCCCGAGGTTCAAAGACAGTGTGAAATTAGTGGTATACCTTTAAATTCAATGCACCAGATTTATTGTGATGCTTGGACAATTGGCTATGACGAAAGATGGGGTTCTTCAAAAAGATTGCAACAGGCGCTTATGTACTGGAGATCAGATGAAGACGACTCCCATTATTCACATCCCTTGGACTTTTGCCCAATTGTTGATATGAACGCTGGTAAGGTGATTTTCATAGATATTCCCCAGAGAAGACGAAAAGTGTCCAAATTCAAACATTCAAATTTTCAGCCTAAACATGTCGCTGAAAAATTTGGCTCTACCGAAAACCCTTCTGGATTTAGGAATGAAAACTTCTCGATCAACATCGCTCAGCCAGAAGGTGTCTCATTTAAGTTGGATGGTCATGTAATAACCTGGTCAAATTTTCAATTCCACGTGGGCTTCAATTATCGTGAAGGTATTGTTTTGAGTGATATGACATATAATGACCATGGAAATATTAGACCGTTATTCCACCGTATTTCTCTTTGTGAAATGGTGGTTCCCTATGGTTGTCCAGATTTTCCACATCAAAGAAAACATGCTCTTGACATTGGTGAATACGGTGCTGGTAATTGTACCAATCCACTAGTATTAGGGTGTGATTGTAAAGGAGTTATTCATTATATGGATGCTCATTATCCTAACAAAAACGGCGATGCTACCACTGTTAGAAACGCTATTTGTATTCATGAAGAAGACGACGGTTTGTTATTTAAGCATTCTGATTTTAGAGATGACTTTCAAACTACTGTTACTACAAGAGGTAAAAAATTGATTATTTCACAAATTTTCACTGCTGCAAATTATGAGTACTGTTTATACTGGATCTTTAGACAAGACGGTACAATTAAGTTAGAAGTAAGATTGACAGGTATATTAAACACATATATTTGCGCTGAAGATGAGGATATCGGACCTTGGGGTACAAGAGTGTATCCAAATGTTAATGCTCATAATCATCAACACTTGTTTTCATTAAGATTACATCCAAGAATTGATGGTGATAATAATTCAGTTAGTACAAGTGATGCTGTACCATCTCCTCATCCAACTGGTTCTGTCGAAAATAAGTATGGTAATGCTTTCTTTTGTAAAAAGACCACGTTCAAAACAGTCAAAGATTCTATTACAAACTTTGAAAGTAAGACAGCCAGAACGTGGGATATCTTCAACCCAAACTCAATCCATAAATACTCTGGTAAACCAGCTACTTATAAACTAGTTTCAACTTTCTGTTCACCATTGTTAGCTCAAGATGGCTCATTAGTTAAAAAAAGAGCTTTATGGGCTGCCAATTCGACTCAGGTGATTCCTTATGTTGATGAAGGTCATGGGTACGGTAGATTATACCCATCTGGTGAGCATGTCCCTCAGTGGAGTGGTGACGAAATCAGAGGTATGGGACAATGGATCGGTGATGGTAAAGAAAATATTGACAATACAGATATAGTTTTCTTCCATACTTTCGGTATAACTCATTTCCCAGCCCCCGAAGACTTTCCAATTATGCCAACAGAAATTTTTGATTTACAATTGAGACCTAGAAACTTACATACTGAAAACCCAGTATTGGATGTTAAACCATCGTATGCCAAAACTACAAGCGAGGTAAGGTCTGGTGCTGAAGGTGTAGATACCTGTTCTTTGAATGTGGATAAAACTTCCAGGTTGGCCTTTGGTGATGGTGGTGACTGTTGTAAAAAAAGAGTGGGTTCTTTAGTCTTGCCTTAGTTGTAGGTTCAGTTTTATATTTTAATAGATAGCTAATACTGTTTGTTCGCAGTTCTATTTGATAGCTTTTGCAATCACAACCATTTTATCATCACCAAAAAAATTGCCAATTGCATAGTATCAACAACCATCACCGGCTATCAAACTAGCAATGAAGTACATTATTGAACACATGGAGGAAGGATTCTCCGAATGGGTGATATTGGAATACAGTCAAATTATTAGAGAAATTGGACCGCAAAATCTCATACTCACGTCATTACCACCACAAACCACATCCCAAGATATCCCCCAGAAACTCATAGATTTAGGTTTGCAATGGACAACAAAAGAGTGTGTGGAGATAGACGACATCATAGACAAATCTCGAGTTTGTTTGTTGGATCCAGCAGCAGAGGCCGATTTGATTCCTGAGGATAAATCAAAATTTGACTATTTTGTGTTTGGTGGGATCTTGGGACAACATCCAAGAATCGATCGTACCGGGATATTACGTAAGAAATATGGGTTGAGTGGTAGAAGATTGGGAAGTTTACAAATGACCACGGATACCGCAATCAGGACCACTCAACACATTATTCAAAATGGTGTCAAATTTGAAAATATCAAGTTTTTGGATTATCCTGAAATCAAATACAACAAGTATGAGTCTACAGAAATGCCATTCCGGTACGTAGTTGACACTAATGGAGATCCTATATTACCAGATGGGATGTTGGAATTGATCAAAAACGATGCTGAACAAAGTATAGACGATTTGTTACTCGAATAAATGATTTTGTATTAACATGTATTTACTAGTATAGTGATACAACTTTTTTTTCAACCAGTTTATCTCTCTGTGATAGAATTTCTTTCACTATGAATCCAGCAGTATTTTCATCTTCAAAATATGAGATATGAGCGCTCACGGCAGAAACCAATGAAAAATCTAATACTCCCATGGGTAGACTATAATCGATCCTACCAGTTTTATTCAATGCTGTCAAAGTATCTAATTCTTTCTTGTTCAATTCTCGTTTTTGGACCTTTGTGGGTTTATCATCATTTTCAGAAAGTGCAATACTTGTAATAATATCGCCAAGAGCGTTCTCTTTATTTGCTTTCTCCTCGACTGTCTTCGCTTCGAAAGTTGCCGAATCTCGCTTTTTGGACATTTTCAACCACCGAGCAGCTGAGATTATCTTTTCCGATATTTCGTCTCCAAAACTTTGAAGCTCTTTGATTTGGGTGTTTATACCTTTTACAGCAAAATCAACAGGTGCGGCTTTGAAGTCTCCAAATCTTGGCTCAACCAATGGCTCTAATCTATAGGCAACTGGGTCACAAGGATGAAAAATATTGAATAAATTCTTACATTTAGGAGCAACAAATTCATCATCTTTCTTTGGATCAAAATCAGGAGAAGATCTTGATCTGATATTTTTTGTTTCCAATAATTTGAACATTCCAACTGGTGATCCTGCCAAAAATAAATTATCAACCTCGAATTCGATGTCTTTATTTAAATCAATTTCTCCATTAATTGTTCCAGTTTGGCCAGCTAAAATATCAAACGCAATTGCTGAGCCTAATGAGTGGCCCAAGATGTGAACTTTACCATTAAATTTGGGATTTCTTTCTTTGAACAACCTGTGAACACGGTTTAACTCGGATGTGACAGCTGTGAAAATTTGATTTAAGTACTTTGGTTGGTAGTATAATAAAACATCCAATACAACATCCCCGACAATATTGCGCAATGCTTTAATGCCATCGACATTGATTTGGGACAATGTGGGTAATCTTGCTTCTTCTCCTACATTTACTGTACGTTGTGAACTGAATCCAACGCGATGTCTCCAGGTTATAGGTAACACCTGAATTCGATTATTATTTTCTTCCTTGCCCTCAGAATATGCCAATTTCTTGTATTCATCGTTTTCCTCGAATACTTTTTTCATGGTATGTCTTAGAACGTTGATATTGTGAGTGAAATTAACTGATTCATACTTATTGCCCAATACCTGACCAATTCCATGAATACACAAAACCAAGTGATCAATTTCCCTATTGGACTTTGATTTGGAAGTTTCCAAATCATAATCTGCTTCCAAAAATTGCTGCATATGCTTATCATCTATATCATTTATATCAGGCTTAATTGGTTCTTCGTCTTCTTTCTTGGAACCTAAAACATACCCAAATTCATTTTGGAAAGAGTCAGCAATTCCAGGTAAAGGATTCGAAGGAAACTTATCAAATATTGTTTCTTTGATTTCCTCAGAATAGCCCCTTTGTATATGATTCACACCTAACAAAGAGACTTGATTGGGTCCAAAATAACGAATTACGTCAATCTGAAAATCGTAATCGTAATCTCCTGGAAATATAACAGCGTGATCTTTGTTGAAATATAGTATGAGTTGGCCGTCACTTAGTCTGTACAAATCCTTTTGGCCAGATACATCAATCCTATTTTCATGCTCCCGTCCCTGTCTCTTCTCTTTCAATTTGTTAAATTTGGAAATCTTTTCTTTGTTTGACTTGGAGGTCTTCTCTTCCTGTCCTGAGTCAAATAAATAAGGTTTCAATTCCTTATAACCTTCTTCAATTTCTTTAGTTTGCTTAGCTGAAAGTGGTACGCCATTAGAACTGAACCAAATACCTCTTCTTACTTCATATACGGGACCCTCCCAATACACTGGTGACAACTCAAACTTTTCTATATTCACCTCAAACAACTTATCCTCATTTACTCCAATTGACTTCTTAATTTGCCTGATATAATTTCCTTCAAGGTTCATTGAGTCGTACTCTGAGAATGGGATAAAGGACGTTGGGTCTTTTGTCTTTTCATAGTTGCACCACTCCGGTTTGGATATAGGGACATCCAGTGCATAGAACCAACGTACATTTGGCTTAGGTATGTCTGCTCTGTCATTGGTATTTTCTTTTGAAGCCTCTATTGAACTCGGTTTTCTTATTTTTGTTGTTGATTTGAATCTTGTTATAAAATGATTGGGTTTACATAGTGTTTTGGACGAGTAACCACATATATTAGGCAAAGTACGTGGTATTCTATGTACTATTATCATTATATGTATAATAATTAAGAAAGAAATAGCATCTGGACCCAAATGTTGGTTTCAAATGGTTTCTAGCAATCGAAAGCAATAGATACAATTCTTCAAAGAGTGTCAAAAAAAGATAGAATTATTGTGTAATTTACAGATACATACTATTCAAAATGAGAGACTATTCTATGAACACTATATATCTTATATGATTCTATACCATTTCAGCACGTTGATATGACTACTTTGTCGGCTTTATTCTTGCTTATTGAAGAAAGCAATTCTTGTATTATAAATCCTGCTGTGTTGTCGTCTTCAAAGTATGAAATATGGGAAGCGATTGTAGAAACTAATGTTATGTCATATACTCTCATTGGTAAGCAATAATCAATTCTTCCAGTTTGATTCAACTCTAGCAATTTATATAATTCCTTTGGAGGTAATTCCTTTTTTTTGGTTATCTGGTAATTTCTTGCAGTGCTCTCATTTTGCTCCTCTTCTGGTGTTGCTTCTTTTGACCCAATAAACCACGATGACGTGCTAGAAATGATCTTAGTGGAAATGAGACCACCTAATTTTGATAACTTTTCTAAATGCTTACTGAATCCTTCAATAGCAAATGGAATTACTTCTGGTTTTAGTCTAGCAAATTTGGGAGAAACTAAAGGCTCAATCCGGTAAGCTACTGGATCACAGGGATGGAATATATTGTAAATATTATTACACCTGGGGGATACAAAATTATCATCTTGAGAAGGTGCATGATCTGTGCTACAACCTCTTATGTTCTTTCCCTGTAGTAATTTGAACAAGCCCAAAGGAGACCCAGCTAAAAATAAATTATCAACTTCAAAATTGATATCTTTACTTGCATCAACTTCTTCTCCTGTAATTGTTTCTCTTGGTTTGGATAGTAAATCAAATGCAATCGTTGATCCTAGCGAGTGTCCTAAAATATGCACCTTCCCATTGAACTCGGGGTTTCTTTCTTTATATAACTTGTAAACTCGATTTAATTCAGTTGTTACCGCACTTAGGATTTGTTGTAAATGCTTAGTTTCGTAATACAATAATATGTCTATGACCACATCACCCATAACTTCACGCAAAAAAGGTATACCATCAACAGTAATTTGGGATAATGTGGGCAATCTTGCTTCTTCGTTACCATCACTTTTAGTCTTGCGTGGATTGAACTCGACTTGATGTCGCCACGTTATAGGTAGTACTTGAATTTTATGATTGGAAATTCCCTCCTCGTCATCCGTTAATTTTTGGTACAGCTTGTTTGAGGTAAAAACCCTTTTCATGGCTTTCCTTAGAAGGTTGATATTGTGTGAAAAGCTTATGAATTCATATTTGCTTCCCATTAATTGACCAATACCATGAATGCATAGAACCAAGTGATCCACTCGTCTATTCGATTGGGCTTTTGAAGTTTCTAATTCAAAATCATTCTCTAAATTATCAGATTCATCTTCATTTTTTTCTACTGTGGGGCGCTCTTCACCTTCTTTCTTCTCGTCATCTTCTCTTTCGGTCTTCTTCTTTGCATTTGCTTGATCTCCATCAGGACATCCTCGAGTTATTTTATGAATACCTAAAAACTGATTTGCTCCAACCTTTCTGATAATGTCAATTTGATGTTTGCAGTGATAGCGTCCTGGGAATATTATTGCTTCATTTGCGTTAAAGTATAACACAATTGTACCGTCAGTTAGTGGACATAAGTCTTTCAGATCTCGAAAACTTATTTTTGTGCTTTTCTTTTCCTCATCAGCTCTATTTTCTTCTGCATCTTGTGACTGGATACCCAGATGGTATTCAATTACATCATGCTCTTCAGCTAATTGCTCCTTCGTGACTTTGCCCTTGGGCACATCTCTGTTGAGTAAGTAGGGCCTTCTTCTTGAGCAACCTGCCTCAATTTCATTACTTTGTCTAGTAGGCAAAGGCATTCCATTATTATCAAACCACATTCCCCTTCGAATTTCGTAACACGCTCCATCCCAATATATAGGATACATCTCCATCTTTTCCAAGTCTACTTCAAACAATCTATCTTCATTTACAGAAACTTTTGTGATGAATGAACTATATGCTTTCTCGATATTGTACGAATCATACTCTGAAAATGGAATGAATTTCTCAGGAGAATCTGTTTTTGTATAGTTATACCAAGCTGGCTTGGAATTGGCAACATCCACCGCGTAAAACCATTTGATTTTGGATGACATTTGAACTGGTGTTGATGATCGTGATTGTGGCCGAGACATGTCGTCTTAATCTAGAAAACAAAGGTATGCAATATTAATGTTTGATCTCTGTGAGGAAAGGCAACAACTGTATAAATATTACTATACGCTTTGCATAAAAAAAGCCTCTTTTGGCTGCTAATATTATTGAACTTGCATCTGAAAACACAACACCATCACTGGTCAGATTGCTTGTTTATCCATCGCTGAGATTAACTTCAAATCTTAGTTATATTCTAAGAAGACTGTGTTGTTTGGAATACCTTCATGGCTTTCCGCATTTGTGTTGGATTCCGGGTAAACCTCCTCTCTTTAACCTGTTTGAAGATCTTCCCGGTATGAGGTAATAATTAGCAAAACTGAAGCTAGCACACTAAATGTATTGAACTATAATCAGCGGTATATATCAGAATCTTTCGTATATCCACAAAACAATGTTTGCTTCACAGGGAAAAAATCAATAGGTACAAAGTTTTCCTAGGCTCTCTAGACTGTTCGTTCTATCAAGCATTTTTTATCCATCAGTAATTATTTTGGTTCTAAAGTTAATTGCTATTTGAATATTGGTAAATAATTATGATCGCTTAATTAGTTAATCATAAACAGAGGTTCAGGAAAGAAAATTGTTCTCTTCGGGTTTATTTGAATACCTTCAATAGTAGAAGTAGATTGTGTCTTTCCTGCCACAACGAATTCAAACCACAAATTCCAATGAACTGAGCTACTTGTCATTCAATTTGAAAAGTCTGCAAAAGCTTCTACGCCAGTATATCGGTAGCATATTGCAGCTTACAGTTTCGATCGGTTCAACATGAGAATTGAATGCATCAAGAGGTCTTCTCCTTTTGAAAGATTGATGCTTGATGTACAATAAAGTTAGTGTGCCATTTATACTCAATTGGTTAATTAAATCTATACACCCTTTATGGATGGTTGAACAAGCTCGGTCCTGTTTTTCAATAAATAATCCTTTGTATACACTTCAATCTTTGCAAGTGTGAGTTTACCAAGTTTTTATCTCTTTGATCTTAAAATCTTCCTTGATCTTGTGGTCTATCATTTGATGGTTTTTTACGGCCAGTATCATGATATAGCGTCTTTTGCACAATAAACATTCATATTCGGGCATCATTTTGTATGTTTGATTCTCTGGTGATATAGAATTGTGGTTTTTTGATTACCAATTCGTTTTTTAAATACTTTTGGTAATAACTGTGGTACAGAATTGTCTTCGCAACGAAGTATCCTCCATGACGCAGCTTGGAAAGTAGATCAAACTAACCTGAAACATTACCACATCGGCTTTCGGGGTGCTTACATTTTATGCTATGAGTTTGAAATTTGGTTCAGGAGAGACTTTCATTTCCTGAGTACTGGTTCCAAGAGTTAATTCATATTCATGACACGCGCAAGATTTAAAAAGTACCATGCATTCTTAGGCTATCAATAAACTAGACACTCATTTTTTTGAACCATTCGCATTCTTTCTATCAACACCATGTCCAAACTGTTATCAATGTCCTCTTGAAACAGGTAGTTTGATCATATAAACAAGTGAAAGATCCTTGGTGTTCAACTTTATTACCACAAAAGTCTTAACTGATAGTGTTCTTCATCAAGATTGTGCTCCATTTGTTGATGCTGTTCAGCAGCCTTTATTCCAACAAGCTTACGTTTACAGATTAAACACTGAAATCTATCAAAACTAGACATAAAACAAGTTGTGATTTGAAAAAGAAAGGATTGAATAAAATTTCGAAGTAGGATTTATTGGTATTTGTATATTTGCACCTCCCTTCTGTCCATCGAACATGGAATTAGTTAATAAAGTTATACATATCCATCATGCAATTTCACGTAATACAAATTTAACAAGTATTTTGGAGAAGATAGAAAGCAAATATTTCCTTCCATTTCACAGTAATCTACTATCCTACCCCTACACTCTACTTATAGTCGGGTGATTATTAAACAACAAACAGAATAAATACTCAAATGCAAATTGATAATAGCCAGTCACAGCTCTCTAGCATCTATTGATTTGATGTCCTTTTTTCATTATAGTAAAGTCCGCCATCATTTTATCATTTTATGATTCTTTGATGATCTGCATAATCGTCCCGTGGATGCAACCATTTGTGCTACACAAGATACTCATAAGAATTCATTATTATAATAATCAACGTGGTTGCAAAACAAAAATAAATGGTTTGATGTTTTAAGCTATGTTATATGTAATTTACAGGCTAATTCACTATTCTATAATGACCTTGATTATAGGGCATGTTTGTTTCTCTTGGTGACAATTGCAGAACTGTCCGATCATGTAGTGATTATAATTTTAGACTGCCTCATTAAATACTGGCTACAAATTTAATGCTATATATGTGAGACTAAATAATAAATTGTGAACATTGATTCCAACTAGTGTAATATTGTTTAGCAACTTCAATTTGTTGTGTGCTCAATCAACATTAGCAAGCTAGGTCAATTTGTTAAGAATTAACACCAAAAGCCTAGTCTTTTTATAATAATATCATGTTTCGTTTTTGTTAATAGGTCCCAAGTGCCTTAATTGTATCTTGGAGTTGTGATATTAGATATTGTGCTCTTTCCATTGATGATCAGCAGCTAGATCCCAATGTTTAAAAGAATTACAACAAATCAAGCCATCATATATAACTTTAAGTAAATTATTCAACTGGTCAATTAGACCAAAGTAGTTATAATTCTGTACTAATGTGGCCTTTTATATAATAAGGTCAAACGAAAAGTTTTTGAATTCACTTATCGCTTCCGTTCTCTTTAGAATGACAACCAAAAATGTCACAACAACCCCTACTCAAAGGTTGGTAGCATTGTGACCATTATAAGCTACCAGTGGTGATTTTTGGGAGGTAAAATAGAGTTAGTTGGGTTATCTAGTTATCAACTCAAACTTGTACAATGTAAAAATTTATAATTGTGAATCATATTATTATATAAACATTAAATACATATACGAACAAGACACATTAGAAACTGCTATAGTGGAAAAGGAACCTAGCTACACAATAGCAACATGGTCGACCTTTCTAAAGTCCTTTTCACCTCATGGTTACTTCTGGCATGCAGTGATTACTACATCTTGCCCCTTAATTCTATGCTTGGTCCATTGATGTTCAGCAGCAATACCCCAATGAGTGAATTTCTTGTTACACTCCATACACTGATATTCTAACATTTTTTGATGTTAATTGAAAGTTTGAGAAAATTTTGGACTATGTGGTGACAATGTGCTATTTATTTTAAGTTTTACAAGAATGATACCTCCCACATGTTACTTGTATTCATGGAAACTCTACAGGACCAAAAAAACCAGTGTCTACTGCTGTTATTAGAGAGACTGATATCTATAGCTTTTTTTAAATTTGGTATATCGCTGAAAGATCCTCTTGAGGGGTACATTGCTGGTTAAAAGCTGATAGGTAATGGGACTGTTGGATTTGATATTTATTATAGATACAAACTCAATACAAAGATGCATTAAAATCGTAGTAAATATTCAAGGTAAATCCAATGAAATACTCTGATATCTAGCTACCCTCTATAGTTCCATTTCTTTATTCTTGAATCACTTGGTCTAATGCAATGATCGTCCAACTGATGTTTTTCGGCGGCTTTTCTTGAGATGAAATGTTTGTTGCAAAGTTCACACTCGTATTCGTTCATCATCGACCAAGTGATTTAGTTCAGTATTCTTCGTAAGATTCGTAGAGTGGTCTACTTTTTATAATATATATGAGTTTCCCAAATCCTCCCCTTTCCTTTCTTGAAGGGTTATCTATCACGCTTAAGCGAACGCTCTTGACAACAATCGTTAGACGCCAGTTAAGTAAATATTAGAAGGTATTATATTGTGACCTGCGTCATACAGATATACATCCCACATAATATTGAGATGTTGTACATAAATACGCAGGTCGGTAACACAATAGTGATAAATCACTTCATATTTAAACCAACGGTGTATGTTTAGTCTTCCAACTCCACTTCAAATCACACAAGGTTGCAATATCATGACCAGTTTTACATCCACTGAAACTTAATCACTACTTCATTGACTAGGATGCTCTCTTGTATGCTGCAATTGCTTTCCTGTATTTGTGTTCCCCGCCATAGATCAAAGGTCTATGGGACAAAGAGTATTCAAATAGTGTTGGATATATTGTGACAAGAATGACAGACAAGTGTATCATCATACACATCAAAAAAAGTAACTATGTGGATACACCACTCTTTCATGATGCTACACCTAGAATTTTTGCTTTGCTTACGTGGGCCATATTTAGGTTTACTGGATATCTGCTACATCGGTTTCAGTAACTACGAAGTTGTAAATTAATGTGTAATGTCATTTATCTACTTAAGTGTACCTAAGCACCACTCTAGTGTTTTCTTATTCGTTTATTATTCTCACTCATGTTTCAAGTTGCAAAGTGACATTGTCTATCAAAATCACCGTATGTCATTTATCTACATAAATCTTCACCTCTTCTTTTTTCATACCGTTCAACTTCCTCTGTTGGCTCTCGGCAGCTATCATAGATTTGAATCGATGAAGCAAAATATGTATACAAATGGCTTTATATCTTCAACCATCGAAGGAGCATGCAGTGGTAATTTGATCCTGGAGAGGTAAGTCAATGGGAAAATGAGTTTCTTTTTATAATACACAATCTCTATTCTAAATTGCGAGGAAATACGATTGAAACACCTCATAACATAGCAACATTCATTTTAGATCACATATGATAATGAAAAGAATCGAGATAAGTATCTATGTTATTCGCAGTTTCTACAATCTATTTCTTGTTTGGCAAATTTGCAACTAATTATATTCTCTGATACAAGCACATACAAAATATTTACCAGAAGAAGCTATGAAGAGACCGCTATTGAAAGGACACTGATAAACTTCTGACTATATATATTGTAGTCAACCACAATTCTTGTTGTATATTCGGTAAAGAAGTGGGACTATTCTTTTAGTGGGGCAATGTTATGATCATAAAACCATTTCTAGCAAGCATCTCTTTATGTTTAATCGTTTGATGTTCCATTACTTCATTATAAACTGTCCAGCGTTTACAACAAAGAGCACATTGGTATTTTCCTTTATCGTCTTGCATCCTTTTGATGGGAAGGGTTTCAGAAACTAAATAACCAGGACAAAGAGATACAGGAAGGTTTAAATACTACAAATCTTGGCGAGTGGATGAATATTGATAACATACATTTTGAGACAAAGAAACCTTAATCATCTTGAACTCGTGTGGAACTTTTCTCGGTAATCTTCAATGTAAAAAGTTCGTGATAAGCTATTATATTATACATGTAATGTTCCTATGTTTACCACAAGAGGGATCTGGTTAATCAAGTTAAAGTTCTCAAGCTACAGATCAATATTCATGTACTTAAATATATAAAGCTTATTTTGCACTGTTAATAATTCAATTCATAAATGATAATACATACAGTCTAGACTCTAAACTAAAATCAACACGTATCATTTGACTAGTCAGTAGATATGTTTCCTCAGTTGCTGATATTCACCAAATCTCAATTATCAATGCTATGGCCAGAATCACCACTCTTTTGGTATCTCTTTCATTCTTACATCCTCTTCATTCACATCGTGATACACTATCTGGTGCATCCGGCAAGTAGCTTTACTGGGATATAGTCCTCTACAATAGTAACATACATATTGTACATCCCACACGTTAGGCATTGTTTTTGATGGTTCTTTTAGTGTTAGTATTGCAAGTGACTGGTAGGGGCTCTGAGGTGTTTAAGTATCCTTTCAGTAGGGTCATATCCCACACTGGTAACCAGATCACAAACAATGAAGAGAATAAAATTGGGGTTTTGGGACCATGTGATGCATAGCATTTTACGAAAGCGGACCCCATTGATTCGGGGCTTTTGATTAAGATACATTTCCTCTATTAACTTTTTTGACAAGTTGAGAGTCCAACACTAACTAATGTGGTTGTTTTGTAAATACAACTTAGTAATACGGGTAGTCTAATAAAATAATAAACACATTGGTCGGCAAACAATCTGTTTACACAAATCAAGCATACTAAGACTCATAGATCAAGAAAACTGAGATGCACAACATGCCACGGTTTTTATTCAAGTGCAAAAAAATAAGCACAAGTGCAATGAATACCTATATTGATCACGTGTTACTCTATACCTATTTTGAATTAAGTGATTTTCTTTTCCATACTCTTCGTGTCCAAGCCTGTACTGCCAGATATTATCTGTAAGTAAGTAAGGTTGTTCTTATATTCTGTACAGCTCTCTTAATGACATAGTGGAATAGCGCCCGATAAGCTTTTCTCAAATCTTTGACAATGATAACAAATCGTGCTTCCGCTGAGCCTCAATCGCTTTGTTGTATAATAGAAGTTTTCATTTATGAGAAAACAATTGCGTGCTCCGTGCCTGATTGCGGCGAGTACATGCAAATGGAGTGTCTATCCCCGCATTTGTCTTGACGATAAAGAATTGAATTACAAAAACAAGAGTATAAATATAATACCAAGTGCTATGACATCATCACAGTCTGCGATTGTTGAAGAGGACCTACCTGCCCCCCTCCCCTACTAAATTGTCTGAAAATTTGTTCACATCAAGTATTTATTTAGTTGATCCAACTGAGTCTCTCAGCAGAGTCCGTTGGTATTTGTGTATCTACATAAAGCACGTGATCAAAATGTGCGTTTCTCGTCTGTATTTTCGGGGGTATGTCGGGGGGGTATATGCACAGATGAAAGTCAATAGGCGTGCAATTTCAAACAACAACATATTATAAGATGAACACAATGAAGATTATGAAACAGAAAACAATTGGGAATCTTGAGTATTGTTGTTAGCCTTCAGCAACAATATTATCTCAACGGTCTCACTTTCTGCTCATAGGTTAGAGATGAGCTGAATGAGTGCCCAAGCGGATAAGCGGTTTCAAGTCAAACAAAAAAAACACTAACCATTAATCTATGACAAATGTACTAAATCTAGAATGTGTGCAAATGAAAAAAAGAAACCATCAATACACCTCTTTGAAAGGCTTCATTTTTCGGTTAAAACTCGATACAAATCCCTTTACTTTCATGACAAAGTATATGAGTCTTCGTTGAAAATCCAATATCATATCAGCCTCTGCATCATTTCCCGATGTGAGCCTACCGCAGACCACGCTCTAGGATGTGAATCTTGAATTTACCGTCTGTAAGCCCATGTTCTCTTCTTTGATGATTTTTGACAAGCTCTTTATTGTCAAAATTCCTATAGCATTTACCACATTGAAATTTAGTAGGTTCTTCATCTAACTTTCTCTTTGGAAACAAACTCATTCTGTTGGTTGAACTTACAGAAAAGTAACTTGTGTATGCTCAATTCGAGGATAAATGTGTGATTTATATATTACTAGCAATGTTACTTTCCATTTGAATACAATACACAAGAAAACTTTAAAATTCAGATGAGGGTTGAAATGTTTGATGATTCTGTATTTCATCCTGAAGTCAATGTACTGAAATGGTACAAATTCAGTTCTCGAGCATTATTATATTAAGTAATATTACTTATCTAACATAATGATATTCTAGTTGAAGTTCTTTGATTTTCTTTCGCTGAACAAATCATGTGTGTGTGTATAGTTTGGGTATCAATAGTGTGTTGTTTTTTTTTGATGTGATATGTCTGTTTGTTTATATTCTATTGTTAAGGGATCTAACAAATACACATTTAGAAACTGTTTTAACTCAGTTCTGTAGTCTGAACAATGTTACTCATGCTTAATCTTTTTGCAGCTAAACTTTAATTTTCGGTACGAGAATCGAATACAAATACTTGAGGATTGCCTCAACTACACACATACTCATTCCAGAGTAACGTAAATCTGCAAGTCTACGAAAAAAATAATCCAGAAATGGAAATTCCTCGTAACGGCAAATACCAGAGCTTCAAATCCTTAAACGAACTCAAATTATGTCAAAAAAACTATATTTCTACTTCCTCGAAAACTGATGGTTGAATCTGACTACTGAATTTTCTATAAATAGCTGAAATAAAATTGATGAAATTAGTACCAGCTGTTTGTTCAGGTTATATATATCCGACATCCGATATCAAACTCCACAACACATTTAGGTGTATATCACCCTTCTTCGTTGCTTTGTACTGTGGTGGCTTGTACCTGCGAAGGAGATATGTAGAGAAATGTATCTCTATGTGCGTTCATGCCCACGCCAAACACAAGCATATTGAAAATTCTGGTCCAATTCTTCTCTGATGAGTTCAAACACAGGAGCAATTAATAGAAAAGAGGAAATTCAAAATATAATTGACTAATCTGCATAGCCTACGCTTCTTTTCTGATCAATAAATGTAAAAAACTGTAATCCCATAGTGGTTTAACTGCTTATATCTAAAAATAGAGTTTGTACTCGGGAACTGAAGTAGCACAGCAGCATACATACACATCGTATAGTAATTGAAGAGAGAAAACATTGAAATGAAACTAAGCTTGATCCATTGAGTACTAGCACCTTCGAAAGGGGTTTGAACTGTACTTAATTCTGAGGATCTCACTGTCACTCAAGGAAAGTCGAACAATACATTTTCTGATCAACGAGTAAGTAGGTAAAAGAGACTATCGAGCAACAGGTGGTAACTGCTTATATATATATGTACCCTACATATTTCATTCCTCTTAAGTTGTTCGCTGTTATTATTAGACTTGTATTTTTAGACAGTCAACAAGGTTGATGAATCCATGCCAAGTAATCTTATTTCATATCGCTACCAAAAAAGAAAACAACATATGCAAAAAAATGAATGAATTAGTGGTACTGCTATTTTAAAACTCTATGCCAATTTGTACTGTTTGTGTAATACGTTCATAACCGGCTGAAAGTCAAAGGCATGATATGGTCAGATTTGTGGTGGAATTAATAAACGATCTGTAATTATTTTCAAGGTAGAACTAGTTTTCATATCTCAACAATTCAGCAACCATATTCGACAAGACTTAATGCAGATGGAATTGCACCCTGCATTTAAAATGCACGCAATTTAAATCTTATTCAAATCAGCTATTCACGAGATCATCCGCACAGATTTGGTACGTATATTGTAATAAGACTTCAAAATGGAACGATAGAGCCCATTCATTGATCTAACCAGTACTCATCTTGCTTATCTTTTAATGCTCCGTTCAAATATGCTCCACGTGCAAAAAGTATACAACAAATTATTTCAGACCGTTGCCAGTTATATTTAATCCCAACTTCTACATTTTACATCGTTGTACCAAAATTATATAACTAAAATGAATTGTTGTGTTTCCAAAGGAACTCTACTTGTTTTGTTGTTTTTGTACAGTTACACATGAATCTTTTTATTGCATTTTTTACACCAATGGATTACTAGTAGTTATATACATCTGATTTGCGATTCATTCTGTAACAAGATGTTTCTTAAAATAACATGGATTATATAGCTCATATTTCATTATAAGTACCATCCCTTTTACCTTCTCTCTGGTTTAGAAATTCAAAATCATACTTAACCATCACTACTAATATAATCGAAAATGACAGCAAAAACTTCAGAAGAAGATATTGAGCAACATAGACCATTTTATGAACCACAATATGGTAAGAAATTCACTAGTTTAGCTTTTAAAAATTATTTAATTGCGTTTTTAGGTGAGTCTTTTGATACTTTTATCTTTTTATGGGTTGCTTTCGTAATTGCTCAAATTGCTAACCAAGATCCAACTATTCCACCTCCTGGTCAAGGTTCCAACCCAATGCAATTGATTATGATTTCATTTGGTTTTTAGATTTGGTGTAATGATGAGTGTTTTCATTTTCTTCAGAATTTCAGGCGGTAATTTCAATCCTGTAGTTACTTTAACTTTGGTTTTAGCTCAAGCTGTTTCTCCAATTAGAGGGGTTCTTATGATGGTTGCTCAAATGATTGCTGGTATGGCTGTTGCTGGTGCTGCATATTCCATGACTCCTGGTGAAACTGCATTCACCAGTGGCTTGGGTTCAGGTGTTTCTAAATCAAGAGGTATCTTTTTAGAAGCTTTCGGTACTTGTATTTTGTGTTTGGCTGTATTAATGATGGCTGTTGAGAAATGCAGAGCTACATTTATGGCTCCTTTTGCGATTGGTATCGTTTTATTCGTGGGAAATTTAGTCTGTATTTACTATTCCGGTGCTGGATTGAATCCTGCTAGAACTTTTGGTCCATGTATTGCAGCACGATCCTTCCCAAACTATCACTGGATCTACTGGGTTGGTCCAATTTTGGGAGCAGTCATGACTTTCGGTATCTGGAAATTATTCGTCTTCTTGGATTATAAATCTTGTAACCCCGGCCAAGATACCAAAAAATAAACCAAGTTAACATAACCAAATTATATTTACAATGACAACTCCAGTGTTAGTGGAGTTGAGGGAAAGTAATTTGTACTTTGCCCTTATAGTATAGGTACGTAATAATTAATATTATCACTGTAATGAGTCAAGTTGTGAAAGGTAAAAGCTCATTTAGAATCCTTCACAACAGAACAAGATAGGTACGTTAAGATCATCATTGATACTTTTATTTTTCTAAGGGTCATGAATATTAACTCGTTGTTTAGTTGTATTTCATTCGTATCCCATCTTTTACATCAGATCGTTGGTTATATAAAAATGGTTTTTCTCGAAATACTTGCTGAAGCTTCATTCAGGAATTGAACAAATTTTTGCTGTACAAACTTTCAGACTTGACTTAAGTCCGTTTTTCAAAAACTTTTTTGATTTTGTTTATCGTATTTTCACCAATTCAACAGTGACGTAATACTCTTGACTTGTTGCAAAATTTTGCGTTTTATTTATGCAAACTGTAAGTATGTGCAGGAAAGTTAGTGCACTTCCAAAGACAACCGCGGTGTATAATCGTTCCAGAGGTACATACTCTGTAAAACACGTGATTGTCTCGTTATTAAAATCTAGCAGATATTTGCCGTAATATGAATCATTTGGTTTCACAAGTAATATACCCTCTCTATAGCTCACTGGAGAGATTCTCAGTGACTGACAATTTCACTATAAATAAGAGAAATTCCTCTCATACTTTTATATACATTATATAGAAGTCTGGAGTCTTAATTGGCGATGCAGATGTATCGTCAAGGTTTACAATACAACGTTTATATATGTAGAAACTACAAAATCTACAACTACACGTCCAACAATTAACAAAGAGTAAGTATAAAATAAGTAGTAAGAAACAATATATACCGTTTTTCCATTTACTTTAAGTTCATATTGCACATTATGACTAAGTAAATCATATTCATATTTTCTTCTTTCTAAACACTCTTTGATTTATTCTATTGACTTTCCCTACTACCTTCATCGTCATTATGCACATTTTCATACTGGATTTGTGATCTATATTCATAGACCAAAGGATTAGTGGTTCCACTAATTACAATAGTAATAATTGTAATAATACTTGTAGTAAAGGGCTCCCTGGGGGTACGATGTTTGCAGATGTGAATCTTGAAATAATAGTAGGCTTGAAATCTTCTCTTGATCTAGGTGAACATTCTTTTATCTTTGAATGGATAGATAATACAATAAGTAGTGACAGCATTTACAGTTGCTGATCATTTGGTGAGTTCAAGGAGCTTTTCCAACTGGGGTATTTACTCTTTCACTCGGTGTTGACTTCTTAATAATTGGAGTCTATTTATTGTATCATTATTATATGGTTCCTGATTTGCTGCCGTTGAACTGGGACTTGTATCACTAGTTTTTCCACTAGTAAACCTCCAATCCGATTTACTATCAATCATACAAACGAAATTATATATATCATCTTCAACATAAGGTCCACTTAATGAAGCATCAACACTATTACTTCACCCCATTGAAGCTGTTTGTGGTGTTTGTTGTCTTATGATTGTACTACTAAAGCTTCTACTCACACTAGACCCAATTGACTAATTAAAACGAAGTTAATTACCATTACCATCTGGATTAGAAAAAGAGATTCATCATGACCACTTGAGAAACATATTGATCTGAGAAATGACGCTCCATAAGTATTGGTGTTAGCAATGGGTATTATTAGTTGATGGTGTATTGCATGCAAAGAGAGCAATGACACTCTAGTCAAAATCCTTTGGTTTACTTTAACAATTCAAATCATGTGTGTTGTTTTATTTTGATGAGATTTGTCTGTTTATATTCTATTGTTGAGGAGTTACGAAAACTATCCTAAAAAATATTTTGCACCCAAAAAAGAAATGCCGGCTGATAAAACACAATAGAACTTACACTCCTTTGTGCATATAAATAATACCACAATAAAGGTTTTAAAAAGTTAAAAAAGAAAGGTCCTAACCAGATTCGAACTGATGTTGTTCGGAATTTTGAATATTAGAATCAAAACCGAAAGTGATAACCATGCTACACTATAGGACCTGGACTCGAACTCACGTCTTAACAATTACTAAGAAAACGCTTCATAAGTAAACCATAGTTACTGATTTGTTGAAGCTTGTAGTATATTTAAGGTAAATCTAGATGTTGTTCTCTGCACGTGAGTAAAGTTATTATTATATTGATACTGATCTATCAATACTACCCTCCAACTCGGTCAATGGGACCTTATCCACGATTGTTGCCCCACAGAGCCCCAGTGTTGTTCTAAATTGCTATGCGGAGTAGCAATGAACTCGCTGGATTGCTACTGAAATCCCCTCACTCCTGAGGATGCAGAAGTGTAGTAAATAGACATTAAATTCACTTTGTTTCATATCTTAAATAGTTTTATATCAACTAAGTACAAGTTTTTTTGAAATAATAAACCAGATTGTAATTTATAATTTGCTTGTTAATTGAGATAAATATAACTATAAGATAAACAGGTTAATAATTGTAGATTGTGTTTGTATAGTGAGCCTTAGCGATTTGTATTTTACTGTTTTAGACTAAAGACTAATATAAAATATATATAAAAAGTACGAGAAGAATTTCTATATTTTATTGTGAGATTTTTAGTCACTGAGAATCTTTCTAGTGAGTTATAGACAGGATATATCACTTGTAATACCAGATGTTTGATATTACTTCAAATTAGGTGTTGGAGTTTATACTGAAGTCACGTGCGTTACTGTTGAATTACTGAAGTTCGGATATTATGGATAATGAATGTCCAAAACTCTCCTTTGGGGTGAAACGAAATATGACGATGATAAGCTCTTGTTATAATGGTGAGTACGTGAATCGTTCTCGGAATACGAGCAACTTCGTGAACCAATCAGAGTCTCTAAATACTTAAAGGTATTAAGAGAAATCATGCAATGGTTCTAACCAGTATTTAAACAGAGAAAACCGATCAATCTTACATATCATGTTCTTGGAAGAGGGGGTTGAATCCATAAAGGTTTATATCTAATCAATAAAGGAATTAATACAAGCTTAACTCATTATAGTTCCTTGCACTAACGGAGAGTTTTGGACGTTCAAAATCAATAAAACCCGAACGCCTAGAATTCAACAGAATGAATATACAACTATGTAAGGAAAACCCTCGCTCTCCTCTAAAACCCTAATAAGTAGGATTGATCGTTTTTATCTCTTTAAATTCTAATGAGAACGATCATACGATTCCCTTGTAGTGTTACGTCTTTCAAGACTCTGGTCGTCTCATGATGTCGCTCTTATTCCGAGAACGATTCACGTGCCTAACACTTATAGGGTTATACCGCTGTAACATCTTTCATTGGATCCTTACCTAATGGTTGCGATCCACTGGAGTTTCTGTTTACATTACTGATCTAAGTTGCTAAACCGGATAATGGGGTCATTCTCCATTATAACGGTCAGTACAAAGGCCTTCAGCGACTTTGATTGGTTCTGGATGTCGCGCGTATTGCGAGGACGCTTCACGTGCTCAACAAATTTAGATGCAAATAGGGTCACGTGTAAAGCAGGTGTACTATTTACGTGGTGTTAGTCCAATTGATGATGATGATTATACATTGATAAACCGCCAACAATCGATCTAACGATTTCCTACAATCAATGCCATTTCTTGGAAAGGAGTTCATATCTATGCTGTTACTCACAATATTAAGTGGTACCGTTCACCTGGAAGGAGTTATCTTCTACTGATTTTACTTATGAAAGATTAGTCTTGTTACCGTAATCCCCGACTCACGATGGTTCGGAAACACTAAATATGACCTGAATTATCTTTTATAAAGTAAGTTCACCAGTATTACTTATAGTACAGTCTAATGCTGTAAATGATATTACTTAATAGTTCTTATTAGAATTTCTTTTCAGTAACAAACACAAGCTTCTAAAAAAGCGTGATGCACATTGTACCGGGTTGCTTTCCTCTAGGCAAATTGAGAAACTATGCTGCTCAACGATCAAGCTTAGTTGTGCTATTTATAAGAAAGTTTCACTGATTGCATTCATTTTGGAAGAGAAATCATATGGATATGGATATGGCTGTGACAGCAATGAGTTGGCCAAGAATGCAAATGGATATTTGAGGTCAAGTTAGACCTGATAATAACCTGACTAGTGGAACTCAAAAAATATACGAGCAACACTACCAAATACTGTATTCTTCTCATTTTCTCATATATCAACTATTCTACTCTAGCAAAATACAAATTCACGCAAAGATCAATATTACTTATCTTAGTAGCAAGTAAGTGTGAGAATATTGGGAGTGTTGAATATCGCTTACGTCTCTCATAATGAAAACAGTAGGACAGGAAGAAAATAATAACCGCCCGTCGACCAATTTAGGTTTGTTAAGACTAATGTGATAATTGTTGAAAATTATTCGTATTGAAACCTACCTGGCGGATCATACTTTTGGAGATTTTGGGAAACGTTAGTACCCTATAGCACTGATCTATTGCAGTTTACACAGCAATTCTAATGGTCATAACAAGCTCTTATATTCAACTACACTTGTATTGTTGTTACTTACTTTCGATTCATTAGGTAGCGCAATATTTCACAGAAATAACCAGTCTTTTGAGCACTTCATTCGTAATTATAGCAAAGCCAAACGGGTGCTTCTGGTCGGGTCAGCTTTTGGTCTTGATTCAAGGTAGCTATCAAAAGTTCAATTTCTGTAATGAAAGCTCGATTTTATCCATAGGTCTACTAGATCATAAAGATACAAGAACATTCTTCATAGCCGTAAGCAATTCGTTAATACCATGACTCCTGCTTGACTATGTAATGGCTCATACGCTGTTTCCATCTAATGAAAGGTTTCAAAGTACCAGCAACTGACAACTATACAAAAGAAGTTCTAAGCTAGTAATAATTACCTATTAAATGCGTTCGAACAGATTTGACAAAAAGTGCAGCACTATAGTTACCATGTGGGCAAATTAGAAAAATTTAATGTTTTGTTGAGAGGACAGTTGCAAGTCAAACTCGGATGAAAGGCATTTTTCAGCATTTTTTGCCAGGCTTATGCAAAATCTTAGTTCACAGTCGGCAAGGTGGGAGGACAATATTCACATACAATAAGTGTGGTATTCCAAAAGCAGCAAGCACTCGCTGACCCTTCTTTGCAACAACATGGTATTCTCCAGCTTGGCGCCAATACAATCGCTTGTTTTAACACCGAAGCTCGGGCACAACAATAGCGATGGCGTTTGGCTTGGACCGAAGGAGGGGATAATACTAATGCGTCGGATAAATCAGGAAAAAAAAATGATAATCACGTGCATCCGAATTGCCGAAAAGGGGCTCGACATGGACTGATTATGGAAGACCATGAAAAGAGCCAAAAGAAATGTAACTGATGGGAGAGATACAGTTGACAAATTATTATCACATTGGTTTATATTTTGTATATCAGGATGATGAATTGAATGGATTTGAAGTAGAATAAAAGATGTTACATACCAAAAGTTGAGAGAAAATCGTAAGAAGATGACTCAACAAGTGAAACAGTCCCCACTTTTTCTGTAGTACATATTAAACTCCCAGAGCTGATGATTAGTTGGTTGCCTAGCAATTGTTAGCGGTTTGCAAATCACAGTATGAAAAATTTTCTATTTCTACCGAAAAATACAACAACGACAACTAACACCACCACACTAGCAATTGGTATTTAAATTCTAAACTCACTCTCCTAAATTATTTTATATTCATTTTGTTCTTCTTCTTTTCTGTTTCTTTGTCTTTGTTTTCATTAACCTTACCCTTCACCCATGTACAAGACTCAATTAATTAAATCAACAACTCAATCCAGAGCTTTGGCATTGAGAAGTTTCTCTTCTACTACACATTGCTCGAAATGGAATGACATTCCCTTAGCTCCACCAGACAAAATTTTAGGTATCACTGAGGCTTTCATTAATGATTCAAATTCTAAAAAGATCAATTTGGGTGTTGGTGCTTACAGAGATAATTCTGGTAGACCAATTATTTTCCCATCAGTCAAGAAAGCTGAGGAGATTTTATTAAGCAAAGAGACCGAAAAGGAATATACTCCAATCAATGGTTCCAAGAAATTCCAATCAATTGTTAAAAGCTTTATTTTCAACAACTCAAATAAGGATTCCAATGGTAAACAATTGATTGATGGTGGTAGGATTGTTACTTCTCAAACTATCTCAGGTACCGGTTCATTAAGAGTTATTGCTGATTTCTTAGCTCGTTTCTATTCATCCAAGAAAATTCTTGTACCAAAACCAACGTGGGCTAATCATGTTGCTGTTTTCAAAGATGCCGGTTTAGAACCAGAATTTTACGCTTACTATGAAACTAGTCAAAATGACTTAGATTTTACGAACTTGAAGAAATCATTAGAAAGCCAACCAGATGGTTCAATCGTCTTATTACATGCATGTTGTCACAATCCAACTGGTATGGATTTGACTTCAGAACAATGGGATGAAGTCTTACAAATAGTTCAAGGCAAAAAATTTTTCCCATTAATTGATATGGCTTACCAAGGTTTCGCTAGTGGTAAACCATATGAAGATATCGGATTAATCAGAAAATTAACTAAATTAGCCAATGAAAACAAAATTCCAACATTTGCATTATGTCAATCATTTGCTAAAAATATGGGTCTTTACGGTGAAAGAACTGGTTCAATTTCAATTATTACCAAGAGTGCTGAAGATTCAAAAGCAGTTGAATCACAGTTGAAAAAATTAATTAGACCAATGTATTCATCCCCACCAATCCATGGTTCTAAAATTGTTGAAGTCATATTTGATGAACAATCACGTTTATTACCTCAATGGTTAGATGAATTAGATAAAGTTGTTGGCAGATTGAATACTGTTCGTCAAAAATTATATGATAATTTGGATAAAACCAACTACAACTGGGATCATTTGTTGAAACAAAGAGGTATGTTTGTATACACTGGTTTATCTCCAGAACAAGTTATCAGATTAAGAAATGAGTACTCTGTTTATGCTACTGAAGATGGTAGGTTTAGTATCTCTGGTATTAATGATAGTAATGTTGAGTATTTGGCTAATGCTATTAACGAAGTTATCAAGAAGTAGTGGCAACTAGTATGTAAATAATAGTATATGAGGAAAAATATGAAAAAGTAATTATCAAAGCGATAACCGTTTAATTCTAGACAATATGACGGATTAGAATCAAGCCGGTTGCGATGACAATGCTCAAAATGTATATCTGTAAGACACTCTTCCTTTCCATCTAAATTTACAAATCAACCGATATCGTCTACAACATTGTTTTCTATTGTTTCAATTTATTGGGAAAATTTTATTACAGCAACAAAAGATTCGAAGTCAAGCACCAAATAATAACTCATAGTTGCATATATAGTTAAATATATATGGAAATAAACATAAAAAATATGATGGTCATACAACTAGCTTAAGGGTGAATTTGATGCTTTAATATAATGAACTTTATTTGAAACTTTAAGTCGTATTGAATCTACCAAAAGCCTTCTAATACCACCAACGGAACAACACCAGGAGACGAGTTCCATGCGTGATGTCTAGATATAGCATCTTGATCGCGTGGCTGTTATTTGGGGGACGCTGCGTTTTCTACACAAAAGAACCATAATAATACCAAGCTCTACATCATGGAATATATCTTGTGACGGGGAAAAATGTTGAGATCACAAATATGGAAAGAACAATATATTGTGAAAATGATGAGTTCAAGTTGGATTAGGGTATAAATGTAAGGAAAAAGAACTCACACTAAGGAAAATGGTGCTTTCCTTAATGAAGAGAGTTTATTGGAGAAGTAAAGGATCTCTGTACACAGAATTAACTAGACAGGAAGTGGTTTCAAATGTTACATCAAACAATTTAATTGTTGCTTCTCAAGACCTCTTCCTGGAATTTGAACGATCAATAATGAACGCCTCAAGCATTTTGAGTGGAGGTTGCAAACTAATGGTACCTATACTCCCCGCATAGCTTAATGCGAGAATGAGTTCATGGAAGAACAACACTCAAGACGTTGTGATCGAGAAGTTGAGATCAGATCCGATTTTGCAACCACGAAGTAAATTTCTTAAAGTTTACAGTTTTCATAAAAGCTTGAGGATCCAAAATGCAGACAATACAGTTACAGGCTTCAAGATATGTGATATTGAACGTGCTATCTGACAGTCAGCCTACTCATTACTTAAATTTTCAAATTGAAAATTTTTTGGTACCAACCACCACAAAACTGTCAATGAAAGACCATCGGTGGAAATCTTGCGCCCCTTTACATCAAACGCACAAATTATGTCATAGGGTTAAGTACAATATAAAAGGAATTGGTATGCTGTTTGCTTTATATTTAAACTTCCGGGCGATACCAGTAAAAATGCCCACTATAATCAATTACCTTTCCTGTTTATCAAACTTGACCCCTGATGAATATGAACTTCTCGATACAGTATACGTTTATAGTCGAACAACACAACATGCTGGCAATTCGATTGTGAGCCCAGGAACCATGTGGCTATTGTGTACATTGTTCGATACAAACTAAAAAACAAAAATCGCGAAAAAATCAGATGAAAAATTTTGTGGTGAAACAAGGCATTTACAACCTTAGCTTTTCGTATACAGTGGGTGCTTCTTAACACAAGGTATCAAAATGGTATGAACGAAGTAATTCCTATTCTACTCTTGATACTTGATGTCAGAAACGCGTTTACCAATTCAATTTGAAACATCATATGTGAGAACTCATCTGTCAAGCCTCTGAACAAAGTTAGTTAATATAAATTGTTGTAACTTCTCTTTTCAGACAAGATTCTCCTATTTTCTGTATCATTTACCCTCAGTTCAGTTGATTGATTGATTGTTTGTTTTTATTCTTGTTTCGATTGTTACACAATTGATTGTCGTTTGTACTTTGGAGTCTCGTAGGTAAGGCTCAAACAGCTGGACTCAGAAATCAAGTTCTTTCCTAACAACTAAAATAACGAACAAAGACTCATAAAGCACAACAAAACAAATACAATAAAAATTAAGAAAATACAACAATTTATTTAAGTTTACAGCACGCCAACAATCAACAGATAATTTGTACCATTCTTACACATCATACTGCCATTCGTAGGTCCCATATATATACCATCGGTCAGTTTTCACAAATTAACAATCCATTGCCCTTATTACATTAGCCACCTCCCCTTTTCAATATTTTTGCACAGATGGAATCGCATACAATATCAAACGAAGACAAACCTAGAAGTAATAACGACGACTTGGAGAATACCAACAGGCTATTGCATGATTTAGAAAGAAAACTATCCATTATCTCGAATGCTTCATCTACAGCCTCTTCGCAACAAACACATACGTCATCGGTGGTACACAATAATCAATTACTAGGATTGGGTAAACAAAATATTCAAAGTCAAGTTTTGAGGTATATAATAGACGAGGATAATGACATAGACAGACAACAGCGTATACACAATAATATCTTCAATCCAAACGAGTTATTTCAAGAGAGGAATCAAAAGTTCATGACCAAATTTACCAAAAATTATAATGATGATAATTACAGTAGTAGTGATAGTAATAACAACAAATTGATAAGAAAAAACTCCCTAAATTTGACTCAAAATAGACTAGAAAGAAACTCGTTTCAGTCGCAATCAGACTCAAGCACCCTTAATCACTCAATAAGTGGTATAGAAGTTGATGATCCATCACTAGATTCAGATGAAGAAACCGAATCTCAAAATGATGGGGAAGAAAGAGAGGAAGAGCCAAGATATGGAATTTTTTATAATGGGTACGCTGATGAAGATGATATTAGTGATCAAGATTCAGATGAAGTAGTAATGTTACCACCATCACCCCCAAGATCACCACCACGAGATTTGGATCCTGACAAACTATATGGCTTATATGAATTCTCTGGCCCTGACCCTTCGCATTGTTCAATAACGAGAGATGAGCCAGTATATCTAATAAATGATGAAGATAATTATTGGTGGTTGGTCAGAAAATTAACTAAAGATGAGCGAATAGCTAGAGTTCAACACGATGAAGTGGATTCTGATGATGAGGACGGCAAAGTTGGCTTTGTACCAGCTGAATGTCTTGAAACTCACGGTGAAAGATTAGCCAGATTAAACTGTTACAAGAATGAAAAATTGGAAAAGTCGCCGCAAAAGATTGATTCACAAGAAAGGTCCGTTAAAAAGTATAGCACAAATAACAAATCAGTTACTTTTGAGAGCTTAGGTGAATTAGAAGATGATGAAGTTGAAGAAATTGAAAATCATAAAAGTGAAGATGAAATACGACAAAATTTAGAACATTATAACAGTCTTACAGTTCCCGATTTCAACACTAAGAATGAACCTGAAATTTTGAGTGATGTTTATCCGATTGAAACTCCATTGATGGTATCCAAAAACCAAAAGAATACATCAATATCACCTACCCCAACTCTACAGCAACCAAGCTCATTTAGCGATTTATTTGTACAACCAAAACAGAGAAGTAGTGCTTCAATGTTTGATGATGTTTCAATAGGTTCTTTTTCTCCTGATACACCGTTAAAAGGAACAACATCATTAAACCTGGAAGTTATTGATGAAGAAAAAGAGGAAATCGCTCACAACTTAACAACATTGAGACGATCAGTGATACTAGATAGATTATCTAAAGTTACCAGTGACATACAAGAACAACTAAATTTACAAGAGATAGAAGATGATGATGAGAAAGAGGACAATGAGTTAGATTCTGATTATGATGACGAAAATGGATTTTCGTTTGAAAGTTATAGTCATGATTACTCCGTTGAAGAGATAGAAAACCAAGATTATCCTAATTCTGCTAAGTCAAGAGATGATCATAGTATAAAAGTGATTAGTAGGGTCGAATGTTCAGGTGTAAAGAAAACAAGCGATGAACATATCATAACGGAGATTAACAGAAGCGAGAGTTCGATAGAAAATAATGATGAAAAAAGTTGTTTTCAGACTCAAAAACAAGAACCATTTTCTGATCAATCGTCAAAATCAATCTCCTCAGAGCCCGAGAGATCATCTACAAACGATTCACTAGTTGGTCATCCTCCAAAAGCAAACTCGCCACAAGCTAATATAGAACTGAATGAGCATTCATTTGATAATCATTCATCATATTCGGCAACAGCACACGAGCAATCACAATTCAGAGAAGGATCATTTGAAAGTAATTCATCAGATTCAGTTTCCTCAAGAAGTAGGCATCAATCTGGAGAAAATGCATTTGAAAACGACGTATCTCGCTCAATATCTCCAGAGACGAATATAAAACTGAGTCAATTCTTATATGAAGATGGTAATTCAGCAACTCCACAGACCGATAGACAAGCACACTTTGCCGATTTTTCATCCAGTTTAATATATCCACACACAGATAGACAGAGGGAAGATCATTTTGTAGATTATTCAGCAAACTCATTATCACCAGAGACCAGAATATCTAGAGAAAACCTATCATTTGCCGAGTACTCCATGCACTTAATGTCACCGCGTCTAACCAAGATAATTCGATCATCTTCGTATCCTAGTACCCCGCCACCAATCAGTTGTTTACCTTCATCCCACCACCTCAGATCCCCAGCAGCACCAACACAATATTCAATCCAACAATTAACTTACAAGATTTTACCAAAGAGTACAACAAGTATATATGATGAAGTAAGTAGTAATGATGGCTCAAATGAAGACATTACGCCTTTGACTAGTATGAATTCTTTAGTTCCCATTGAAGAAAGAAGAAAACTGAAATCGGTACATGAAATGTTTATGCCAATATTAGGTAAGTTTGATGAATTAGCAGAAAAACTAGCCGAGCTAGACGGTATATTGAAATAGTAAGCGTTAAATAGGTTTTTAAACAGTTCAATAGTGTAAGTAACTTGGTAGATGAAATATGGTAGTGTAAAACTGTAACCTCATCTTCTCTTCTGGACCCACTAAAAAAATTTATTATATTACAGAAATTTTTTTTATTTTGCTTTTACAACCAAGTCTCAAAATCAACATAATTAATCTTCATTCACTTTCATTAAATTTACCCACGAAGCTGTTTTACCATCCAGTATCTCTAGTTAATCATGTCCTGGACAGCTGACCCACAAGCACTAGAGCAGTTAAAACACATATTCAGAGGAACTTTATCATCAAACAATGAAGAAAGAAGATTAGCTAATGAGGCTTTAGTTCAAGCAAAACAGCAGCCAGAGATTGAGAATTATTTATTTAATTTGTTAGTGTTGGATGATTCCACAAAATCTGATGTACGTGCAGCAGCTGGAATCAATTTAAAAAACAGTATCTTGAAACAAAGAAACAATGATAGGCAATACTTATTGAATAATATAATGACAGGATTAATTTCAAATGATGCATTGGTTAGAAATATTACTGGGAATGTCATAACTTCATTATTTATGATATATGGATTGGAAAATTGGAGTTCGGCATTAGGTAGTTTGTTAGAATTGGCAAATCATCAAGGTGGATCTGGATATTCATCTCAAGAAGCTGCAATGAGTGCATTGAGTAAAATTTGTGAAGATAGTTATTTGGAATTAGATAAAGATTTGAATGGTGAACGTCCCTTGAATTATTTGATAACAGAATTTTTCAAACTCATGAATCATCCTAGTTATAAAATTAGAGCATATGCAATTCATTGTATCAATCAATTTATTCCATTGAATTCAAAATCTTTTTTGGTTGTATTGGATCAATATTTACAGAAGATATTTGAATTGGCGCAAGATACTCATGATGAAGTCAAAAAGAATATATGTGCCGGTTTCTTATTGATATTGGAGAGTCAACCAGATAAATTAGTTCCTCATTTGGATGGGGTGATCAATTACTGTTTACATTTATTACAACAAGATACAAGTTCTGAAGTATCTCTTGAGGCCTGTGAGTTTATGTTGGCTTTAGCCACAGCAAAGGATATTAATAAGGTGTTTACCCCAGAGAAACTAAAGATAATATTACCTATATTATTAGAGAAGATGGTATACTCAGAAGAAGAAATTTTCTTGATTGAAATTGCAGACAGTAAAGATGATGCTCATGTAGCTGATAAAGATGAAGATATTAAGCCACAGAATGTTAAGACTAAAGATGCAAGGGCCACAAATGGCAATGCAAGAAACGGAACAGTTGATAATGAGTCCAACTCAGATGAAGAAGAAGATTCTGATGATGATGAAGAATTGAATAATTGGAGTTTGAGAAAATGTTCAGCCGCAACATTAGATGTATTAAGTGAAAATCTTGCTCAAGAAGTATTGCTCGTGACATTACCTATATTACAAGAAAAAATTATATCTCCACATTGGCCAGTTAGAGAAGCTGCCATTTTAGCATTTGGAGCAATGAGCAGTAGTTGTATGTCTTTAGCAAGAGATAAATTACCCACACTTGTTCCATTTTTAGTTGATAGATCACAAGATACTGAACCAAGGGTCAGACAAATTACATGTTGGACATTATCAAGATATTCAACTTGGGTGAGCGAAGAAGCCCATGAAGGTGGAGAATATGCAAATTATTTTCAACCTACATTCCAATCTGTAGTGAGTTGCGCTTTGGATTCTAAAAAGATTGTTCAAGAAGCTGCATGTTCCGCACTTTCGGCATTTATCGAAGAAAGTGATTCCCAGTTGATTGAATTTTATTTGGAACCATTATTACAACATTTTGCTAAGTGTTTTGAAGTTTATCAACGTAAGAATATGATTATATTGTACGATTGTGTTCAAACATTTGTTGAAAAATTGGGGTATGAAAATTTATCAAGAAAACCAGAATATATAAATACTTTACTCCCGCCATTGTTGAGTAAATGGGAAATTTTGGAGGATGAAGATACCGCCCTTTGGCCTTTATTGGAATGTATGGCATCAATTGCTGCTGCATTAAGAGAATTATTCGCACCATACGCCGTTCCAGTATATGAAAGAGCTGTCAAAATTTTATCCAATTGCATATTATTAGATCAAGAATATCAAACTGATCCCTCTATAGAAGCACCAGAAAAAGACTTTATGGTCACATCATTGGATCTTATTGATGGATTAATTCAAGGGTTTGAATATCATTCAATAGATTTAATTAATCAACATCATAAAGCCTCAAATTTAATGGAATTGTTATTAATTTGTTTTGAAGATTATAACACCGATGTTAGACAATCATCTTATGCCTTATTGGGAGATTTGGCAATATATACTATAGATTTATTAAAACTTAACTTACATACAATTTTTTTGAGTATTGGTAATGAAATTAACAGTCATAGCTATGAAACTTATCCAGTCTATAACAATGCTATATGGGCATTGGGTGAAATGGTGATAAGATTACCTATTGAAGAGTTCAAACAATATTTAAACAATCTTGTGAATTTATTAATTCCAGTTATAAATAGTAGCGATACACCATCTACAGTGTTGGAGAATTGTGCCATATGTTTAGGAAGAATGGGTATAAATGGCGCTGAAATTGCCGCTCCGAGACTTTCAGAGTTTATTGTTCCATGGTGTTCAAGATTTTTATACCTTGTGGATAATAATGAAAAAGAAACTGGGTTTCAAGGAATGATAAATATGATTAGTTTAAACCCTGATAATGGATTTGGAGGATTATCTACACAGCAAGGTAAAAAGAATCTTGCAGCATTGTTAGCATGTATTGGAAATTACCAAGAAGCACCAACTGAATTGCAACATTTATTTGTCGACTTGATAAATAATTATAAATTGTTATTGGGGCAAGATGTGTGGCTGAATCAAGTTTTAAATTTTATTGATCCTGAAATTAGAAATAGATTGAACGGATGAATTGGAGGGAAGTATATAGAAAAATTGTGTAGTATTAAGTATATAGATTTAATTGCTTTATATATTACAGAGAGAGGGCCTGCTCTTACTCATACAACACTTCATTGACCAATGTAATAGGAAGATCCCAAACACCACTTGGAGCTTTGTCAATATATTTAATAGCACACTCCATCATTTCCTCTTTCTCCAACTCATTGTTACCAGGAAATACAGAATTTTCATCAACAATGGTCCGCACGTCATTCAATTTCAAGGTTAACACTTCAGTATTATACAACGCTAGCATGCAATATAAAAATAGCATCAACATTAGCGAGTACGATGGAATAGCGACACTCCAATATTTATCAGGATAGTAATATATCAGTAGTTTATGTAGTATGTATTGCGGTATCAAAGTCCACGATATCCATAGTATGAGCGCTAGGGTACTTAACACGTATATCGAAAAACCCCTATATTCAGCTTGAGATTGATGGATGTTTGAAACTGTAACATCTGATTCTCTCGCGAGCTTGTCTTCTTGTACTTGCACTCTTGGTTTTGGTGAGCATGATCTCGATAGAGAGGATATTATGTTGATATGCAATGATGACATGCTGGTACGAGTTTATTGAGATGTGGGTAAAGGGTTGTATACTTTTTTTTCTAGTGATCTAATGATCTGCATGTTTGTGTTGTATATTATAATAAAGCTACAAAAGATTCTCTAAACCAATTGTTTTCTTGAACCTTTGAAGAATAATTGTACAATAGTGATTTGTAAGAACGCCATTCCAACCATCAACAAGACTTCGAAAATAGAGAAGTAGTAAATTCTACTCTCTGTTGATCTAACAGTTGCTTGATTTCTGTTATTTCTTGTCTTGTAGTATTGTAAAGTCTTTTCTAAACCTTCCAATTGTTGCTCAATTTTATCGACTGTATGCAGCATACTTTCAACGTGAGCTAACGGTTTGACATTTGGTTGATCTGGCAAATTAGCTCTGAAATTTTTGGTGTTTTCAGAATCTTCAAATTCAATTTCAAAGTCTACAACTTTTTCAGCAAATGTTGACATTGTGTTTGAAAAACAAAATTCATATTCTCCAACGTCTCTAGCTTGGAATACAAAGTCTCCTTGTCTCTTTTTCAGTTCTTGGTATTGGATGTTACCATTTGGATCGGTTATTACATAATCTACATCAAAGGATCCTCCACTTTGTACTGCAAAATAATAACGGATTTGAGTCGATGGTTTTTCAGTGAACACATAAAAACATGATTTTTCTTGAGCTCCTAATATGAATGTGAATGCTGATGCTGAAATTAATTGAGATAATCCTAATATACAAGCTAGTAATTGAAATAACATGACGAACGAAGCTGCTGTTCCTGTAGTGGTTGTATTTAACTGGTTGATCTATTTGTTGGAAATTAAAATTTTTTTGGTGTTCGTGTTTTTGTTAACAGCGAATTCAACCACGACGAAAGACGTGTTGATGTTAGTCGTGCAATACGAAACAGAAATAGAACGTATAACAACCTACTAACTAGTACTCAGCATGCTGGATACAGCTTGTTGACTCAATCCCAGTATGAACTAAACGATATTCGTTCACTGAAGTATGAAGTGGTTCGCTCTTGGGGTCCCCAGCGAAGGAGGCTTCATGAAAGAATCGAGAGCTTGTATAAAATGGTGGCAATCTTGTTGATAAGTCAAATAAATCATTAAATTGAAGTATTTACAAGTATATACACATGAATCTATTGTTCTGGGTGAAGATAGATCATCTTACCAGAAGCGTCAAAACCAATTGGTCTATCTTTCTTTCTATCTCTTCTAGAAGCGCCATAACGATGACCAAAAGTTCCAACTTCTTTAACAGTGAATCTGAAGAGTTTGGTATCCCCTTCTCTCTTTTTACCATATAAAACGTCAACTTTTGTATCGTCGATGACTTGTTGCTGCTTTCGTGCTTCCTCCAAATTGAATTCAGTTAATTTCTTCAAGGTTTTTTCAGCAGGTTCTAAACCCAAAACCTTAGCGGCATCAACTGGTCCAAAAGGTTCCGATTGTTCAATTGTCAAGAAACGATCAGTCAATGTCTTATGTGGTGTTGGAATTTCAGTTAAATTATCAGCACTATAGCCTCCGTTGAACAACGGGAAGATACGTTTCATTATAGAAGCATAGCTCTTTAAATCTTCAGCAACTTTTTCCTATTAAGAAGCGTTAGTATTTACTAGGGTCGCATCAATGATATTATTGTTGTTGAATTTTTTTAACGTCAGGGCTTGAAACTATAACCATCTGGTATGTCTTAAAGACTAATCGAATATAATAAAGGCAATCTCATCATTAAAACAACAACTATATCCAGGAAAAATTATACGTACATTTGCAACAAAGCTCTTTTCAATTGATCTTAATTTCAAAAGTGCTTCAACTCTTTGAAGATTGATTCCGTATTTATGTGCAATTTCTTGAGGATGCAACCCATTCACATCGGCGTCATCCACAATTTGTTCCTTCAAATCTTCCGGTATTAAATATGCCGTCTTTGTGAATGTATTATTTGGAAATGGGTGTAGTGAAGGGTCCCTACTCCTGGACATTGTGGAATCTCTCACATTCCTGCTTTGTTTTCCACCTGGGAAATTTCCTACTAAGGGTTTTCCGTCACTTACTATATAGTTTGGTCTGTTATTTTGAGGTGGGTAATAGTATTTGTTTTTGTAGAAATCACCTGTTATACTTCTGGGTCCAAGGAATTCCTTACACTGTTTCAATAATACGGTTTTATCCATAGTAGCTCTTCTATTGAATCTAGATAAACATGCTGTGTTGGAAAATGTTCTTGATGATTGTTTCAGTATGCTGGCTGTTTTGGCCACTACCGATGATTTGGAATGGAACATGCTGCTATGTACAAGCTAGATTTCACACTATCCTTCTGAATTCTGTCGTAGGTTCTTAATGTGTATTGAAAAAATTTTTCTCTGAAAAACGAAATGTTGATATCGCATACGACAATTCTCGCGACAATTTATTTATGACGACGACATTATAATGTCGTTTAGTTACTATATGTATAAAAAATTTTAGGAGGCTGTCTACACAATAAACAAACTCTATTCATTCAAACACACAGAGCTATCTGTTTATAGCATTTCATACAACCTTAGCATATAGTTTAACAGCATACTTGTGTTGCAGATCTGATGACACAAGAATTACTAGCATCTACATATCATCATCATCATCATCCTCATCATGATCATCATCCTCATCATGATCATCATAATCACCCACAAGACAAACAATCTCAATCACAACAGGAGCTTCACGCGTCTAATATTTTACAACCTCAGCAACATACACAGAAGAGGAAACATTCTAGTGAAGAAGATGACCCATTTAAAGATAGATCCCAGAAAATACTTGAAAGAGAAAGCGAGTATACTTTACAACAGCTAACTAATAAATCATTCATCAGAAATCAAAACTTGTCAAAGTCTAGATCACCTAAAATAGATCATAAGGCACAAGACTTAAATGGCTTTTCCAACACAACTTTCTATCAAGCTACTGATACATATGAAGAGGCCACAAGTACTCAGCAGATAGAGGAACTAGAAGATGAGGTCAGTTTAGAGGTATTGGAGGAAATGCAAAAACTAGAACTTCATTTCCCTATATTATCTACTGACTACAGGCTCATCGACAAAATAGGGGAGGGTACCTTCTCTACAGTTTACAAAGCAGAGGCATTGAATGGCAAAGTACGGTTAAACTCAGATGTTTGGAAATCACCACCATTGAAGAAACAGAAAACAACCACGAAACCAAAAAGAAAAAACCCAGTAGTTGCTCTAAAACAAATTTACGTCACATCTTCACCAAATAGGATATTTAATGAGTTGAACTTACTTTATATGCTTACGGGAAATTCTCGTGTTGCCCCATTATTAGATGTTTTACGTTACCAAGATCAAATCCTAGCTATTTTGCCATATTATCATCACTATGATTTCAGAGAGATTTACCGTGATTTACCTATTAAAGGTATAAAAAAATACTTATGGGAGTTGTTCCATGCATTAGATTACGTTCATGATAAGGGTGTTATGCATCGGGATCTAAAGCCAACAAATTTTCTATACGATCCATTTAAAGGGAAAGGGGTATTAGTAGATTTTGGATTAGCTGAAAGAGCAGCACCTCCAACTTTATCATCAATTTCAAGTTCAACTGCATGTCCATGTTTATCCAAAGATAAGTTGATGTTAAGTCGATCTCACTCGAAAAGACTCAATGTCAAAGGTGCATACCCCAAAGCTGATAATAGACCACCCAGAAGAGCTAATAGGGCAGGTACAAGAGGTTTCAGAGCCCCTGAAGTTTTATTCAAGTGTACAAATCAAACAACAAAGATAGATGTATGGTCAGCAGGTGTTATGGGATTATCCATGTTTACTAGAAAGTTCCCTATATTTAATTCTCCAGATGATACAGATGCAATCCTGGAGTTGGCTTGGATTTTTGGATATGATAAGATGGTGAAATGTGCAGAACTACATGGATGTGGATTGGAAATATCTATGAGTGAAGTTCAGAAATGTAATGGCAATTTAATCAAAGCGTTGTATAATTTCTTACGATACGAAGTGGTGAATGGAAGCTTTCCTGATGATAGTGTTGTGTATGAAACTATGCAATTATTCAATGAGACGGGTGATAAGTTTGTTAAGCCAACATATAATGGGGAAGGTTTACCAGAGGATGAGAAGTTGAAAGCTAGTGAGGAGTTCAAGGAAGCTCATGATAATTATAAAGATCATAAGTATTTAATGGAATTACTTTATGCATGTTTCAAAATGGATCCGGTAAAAAGATTGGATTCTAAACAAATTTTAAAGCTACCATTCTTTTACGAACTATCACAATTAGATGAAGAAGATGAAGAGGTTATCCTTTAAATTTGCTAATAATTATACTCATATATATATATATATATATAATGCACTCTAGAAAATACACAAGCTAAAATAGTAAATAAAACACACATTAAGAAGTAAAAAAATTAATCGTCATAAATATCGTAACTATAATCATCGTAGCTTTCATAATCACCTTCATCATCAAACAGTGTTCTTCTAGATCTTACTCTGGTGTTTATAGGTGTTGTAGTCGGTGTAGTATTTGTCGAATCAGCCACTTTTTTCAAATCTTTGCCTATTTTGTCATTCATCATAGCTTTGTTCCATCTTCTGTTTAATTTATTGATCAATTCGTTTTGTTTAGATAAAGTTTGTAATATTGGTTGATTTGAAGGGATAATAGGCGAAGTTAGTGATTTTTTATGCAGTAATGAAGTTTGAAAGAATTTCGATTCTAGTAAATCACTAGGTATTGGTGGTGATAATGGAGGCATTGCATGAGATGAAAACGAGTTTGTTGTCGTTATTGTTGAGGAAATGCTACTGAATAACTCCATTTGTAAGTCTTTTGAAAATGCTAATTTTCTTTTGATATACATTGATTGTTGAATTAAATTATTTGGTTTAACTTTTTTTAAACTATTTGGAGCTTTGGAGGCGGTCGCCTCGGATGTTAGTGATATGGGACTTGGGTCATACAATTTTGAAGGTATGGGTACTGATTTTGGACTAGCATTTGAACTTTGGAAAATATTCGTCGTATACAATGTAGGTGAGGTGGGTATATTTCTTGACTCATCAAATTTGAATTTGAAGTCTTTGTTCAAGCACAATGGTTCCTCTTTGCTGTTTCTTCTTTTCAATCTACGTATTGGCTTTAATATTGATCTTGTAGGTGTGTGGGTTTCTAATTCTGAGTCATCATCAGAGAGTATAGCACTACCCTGATTCTTTTTATTAGAAATAATATTATTCGAATTATGAGCATAGCCATGATGATTTGGGGTATTGTTGTGTGAGGTAGTGGTTGCATGGGCTCCTGTCATAATCATTGGATGACTGTTTAGAGAGACCAAACTTGCTGAACTATTATTTCGTGTATGAGGTTTTAAATTATCATCGATAGAAACAATAGAGTTTCGAGGACTTCGCTCTAAACTAACGATAGACATGCTTCGGACTGAATTCGGAGTTGGTGTAATGTTAGTAGTGTTGATGTTTATTGACGATGATGTAGATGCTGAATTTGCGGTGCTTAAAAGCGGTGGTGGGGGAATGTGCGAAGGGAGATAGGAAGATAAATGGTGCAAAGGTAGATGTGCTGACTGTATATTTGCCGTAGATTGTTGCGGAGTGGAAGATGTGGAGTTGCTACTGCTTGTGTTATTCTGTGACATGGACTGGTTGGACGTTATTGAGTTGACAGATGATGAACGCTGTCTGGTATATGTTGATGACATTTTTACTAATGAATCGGTCGATAGATGCTATGCGTATGAATGAAGCAGAACTCAAGTCGTATTACTAGAAGCTAAAAAGAAATCAGTTGTTATTGTTGTCCCTCTTTTCTTTTTATCAATTCTGCTTCTTCTGCCCTTCTTGTTGTTGTTGTTGTCTTTGGACTTCCTGGCTTGTTTTCCAATTGTTCCTGTTTTGATTGATGATGCGAAAGAAAAAGAAATTACTACTAGAAGAAAATAAAGAAGATAAACCCTGACATATTCCATCAGACGATACTTTTTGTTCGAAACAAAGAGGTTACACTAAGACTTCCCAATACTTTTAATACAATACTTTTACTATTATACATTTAATATAAATATTGTTTATTGTCCAATCGGACAGTTTCTTAAATATTCAGCTTTATTTTTCAAGACTCTGACCGATTTAAAGAAAATTTCTTCTGGTGGCATAGCACCGGTGGATTCAACGTTAAATATGAAATAGTCTCTTTGTCTACCTAGTTTTACTTTACCTTCGAACTCAGGGTGTCTCAATACTTCACGAGACACAGTGTCTTTTCTTGCATCCTTAACATATGCTTCGCCGTTTTTATTAATTCCAATTACACCGGGTGGGAAACATTTTTGAAATTTTTTGGCCAAATCTCCAACTATGGGCTCTTTTATATCTATAACTGGGAGCAATCTATATGATGCAGTATCAACTGGAGAGAACTTCGCATGATCTGACCCAATACCTAATATACAATGAGCTCTAAATGAAATTTCTTGTCCTGGTCTTAATTTGGCTAATAAGATGTCTGGATCACATGGTACTACTGGACTGTGTTTAAATTTCTCTAATTGAGTACCATGAGGTTCAAATTTCAAGTCTTTAGCATACACGTTAGAATTTCTGTACAATTCTTTTGGATCAGTGGAATTCTTTGGCGCATGAGGGTTCCTTGTACATGTAACATCTAATGATAAAACTATGGTATTATCTTCTGTATAACGATCATTTTCGTCGACTGTTTTATCTACCCAGCTTAATACGTCAGGATCAACTTTCAATGGAACTAATCCAATCCTATGTGCCAACACTTCATCTTGTATTACTGACGTGTTCATGAAAACATATACAGCTTCAGCAGCAACTGATGGCACTTCGGCAATCATGATACGTCTGAATGCATTAGCGATTGATGTATCAATATGAATCAAATCAAATGTTGCTACTCTTTCACTGATATTTGTTATATCAATCTCAAAGTTTTGTTTAAACTTTTCTATATCCCATGAATAATCTCCATTTTGTTGATGTCCGGGAAAATCAGTTGACGATGTATTTGTAACTCTATTATATTCTATACCAACTATGTTATTGTCTGACATGTTTGTCCTCAGATCTGTCTCGATGGGTTTTGCTAGATCTTCGATGTGCTAATTTTTTTTCTATATGAAGACCATCTCTTTCACGAATTGGAGATTTATCACTTAGTAAGACATCAACACCTATATACACGACTACATAAACATCACCCAATACCATAAAACTACTTCAGCTAGAGGGTCAAGGTGAAAGAGTTTATTGTGAAACGTACCTGTAGAGTGCGAAATTGGCGTTCATTCATTGAGCTCTAGTATTTCTTTCAGTAATATACTTCAATAATTTGAAATTTCCCAACTTATAATCTATACAAACATACCTGGAGTAGGGAATGCTCCTGGCATTTGATTTATACTACTATCAGAACTCGGTGGTTGCAAATTGACTTTGTATTCCATGACTTTTTTGATGTTTTTCAATATGTCAATTGTAAGTAAATAAACTTTCCCGTTATATCCATCACCTTCAATATGAGCTTTATCTATCTGTCCCATGTCTTCAAGTGTCTGAGGTTTCAGCTCCAATATTTCAGAGTCATCTATGACACCGACCAAATTGTGAAACACTAACTGAGCCACAAACACAAGTAAATCTAACATAATCAATTCAAATCTATTATATGGTAATCTTTCACCTATAAATTGTACAGACATCCCTCCATGTAGGTACCTGTCTTCGCTTGGGCTCTTATGATATACCCCGAAAATAAAATGACATACAATACAAAATAAGTTTCCCAATATCAATCCTCTAAGGGTAATTTTTATAATTGATTTCTTATGATCTTCAGATAATTGTAATCTTAACGCTGGTGAAGGGAATATATTTGCAATTGATAAATGTATAGTTGCCCTTATCACTAATCTGATAAATGATAAATCTCGTAGGTATATTAAAGCTATTAGGAAAACTTCTATTACTTGGGTTGATTCTCTTAGATTTGTTAGGAAAAACTTCTTTCGTTTGTATAAGATAGATGCATTGTTTACTATAGTTTCCTCAACCGTGGGGTATTTTTGTGATTGAAACTCCCGAAGTTCATCCTTTAGATTTATTTGATGATGCATTTGATGGGTTAAATGAATGTAATTATGTTTGATTACGAAAATTTGGCTTTTAGGTGGAACAAGAATGTCTAATTTTCGGTGGAAAAAACTCCATGTTCGACTGATCAAAGCAGTGCATCAATCTCATCAAATGCTACTGACTTTAACTTTGACGAATATAGGAGAGGATTGAAATAACTGTACTTCTGTTCAGTTATATTGATACCGATGTTATATTGCGTCAGCATGTAATGTGAAGAAATATATAAAGTTTCTAAAATGCTTGGTTTTGGATTTGGTCTATCGAACTCCATAAATCTGTTACCAAGAGCAACCCACTGATAGCATCAATGCCTATAAAGCTAAGAATCATCAAATTTACAAATGTGATCTATATATGTCTCAAGTAAGCATTCGATGACTTTACGATCACTGAAATAGTACGAGGGAGAAGAGCCCGATCCATTCTTGAACTACTGGAATTTGATATATCTAGATCGTATCAATTCATTGTCTACTTTGCCATTTTTAATAACTCAATATCACCGACTTTGACAAAATCATATATCATATTGGATGAAAGCTTTTAAATCTGCTTGAGTAATTGCCAATCTTGTTAAATTACTAGTTACTTTCATACATCGAACAGCATCATGCTGCCTAAAAAAGACCTACTTATACTCTAAAAGTTCACTAAAGCACCAACAATAGCTTCAATAATAATATCAATATGTTTCTTTTCGATATCAAACTGGGGGCAATCACTATATGATCTCCATTCACTCCATCAATTGTACCCCTACCAGGATAAACAACACCCTTTTTTCTAACTAAATAAACAATTTCGATTGCAGCATTTTTCTTAGGATCCATTGGGTCCAAAGTATCTTTTTGAAGTGAACTCAACGCCCCAAAAGAAACCTCTACCACGTACATCAGCAACCGTTTGCAAAACCAGCACTTTGTCATTTAATTATTGTTCCAAATATTTGCCCATATTTTTCACATTTGAAAGCAATTGATCCTTCTCGATTATCTTTTGTACTGAATTTGCAGCAGCACAAGAAAGGGCAAAGCTTTGATATGTGTGTCCACAATTGAAACAATTACTTCCATTTTCTAGAGCCTTTAGAACATTTTCTGTGAATATGACGTATGATAATGGAGAGTAACCACTTGATATAGCTTTACCACATGTTGTAATATCTGGTACCGCCCCTTCTTGCTCCCATGCAAAGAAAGTGCCTGTTGTTCAAGTGTAATACTTCCGTAACATTTAATTCGATTTGCAATCACACAAGTATACGGAACATCATGACATTCCAATATGCGGTATGTCGTATCATCCTGATGGTATGACTCCGTAACTTCAACATTGCAAATCGTCCCATTTCATTGCTACCACAATTGAGATATTCTATGTATAAATCATTGGCAAGTTTGTTTCTCAATGATTAACAATTTTCACGAAAAGTAGGTGAAAATTTTCTTACATTTTGTATATATTAGATCCTACTCCTTAGTCTTTATTTAGGATAAAATACAAATCACGAAGGCTCATTGCATAATTATCGGTATTACTACAGTAGAATAACACACTCTACAACTAACTTTGTAACGCAGATAAGAGAGAATTACACCTAAGGGTTTAAAAATAGAATTAGCTAAATATAATATAAGAAATGAAATTCATCTAAAATATATAGTATTACCAATATTTGGGATTCGATTAAAAAACCCAATATTAGACGTAACGTGGCTAGGTGAAGACCAAATTATGCTTCCAGAGTTAGTGCGATTGGTTTACAAAATTCGTTCCCGAATATTTAAAAAGAACCTTATTAGAGAACGCAAAGACGTTGTTCGGTGACAGAATTGAAAACTTGGAGAACATCGTCGAGAGTAGGAAGGACAATCATTTCATTTAACAAGGGGAAGATGTTGTATTTTAGAGTTGAGTTGGATGCAAATACGATCACATGTCCAGAACGTGATATTCACACCTCTTATTACATCCGTCAAGATTATTAACTTGTTGCTAGTTATATGCCAATATCTACGATCATACGATACAATATGATAAGAGCCCCGTATAAGCCATTCGAGTACCACAAATATGCCATGAATTTATCTTGTTTTAATCTCTGTTTATAGTTCAAAACAACCTGCTAAGTTCACAAGTTTTACTTGAATTATAAATTTATGATCCATGCTTCATAATTTAATACATCTCTGGTTATTGCATCCGCATCGTATCGATAGTTATACTTGCGGGTCCCTTGCTTGAGGTGCTACGCCATGAATTCATATAAAGAGAATGAATGAAAGATTATCACAAGATAGGTATTGTGTATCTTCCAGAACCCAATTCGGGTTACAAATATATCAAGCATTCACATATTTGAAACTGCCCACAAAAACGTCTATTTGAACCTTTTGCAATTATAGATGTTATACAAATCTACATATTATTTTAAATATATATATCTCATATCGGGTACAAAATTAACGCCTTTCTCAAACGTTGGTTCTAAATCCAAATTTGTTGAGAAATTACGAAATTTGAAAACCCGATTCTTTAGATTAATTTTTGACAACCAGTATGAAAACCACCTAAATACAATATGTTAATAGCCCCGTATGGGATTGACTGGGTACACCAATATGCTCACACAAGATTCATACATAATTGCATTCTATTTATTTGTAGAAAGTTGACCTATCTTTCTCAAGGTCCACAGAGAAAGTTCATACTTATTCCCTCTTCCCACAACACCGATTTTTAGGGAAGAAAACTTATTCATCGATTTTTATGACAGCATCACCATCTACATCTAACCTAAATCGTACATAGATTTGAAAATTCTAAGCGAGAATGGCCATACTTTCGACTACTGACACTTGAGTAGAAAAGTTCTTTAAGCTCTTTATGACGAATGGCTTTCTCTAGGCTATTATTCGAATCAAAAGTTTGGATAAAAACAGTTGTTTTCAATTTTGTCTTCAATTTCAAGCTATCTCAACATTAACACATACCAGTCCTTTCCCAAATTGCACCTTTTTTCGATTGATTTAAATAACTTCTAACAGTCAGTGCTTGAAACAATCCAGATTGAAGGAGTAGCCAGGAAAAGTTGGTCAATATCATTCAAGTACCACAAACCATAAAACGTCACTCATTATACCCTCGATGTCAAGATCACCTCAAAAAAATGATTAGTACATTCAAACTCAAACTTGAGTTAGTAGATGGCCCACGAACCTCAACGTCTTTTCGTCAGCTCTGCTTCACGCCATTCCAAGCCACCTGTTCTTCATCAAAAAATTGTTAACAGGTATAATACGTAGTAGTGCGAACTCCCCAAGAAGGAAACAACGAAAAAAAAACATTCTAGCAAAACATGATTCTCGAACAGTGTTACACCATAATTTTCATCGGTCATGAGTATATTCACATACCTCACAGATGAAGTAATCAAGGGATTCAAAAACGAGGGGATGGACCCTCTATTGGAAGTGTTAGAATCATATGAAGAACACAATCCTGAAAGTGAAGATATGGCAGCTGAATTATTCACTGAATTGTTACTCACATATGAAGAAAATGAATTAGAAGTTAATGATGTTGTATATTTCCTTTTTCAATCAATTAAAAATGACAATCTCGCTAGAATATTTTGTCAAATCTTGAATTCATTCCCCGCTTCGGAAAAGCTTCAATTTTTACTATTATTAATTAGCAAGAAAGAGAATATAATTAAACCAGATACAATTGCATTACACATTAGTACGGATTTCCTTCAAGAGCTGGAAGTTGTTCCCAAAGCGGCTTTGACAAAGTCTTTGAACGGCAAAATTAGAGATGAGTTTTATACCCAGAAGAAATACAATTTACTCCATGAAGAAGTCGAAGGCTATTCTAAGTTTATTGTTGAACTTTACACTATTTTCAGAAATTCAGATACTGAGTTGGAAGTTGACTATGCTTTGCAGGTGATTGAAAAACTAATTGGTCACTATAGTTTGGATCCTAACAGATGTTTAGACTTAATATTGGAGATTTATTCCAATGTGATAGTCGGTAGATTTGACTCTGCGATTGAATTATTGAAAAAAAGTAAATGGTGGCCAGCAAAGGAAAGTGATATTTCGTCATTATCCACACTATCAAAAGGTGGAAACGATGCAGCAGCTAAAATACTTGGGTTAAGACTAATGAACTACCCACAAAATAAAGATCTACCAGAAACATACAAAATTTTGATAGCAGTGTTAATCAAAGAGGGCTTTATAAGCTTTGGATCCATATATAAATACATGCGCCCAGACGACGAAGTCATGAGCGAATTAGAAGTAGAATATAATAAGAGATTGGATGAAGAGGTTTCAAAAGCTGGAGCAAATGCTCTTTCTCTCGCAGCTCCATTAGCTGACGAAGAGGAAGAAGAAAAGAAGCCAAAGAAGTCTGACAATACCAAACAAAATGAAAAAAGTATTGAAGATTCCTTATATTTGAATATGAAATATCAGTTCTTGAGAGTATTCTTGAGCAATGGTCTTTATTGGCCGTCTATATTCATACTTACAAAATATCCTTATTTGGCAAACATCGACTCAGAAATTCCTATACTACTTAGTAGATTATTTGACGCAATAATTGAACCATACTATAGTAAGTTGAAGATTTTTACTGAACAAGAATTACTTGACTTGCAAGAACCTAAGGGCATCGTCTATGCTCGTCCACATAACCAGGTGCATATAGAACCGATACCGATAGTTGAACTTCTCAGTTTCAAACCTAAAATTAAAAATTTTGCTCAGAAAAGATTTCACTATTTTTATAAAAATTGGAAGAAACAACTTCCCCTTATTGACGACTTTGAGTCATTTAAAAAAGTATCTCAAGAGTTTTTGAAATATAATGGTACAAATTTGGCTAAAAATATTGAATTATTCATGAAAATTTGTGAGATTGTACATTCTAGTTTAGAAGAAGTTGAAGATAAAACAGAGATCTTTCATTATTTCAGAAATTATATATTTCCAGTAATGCCATCTATAGAGGAGAATTCAATTGCCATAGATAAGGCATTTGCTATATTGGCTGTTTTCCCAAATGAGGATAGATTTAGTGTATACGGTGAGCTTTATAACAATTTGAGAAAGAATAATCCTTCAATCAAAATGGCTTGCAGTAAAGCCGAAAAATCCACAAAAGATATCTTAAAAAGGTTGTCCAAAGAAAATGTTCGTCCTATGATGAGAAGGTTAGCAAAAGTAAGTTTTTCTAATCCACTACCTTGCTTATTGACTATATTACAACAAATTGAAAGTTACGATAATTTAAATACTTTAGTAGTGGAGACTGCAAGATATTTCAATTCTTATGGTTGGGACAATTTGACAGTAGCCATTTTGATTAGACTCACCTCAAATAGAAGCAGTACTCGTGATAATGGTATGGTTGAGAAGCAATGGATACAATCTTTAGCTTCATTTATTGGGAAAATTTGTCAAAGATACCCAAAGGCTATAGACATACATACTATCTTATCATTCTTATTGAAGTCTTTCCACTCAGCAGATACCATAGGGTTATTAGTGCTCAAAGAAATGTTTATATCCATGGGAGGTATCCAAACCATTACAAACTTAACATTGCATCAAATTGATATGATTAATTGTGGTTCATCATTACAAAAAGTTGTTTACCGTACAATTGATGACTTGAGATACGATAGAGATGCTTCTGGAAAGCATCTCATTAAATGTTTCATTGAATTGAATGCAACTAATGAGCTTTTAATTCTACTATGTTCAATTTTACATGATCTTATTTACAATAGTGAGGAAACTCACTTGAAAGTTTTGGCTAGTAGAAGTGATGATCTAAATGCAGTTATTAGATTGTTCACTACTTTAATTGGATTTTTTGATGATGGCGAACAAAATTTGTTATCAATTAGTGAATTCCACAATAAGTATGGAGTTCCTATACCATGGGCATTTGAAATTTGGAGATCTAAAATTACCAACATTGAATCAATTGAATCACAAATCCCAGAGTTAACAACTGCTGAAATACCAAATGGATTATTTGCATACTTTTGGCAATTGTCTTTACATGATATCAATTACTCTGAAACACTTTACGACAACGAATTATGCAAACTTGAATCAAGTATTAGAAGCTTGAAAGACTCTATAGCCATAAATATCAAGGATAAGGATATGCCCAAAGCTACCATTGAAAAGCAAAGAAAAGATTTGGACGAAAATCATGAATTTTTGAAAACTATACCACAAGATAAAAGGCGTCATCATGATCAAAATAAAAATATTGATTCTGAATTACGAAAACTGTCAATCACCTGGTTTTCTGGCAACAAATCGCAATTAAATCAATTTCTTCAATATTGTATACTACCTAGAGCTATTCACTCTTCATTTGATGCCGTTTTCTCCTCAAGATTCATTTTCAAAATGCATGAATTAAAGACTGAAAATTACTCATTGATAGCAATTTTAGATGCATTGATTAAATCGAAAATTTTGTTTGGTACTTTATTCTCCTCAACTCCAACTGAAGCCGAAAATTTAGGATTATTCTTCGCAGACATTTTAAATACATTACAAGAATGGACAATTAAAGAGAAGTTTGATGAAGTCTGTTTGGGAGATTATTCTGATTTTAGAAAGTTACTTTTTGAATATCACTCCATCATCTTAGAGCAAGTTGAAACAGCGTTATGTGTAACCGAATATATGTCTCGTAGTAATACCATCACGTTTTTGAAGAACTTACTAGGTGTTTATCCTACTGTTGAAGATCATTGTATTAAGATTGTTGAATTGATTGAAAACATTGCTGCATTAGAAGAAAGAGAGGATTTGAAACTATCATCAGGTGCATTGTTAGGACATGTTAAATCAAGAGCTAAGAGGTGGGTGCCAATATGGGATTTTATACCTATAAGTGAAGAAGAAAAAGAACAGATCATGAAAGAAAAAGAAGAAGCCAAGAAGCGCGTAATTGCAGGACGTGAAGCACAATTGGAGAGAGAGAGGATTGCAAAATTAGCAAAAGAAGAAGAAGAAGCATTAAGGAAACGAGCTGCAACAACATTAGATTATGCATGTCAGAGACCTGTGTCGAGAACCAATACCAGGGGCACCAATTCCTCAACCGTGGGAAGATATGATAATTATTCAAACATTGCTTCAATTCCCAAAGAAACAATATCTGAACGTGCGGAGAAAAAGATAGAAGAAACCAAGGATGTGGAAATGAAAGGCACGGAAGAGAAGATAGAAGACGAAGATAAGTACGAAGAGGACTCTGCAGGCAAGGAGGCAGATATGGAAGAGAAAGTTGAAGAGAAAGTTGAAGAAAATGTAAATGAAAAAGAAAATGGAAGCAACGAAAAAAGGGAAAAAGAACAGATAGATGCCAAAGTAGTAGCAGGAAAGAAAGACGAAGAGCAAAATAAAACAAAAGAAGCAAGTGTAAACCTTGAAGAATCACTAGAACAGGAACCAGCATCAACTGAATCTGACAGATTCGGGCAATCTGATCCCGCATCATCCAACGTTTCAATACTGGAAAGAGAAATCGAAGAGAGACCTCAAGAGATGCAGCACAGGAGACCAAGAGCTCCATTCAGAGCACTAGAAGGGGAATTGCAAGAAAAGACATATGATGAAAGAAGCTTTGGAAGACGTGCACCCTTACCACCACAAGAAGAAATCGCCAGTCTTAAAGCTAGTTCCCAGGAGTCATCATTCGCTTCGCAACAAAAATGTTCCCCATTACCACCTCAAGATAGAATTTCAGAAAGAGTAGGATCTTCGGATTCGCCAGCGTCAAGATTTGATGCCAGACTATCTAGAGCAAAGTACCAACCAGTATATCAAAAGCCTAATTATCAACAATCAAATATACCACAGTCAAACTACAACATATCCAGACCTACTCAAATTCCACCACCTCCAAGTACACCACCTCCAAGAAATACTGGTTTTGGTGCAAGGGCATTCGGTGCAAGAGATTCAACTGTTCGTCATGATAGTTTTAGTAGTACTGGTAGTACTGGTAATTCTAGAGCTCCTACAGCGAATAGACCAGATGGTAACAATGGTAGGACCCCAACGTTTGATAACAGAGTCAACAGTGGTAACCCAAGAGCTTCTGGTCCTGTTTTTGATAATAGATCGAATAGAAACAGACATCCTACGTTTGATAATAAAGCAAATAAGAATGATGGTAATCAAAATGATACCGGAAATAGAGCTTCTGGTGGAAGATACGATAATAAAAGGAAAGCTGAAGGATATGGTAGTTGGGGTTATGATAAGAAGACCAGGTATTAAAAATCTATATATTTCTCTATTATGGCGCTTTTAACGAGTATTAATTCTTCATTTGCACTCATCTGTAATCTTTCTTCTTCATCCCCATCATCATCTCCGTGATACTTCGTCAAGAGTATAATTTATGGGTTTTTAAGTAGTTTCAATTCTTCGTCTAAAATCGCCTGGAATAATTCTTCTTCGTCTTTATCATTTTCATTTAATTTCGTTATTTTTAGCGGTGGTTCTTCTGGTGTGCTTTCTTTCTCCAAATTAGCTAAGAATATTTCGATTTTCTGTAGTTGATCATTATGCCATTGCAAATGACGTCGTAAATCATAATTTCGTAAAAATGTTCTGTCACACTTGGATTTTGGACATTTAATCTTCGTCGTGCAATCATTTGAGATCAATGCAATTATATCTAATTTTCTATCATTCAATGATGTATTCAATGAATGTATCGATCTTCTTGCCATCATAGTGTCTGATCTTACATCACTTCGCAAGTCCTCTTCTTCCTCCTCGCTCGTAACGACCACTAAATCCTCCAAGTTTGTCAAATCAGATCCCTTATTTTGTAATAAATCCTCAAGATCTTTTAACTGATCCGGCTTTAACAAGTCATCAGGTACATTTCCATCATGAAAGTTATCATAATGATCGATTAATTCAATCTTTTTAACAAATTTTCCAAGTTCACAATAGTTACACTTCCATAATTTTAACATTGTTGAATCATCATGACTTAGCAAATGAGATTTTAAACCTTGCCTCCCAACACAACCTTTCCCACATTTCGGACATTTAATCTTTGGATGCTCTTGTTTGACATGGAATTGTAAGGCCGACCAAGTTTTGAAATTCATAAAACAGCCGGATTGATCACACTGATAGGCAGGGGATTCACCATGATGTTTTAATTTATGCTGGGCTAATTTCAACGGACGCGCGAATGCCTTATCGCACTCCCTACAAGTTAGTGTTTTTTCATGCACAGATAGTATGTGATGTCTTAATGATTGATGTTTGTAGAAGGACTCATCACATCCTTGATATTTACACTTGAACGACTTTGTATGTGTTATTTCATGACGCTTCAAATGTTGTTTGGTGTTAACGCCTTTCCCACATATGGAGCAAACAAACGGCTTGCTAGCAGAATGTGATAATAGATGAGCATCAAGATGAGACTTTCTCAAGAATGACTTATCACAGTTAGGACATCGAAATAATCTTTGATTTGTATGTGATCGTAGGTGTTGATCTAGTAACGATGGTCTATTATAAGCTTTGTCGCACCCCTCTATGTTACAGATGTACTTCTTTGGCCGTATTGACGACCCAGTTGACGTTACTGATGATATTGATTGCGTATCTTCTTGACTCATGATAGACAAGTTGGCGAACGGACTTTTATCTACTTTAGATTTTTTTTTTCGTTTTTAGTGAGAAATGACGATACAAAGTAATGATTAAGGGGTGGCAAATAGCTTGGATAACTGAATGATGATGTAATTCAAAGTTGGTTAAAACATTCTGGAGAAAATTAGTGATTATATAATTACTTTGTATAGATGTGAAAATCTGTTTGGTATGAAGTTATAAAGTTCGAACAGATATTAGCATCAGAGAAAGAAAGCCGGAAATACCTCTTAAAGAAAGGCGCTTTCATTTTTCAACTGTTGACAGGCCAGACTGTGTTTCCAGCCGTTAGAACAATACAACGATTTTGATGTGTTTTACAAACTACTAGCTGAATTGATTTACTCAGAAGGTGGGGATTGGTAGACGTAACTGTGTGAGATACCAAGTGGTGCACTTATATTACATGCCGATATCCCTTGCATCTATCTCCTTTGCCTAGTTTGGAAGCTCAAATGTCTTGATACTGCTATAAGTGCGAGAGTGATTCTTTACCGCAGTCATTCAACAGTTGCAAAAACCGGTTGTATGAAGTTGTGATGGGAACGGCAGTGATCGGGTTTATTTGCTTTGGGTAATTAAAATATTTCACACATTGTGTCACAGATTTAAAGACTCCTGTTAGTTCCATGGAATCCATTCCTGATCATTACTTCCACCTTGAAAGTTCACTAGCTGATTACTGATTATCTCAGACTCTAGAAAAATATGAACAGATCTTGTGATTGGAGTGCACATCTTATAACAGGAAATATCGATGTCAACTACTGACTAATTTCCAGTTGTGTAACCATCACTTGCAGATTCTCTCAACTTTCCTCAAATCTAAAATTAATGGTGCAATAATAATAATAACTAATTATTTCTCTCTATAAAGTAATAACCCGATCATACGTCAAAAGCTTGTCTCCGGAAGGTATATTGATTACATCGAGGACTTTACAATCGAGAGCTTTAAATCTTGTAGTATTTGTCTAATCTGCAGAAGGACAAGTCAATATATGCATGAAGACAGACTCTGGAAACGCAATCTACTTTTGGACCAGCATTGTTGACATGTAGTATTTGTGACTGATATATATCTCTCTCTTCGAGTACGGCTACCGAGCTAACACTGTAGTTATCAGTTAGTCAAATGTTAGAACCATCCGACAGCTGGCCAGGATTTTTGTAAGTCAACTGCAAGAAATTACACTTTGCCAAGTCTAAAAAGCAAACAGAAAGTCCAGCCACAGAGAAGTAACAAGTCCTTGCCCAATCAACACAAGGAACCCCTTTGCAATTCACATCGATTGATTGAAACTTAGTAATAATTTCTTGCTTACCGAGACTTCGAAATTGAGAGAGAAATAGAATGGAAAAAATATCTAATCATACAGCCACCAATTCAACAATCCACTTACTTTTTACAGTCTCTTATTCATTCCCACTAGACTCCATAGACCTAGTATAACTAAACTAAATAAATCATGGGTATTAATAATCCAATTCCAAGAAGTTTAAGAAGTGAATCAAAGTATGTATAATTGTTGGCCAACTTCCTCCTTCAACTCCCCGAATTAGTTACTAACTGATTAAACCAGAAAAGCAGCCAAAGTATTAGCGTCCTTCGTCAAACCCAATCAAGTCGCAGGACCGGATCAAATCATCCCACCAAGAATATTGAAAAATGCAAAGGGTTTAGCTATCATAACTGTTTTAAAAGCAGGTTTTTTATTTTCAGGAAGAGCAGGGTCAGGTGTAATTGTAGCACGTTTACCCGATGGATCATGGAGTGCACCATCAGCAATTGTAACAGCTGGCGCAGGAGTTGGAGGTATGGTTGGTGCAGAATTGACTGATTTCGTATTTGTGCTTAATACCAAATCTGCTGTTGATTCTTTTGCACAATTGGGTTCAGTTACTTTAGGCACGAATGTTTCGATTGCTGCTGGTCCATTGGGAAGAAGTGCTGAAGCTGCTGGTACTGCTTCCTTAAGCTCTGTATCTGCGGTGTTTGCATATTCTAAAACAAAAGGTTTGTATGCTGGTATATCTTTGGAAGGATCAGCTATCTTAGAGAGAAGAGAGGCAAATAGAAAATTTTATGGTAGTAACTGTAAAGCAAGAAACATTTTAGCAGGACAAGTTGACATTCCACCAGCTTGTGAATCACTTATGAGAGTTTTGAATTCAAGAGTTTTCAATAATAGAATGGCATATGATGAAGAAGAAGATGAGTATTACAACGATGATTATTATGATGATATCCCTGATGACTTTTCTGATACTACATCGGATTACAGCTCACGTTCAAAAAGTCGCCGTGGATATGGAGCTGGGGGATCACTGAGAAGAAGGGAATATTCCGATGAAGACGATTATTATTCAGATGATGATTACTCATCTTCACGAAGAAGAACTTCAACAAGAGGAACATCTGCAACAAGTGGAGGGAGAAGAACATCAAATTGGGAAGATGATATATATGATTCAAATTATAATGGAAAATCTAGATCGAGAGGCAATAGTGATGTTGATAGATTAGGCTCACGTTTAGGAAGTGCAAGGTTGTCACCACTGAAGGCAGGAAGCGGTGGAGCACCTTCCAGACCACCAACTTCTTCAAAACCTAAATTTGGAGGTGCATCTAAGACAAATGCAAACCAAGCAATTGCTTTATATACATTCAAAGGAGAACAAAGTGGAGATTTACCGTTCAAGAAAGGTGATGTTATTGATATAATCAAAAAGACTGAAACTGTTGATGATTGGTGGACTGGTAAAAATAATGGAGTTACTGGAATCTTTCCCGCAAATTATGTTGAATTGATTTAAGGTTTAATTTGTATTATCTTTCTTTTTTATATTTTGATAAAAAGTGTTTGTTATACTTTATCTCTTTAGCTTCAACTGCATTATTATAATTTGATATTTTTTCAATAATTTTAGTCTTATTCAGAAACCTCGAATACTGTAAGTAAATTACATGAAATTTTGTCGTTTCACCAACAGGTACAAATTTCCACGAAATTAATTTATCAATCTTTTTGAAAAACGCCACTAATTCCTGTTCGGGAACAACCGAAGGAATACCATAAACAGTCAAGACAATTCTAGGAAACATTTCATATTTAATCAACTGCATATTCATTTCTTTGTAGATTTTCAAAACTTCTAGGTTCTTAATCAGATAAAACCAATCGCCATTGCTCATAATCATATATATCCCAAATAAGGGGGCTCTTAAAGTCATCAATAGATAGTGAAAGTTTGCATTTTTGCAATGAATAAACAATGCATCATCTAAATGCTGCACGTAGTTCAAATTTACTTTGATCTCTTGATATAATTGAGATAAGATGTGTTTACAATTCTCTAGACGAACATATATCAAAATATAGTTTGACCACTGGGATGGGATTTTCAAAGACCACGTACGTTCTTTGAATTTTGGAGGTTGTAATATATCATATAATGGGATTTTTATTGTGATTGTTTTGACATTTTGGTTGCAAGATTGATCGATTGTTTTCTCTTTTAATCCAAGTAGGGTTCTCAATGAAGTTGACTTGATTGGCAATTCATCATCTCTGTTTCTCTTGAATAAGGGCATTGGATGTATCATTGATTGGTTGATGGATTGACTGATTAGCCGCTGAAACATCAATTTTTTGCAACACATTTATTCTCTAAAAAAATCTTTATACGTCTAATCTAGTTTGAATACTTCGTTTATGAAATGAGCCACGACGACTTTTCCTTCCTCAAAATTGGGGTCAAAATGTCTAACGATAGCAGCAGCATGAGTTGAAAGCGTGTTTCTTAAAATAATAGGATATTTCTTCCATCTGATTGTATTCAATTTCTCCACAATGAAAGATTGATTAGAATCCAATTTTATAGGTGGAAACGTTTTTGAATGGGACTCTTTCCAATTCATTGCCCCATACATATCTTCCACCAAAGTTTCCTGCTCATCTTCTATCTTGTTTGAAATTTCGGCGAAATACGACTTGTCCTCATTGTATTCATATAAGTGTAATAAGTTGTTTGATTTCTTATTTGAGAATGCTCTCACCCTTATATTCATTCTTATTTTTTCAACGATTGAGGATACAATAAAAGAAATGGCCCAGAATGGTGTATAAACAACAATAGCTCCTATAAGTTTTAACCAGTTCAATGTTTTCCAGAAAGACCGTATCTTGCTCTTATCATATGTTTGTGAGTTATCTCTTTTTTCATAGTATAATGGTTTATTCACATCAATTACGGTTGGCTCATATCCTTTCACGTATTCTGCCAGTATATTTTTTGGCAGTTTGTTATACATTGAATTCACTGCATCTTGCAGTGAGATTGAGGAGGTGAACCATGCACATCTCCTATCATTTACAACATTTGCGTAAAGTGATTTATACTTAAAACGTTGCAAACTCTTGTAAAATGTTGATTTGGGATCTGCCATCCACACCAATAAGGGCTTATTGAACTCACCAACCTTATCTCGAAGGAAAAACTGCGAACCAGTGATTAACAAAAACATAGGAGCGAATCTGTTGTAGATCCGAACTGATAGGTTCTGAGTTTGGGGATTCAGCACACCCACATGAGGAGTACAAAAAGTCACGAAGTTAACTGGAGCCACAAAATTAAAATAACCTTGACTGTATAATATGCCAATTGCATACCTTGAGATCAATCCACCGAGTGAATAACCAATAATTGAAAATTTAACCACTTTACCACCTATATCTTCAATTTTCTTAGTTTGTTCCCACACTTCATCGCTTATCCTTTTCCCGTTTATATCTATTCCATCATATGTGAGATATCCAGAATGTGAGCCAGTTTTATGGACTAGCAATTTGCTGCCGTCATTGGGTTTGATTTCTTCGTTCAATCGTTTCTCAATGTAAGCCAAATGAGAGGGGTTTCCCCAGATACTGTTGCTGTGTTAGTACTGGTTGTTCCATCATGCTGCCATGCTGTGCCCCCCTGCATTTTTTGAGGAGGGGGCATGATCGTGGCAAAACGAAAAAGTTGAACATACCCGTGGACTAAGATTACGAGATGATGATCAACCATATTGAACTTCGAAGTGAAATGGAGAGAATCTTCAGGAAAGAAATAGAAGAAAAGAACTGAGTTCTATATTGATGGTACAAATACACAAGCTAAATACCCTGAATCTTAAAAATGCAAGTTTATTTGCAGTTGATAGTTTTTTTTTTGGGGTTCTTTGTTCACTAAGTTAGCTCACACCAAATGGTTTTTCCCCAAATGGAACACTAGAGAATTCACATGATAATTTACGTGGATCTAAGGTTGAATTGAAACCAACAAAAGCTCACAATATTCTACATTGTTGTGCATCTGATTATTAAAGTTGGCCGGATCCCAAAAGTGGGTGCATTAATATACTTCGACTTGTATCTCACGAAGAGACTGTGTTTATTTACAATATAAGAAAGATATCTGCAGTTAAATACAGTTTTGTATTATTACACCAGTTGCAACTCCAACGTTCAAAGAGTCGACTATTTCATCGTTCCTTCTCAGCTTGGGTATACCAACGAGATAATCCGAGTTCAATTTCAACTTTGTTCGTACTCCTTTTCCCTCACTACCGATGACCAACAACACTGGAGTTCTTCTCAAGACTTTTTTCAAATCTTCCAAATCTACGAACTTACTTTTGAGTTGTTCTTCAATTCTAGCGTCTTTATCCTGAGCTTCTGCGGTAGTTACTTCTTCCGGTTCACTGTCAGTGCTTATAACATGCCAGCCATTTCTGCGCACTGCATCGACAAATTGAATACTTTTATGAGTTTGATATATGTCCATTAAATCCAAAGCTCCTGATGAGGCTTTATTTGCAACTGGACCCAATTTTGCGCTCGAATGATCTGGTACTACTATAAAGTCAACTCCAAAAAAGTATGCAGTTCTTAGCACAGATCCCATATTTTGCGGATCGGTGATTTCGTCCAAAAACAAAGCCAATGGGTGAAATTCATCATTTTCATCGGTCAAATTATTTTGTCTCACAACAGGCTTGGTTATTTCATTTACAACATCATCAGAATCTTCAATTATTAGTTTGTATTCGCCATCCTCTGACCTTCCCACTGTTTTGATGTATGGTATTTCCAACTTTTTCGTCTTCAATGCGACACCATTGTGAACACCATTTTTACATAATATATTCAATGCATTCTTGTCTTTAACTTGTTGTACTTTGATTCCATATTGTTGTTCGACAACTTTTATTATACTTGGGTCTTCACAATTGAAAGTGTATAGCCCTAAAATTGGACGTTTTCTGGCCGATAAAACAGATTTGACGGAATGAGTTCCGTAGACAAATTCGAAAAATGTGTGATCTCTACCCAATCCAAACAAGCTCCTGCCTTCTCTCGACAGTCTTGATTCGATTGCCAGCTGTCTTAGTTTCTCTCGCTCTTCTCTTGATTTCTCTTGCATCTGTTGTTCATGAACTACTTTCATTTCTCTATATCTTCTCTGTCTTGCTACTTTTTCTTGCAAGGCTAATCTGTGTTCGTCGGACATTTTCCCATACTTTCTTTTGAAAAACTTGTCTTTTGTCATGTTTTCTATTTCCCATGGTTTCTTCTCTCTCTCTGATTTTGGTAGATTCTTTTCAAATGATCTGGATTCATTTTTGGGATTCGAGAAATGAGGCTTAAAAACTGGTTTAAAATCAGATGATTTGAAATGCCTGGAAATTGCTGAGAAGCTTCTTCTCAGGTATATAAGTGACATAGATGATGGTGTTAATATAAATGGTTGCAATAGAGATTATCAATTGATTTGAAAATTTTTTGCGATGGTAAATCTACGGTACAGAAAAATAAATAAATGTTATCTACTCTAGTACAATACACCCTTTGTACTTGGGACATCATCTTTGCCTGTTCTTGAAATGGCTTGTTTGATTGCAATAGCTAGAGCCTTAAATGCACTTTCAGCTCTGTGATGGTCGTTGAAACCTCTCAAACAGTCTACATGGATTGTGATTGCAGCCAGCTGGGCAAAACTTTCCAAGACATGGGGAATCATTTCTGTTGATAAATCACCAACTCGTTCTCTTTTCAAACCTAACTCAATTACAGCATACGGTCTATTTGACAAGTCTACGACTGCTCTGCTCAACGCCTCGTCCAATGGTGCAAAGCCGCTTCCAAATCTCGCAACACCTTTCACTTGTCCCAAGGCTTTATGGAATGCCATACCTAAAGCAATACCAACATCTTCACTAGTATGGTGATCGTCAATATGCAAATCTCCGATACATTCCACTATTAATGACCAGCCCGAATGCTTGGCAAATGCATGCAACATATGATCAAGAAATCCTATACCTGTTTGAACGTTGATAACTTGAGAACCAGATATTTGTTTAGCGTGTTCTTCATCCGCCTTTCTGGGGAAAATGGACTCATTTATTGATATGTTTCCACCATCTAAATTTATGGCTATTTGGATCTTGGTTTCGTTGGTATCTCTTTTAATAAACGCCTCTCTTGCCATGACTGTGGATGTATAATGAGAACTAGAAGTGATCTATGTGGATACCAAAGAAAGAATAGGAAAGTGGGTGGAAAATGGTCTGGTGAGTCAACTGTCATGCGCACCCACAGCGAATGCTACACAGAAAAAGCCAATGCCTACCAGAGGTAAACAAGCAACAACAGGTCCTGCCATCCATCCATTAATTCGAGTCCCGTTGGGTCTATACTATGTACACATATATGGAATATATACAGAAATGTTTTTACAAGTCGACAAACTGGAATGAAGATAATATATTCTCCAATATATCTGCTACATCACAAGCATTGCTTGAATTTCCCATACCCAATGGTATAAAAATTGACACATCTTCCAAAACAACAGATTTTCTGGTTTCTTCATTTACATTATCGAATTACCATCTGATAAATGGATCGCTCGCGTACTTGTACTCTTCCGTTCCAATGTCGAATGCCATGGGCACAAAGGATATATCATTGCAAGATGCCATTGCTGGATTCAGAATAATTGAGCCAATGATGGTACTAAGACGTCAGCATACAGATATTCCTTCACAAACACATTTTAACCGAAGTTCCTTGCTTTATGGAAGAATGTATTTTCCTGGGTCTGCGTTGGAAGCAATGATAATAAAAAGAATTACCGAAAATACTCAACTTTTGGTCAAATGTATTAACAATCCTCACCTTGAGAAAAACGGTACAATGATTATATACTTGCAAAATAATACAGTAAAATATCTGAGAGAATTAATTTACTCAACTAATGAATCGCTAATTGGGATTAGATGTTTATATAATCTTGGAAATTCAATTAAAAATTTGAACCCTAGTTTAATTCCGAAATTCGATAATTCGGTAGTATCAGTTGGAACAGAACTATGGTATGCTGCAAGAACAATGAGTCCTGGATTATCCACAGCTTTAAGATATTCAACTAGGTCGACAACTACAGGAAAACCGTTGACCATGACAATTGCAATTAATCCAATATTGGGCCATATTTCGTCCACATATACAGTCAAAACATCGGTTGCATCAACATTTTGCTCCAAGTATGACTTCAACTTCTTTTCATATGCAAGTAATTTGTCGTTGGGGTTTGAATTATACAATTATGCAAAAGGAAAGAACAAAACTTTTCCAACATTCATAAATCATGAAGTTAATCCTTCATCAAATGAAAACAAATATCTACGAGAGCATCCAGAGTATCAAAAGGATTATAGGATCCTGTTGAATGCATATAAGCAGCACAATAAGCATAGTGAAATAATAAATCCAATTCAAAATTTAGATAATGTGTACCTGATACATCCCTCATTGTTATCCAACAACATACAAACCAGTGAAACTGTAACTACTGCATTTCAGAATTTAGTCAATGAAAGTGACTTTTCAAGTGTCTTGAAGCTCTCAACAAGTCTAAATGATAAAATGGTTAAATTACTATGGGAAGGTAGATGCAAGGACTTTTTGGTTAGCACGGGGGTCAAGGTGTCATTGAACCAAAGCACAAACACTTTAGAATTCAATAAATTGGGTATAGGATTCTCTTATGCTTTTTAGTCATCTGGTAATTAGATCTGTAATATATCTTGTATTTTGCAACTGCAATTTATCATAGTTCGATTTTTTGTTCAATCAAACACGCAAGCATTGTCAATAAAAAATTTTTCGGTTTTCCTACAACCAACTTTTCAACATTTAACGACCAACCAGCCCCCTAGCCAATGTCAATGTCTGCCAGTAAAGAACTCTTTGACTTGGTAAGGAATTCAAGATTGGCACAAGTGGCAAAACCAACCCTGAAAAACATACGTGCTAATCACAATGTTCCAACCCATCAAATCATATTCACTCCTTCATCAAGTGCATACAGATCAAATTACGGTTTGAAGACTTCATTGCCTTCAAAAATTGGAAAATCACATATTTCATTCAATGATATCGACAATGCCAAGAGTATGCCTGATGTCGAAAAGAACTCGGGTCACTATTATACCCAATTAATGTTCCAGGAAACCGGTATGACTTTAAAAAATCATTTCACCAAACAAAACCCATTATTTGCTAATGTATCAAACAAGTCCAATCGTACTTTCAGAGATGGAAGTTTGCCAAATTATTTGAACATACCATCTAGAGCCACTATGTCCGAGATTGAAACTATCTTGAAAAAGAATCCTAAAATATATCAAAATTTCCGTGAATATTTATCACAACGTCATCCTAAAGTTTTATTGACTCCTATTCCCCATTCTGAAATTTTGGAATTATTGAAAGAATTTTTACTGAAATCAGAAAAAGTAATAAAAAGAGAGATTTCATTAACTTCGAAACCAAAAATGAACCCAAAATTTCAGGTTCGTCAGGTTCAAGGAACCGGTGGATTTTCATATAACCAAAGAGGTAGATTACAAAATACTCCAAACGGTATAAAATACGGATATGTTGCACCAGGAAGAATAGTTGGTAATAAAGAAGCAGCAATTGCTGGATTCGTGGCCAATGTAACTGATAGATCAATTGCATTACAATCAAACTATGCAAGAAATCAACCAGGTAAACACTCTAAACAATTCACTATTCCATTTAAGATTAGCGAAGCTGAGTTATCTGAAGATGGATCTGTCAGAGTTTTCGCCGAAGGTGTCAAGAGTGGTAACTGGATGAAAACTGACGATAGATATTCTCCCTCGAAAACTGAATTTGCTGGTACTTCAGAAAGAAATAGAGCTAATGGTGAAAGTTTGCAAAGTTTATTGAATTTAATCCTTCCTACTAAGTAGATAATTATTCGCTACCTTGTATATACATTTTTATTAATACATATTCATATATAATACATAATTGTTACATGCTGCCCAAATCATACATCAGTATCAATTTCAACAGATCCATCCATCTGAACATCTTCTTCCTTACCTATTTCTTTTCCATCGGGTTGATTTTCAATTAAAACTCCTTTTTCCTTTTGCTCAAGTTGGTTTTCATCATCCACTTTACTTTCTTCTTTGTTTTCAGTATCCATTGCTTCTTTATCCTCAATTTTTATCTTTTTCTTCTCCTCATCTGCTTCCTTTATCTTTCTTTTTTTTGGATATTTTTTAGGTTCAACTAGTTTCTCTTGAATGGTGGGAATACCTGTCATTTTCTTTTCTTCATTATTCAATTCAACTCTAATCTCTTCGGCTAATTGTTCATCTAATTTCCCATCAACTTGGTACCATAAATAAAACGAAGGTGATCTAGTGCCAACTTTCAAAATATGTGTCATTTTCTCTTGAACTTTTTCAGCTGATTTTACACTTTGTGTGAATATAGGCACCAACTTTAAAGGAATTCCATGAATTGTGAATGAAACACTTGTATATCTATATTCTGGTTCTGTAGGAGGTTCTAACTGTTTGGGAGTTGCTGATTTTCTTGGTGGTGGTCTTTTCTTTCTTCTTCCACGTCTAACTGGTCCTCTTTTCTTGGTTGATTCTTCTCCATCTTTGGTCCCCATTTCATCATCGACCCCGTTTTCGTCAGGCATTTCTTTATCTTCTCCGCCTTTTATTTGAGAAATTTGAGAATCTTCGATAACGCTATTGGTTTTCTCGGTGATCTCAACATCCCCTTCGATTTCCATTGATTCGTAATCTTCATTATTCTTTTCAGTGTCTTTGGATTCTTCAGTGTCTTTAGACTCTTCACCGTCATTTGTTTCCTCAGCTTCTGTCTTTTCTTCTACATCCATTTTCTGCTCTTCTTCTTTCTTCTGTTGTTCCTCTTCTTCTTTCTTCTTTTGCACTTCCTCTTCTTTCTTTCTGGTATATTCAGCTAGTTTAGTCTCATATTCTTCAACTTCGTTTTGATTATGTAACCACAAGAAACTAATTAAAATATCTTTGTTATCAGAGTTATTGCCATTTTCAGCATTAATCATGGTAGTAGGATTTATAATTTCACATATTGCATATTTTGGAATTTGAAATCGAACGTTTGCATTTTCAACAAATTCAAATAACAACGTAGCGTCAAAAAGGTACTTTTCCTGAAACGCTGTTAATTTCTGTTCTTTCAGTATTATTGGCTTTGGTGGTTTTTCTTTCTTTTCTTTAGGAGGTTTCTTTTCTTTGGGTTCTTTAGGAGGCCTCTTCTCTTTTAATTCCTTATGCTCTTTTAATTCTTTGAGTTCTTTGAGGTCTTTTGACTCTTTTGGTTGCTTCTTCTCTTTAAAACCTTCCTTTTCAGATTTTACAATGGGATTAGTATCAACAGTTGTTAAATCTTCGAGGAAATCGGCAGTTACTTTGTCATCATGAGGAGGGGGGCCCATTTTCCTAGCCTTTTCCATATATTTTTGAAAAAGTCTAATTAGTTTCGCGTTACCTTTACCAGAAGCAACTACTTTCATCATAGTATTCAATGATTCATGTTTTGCAGCTATGAAATTCAAATTTGCAATCATAATTGGATCAGCTGGAGATTTTATATCATGAGGTTGAACAGGTGAGCTTTCTATTGGTTGTGCGCGAGAGGTTTGTTCTTTATTGTCTTCTGCTTCAGTTTTTGTTTTTGTTTTAGACTTAGGTCTGGGCTTTGGGGCTTTCTTAATTGGTTTCTCTTCTGGTTTTGTTTCTTTCAATTGGTCAGCTTTCTCTTCAATTTTAGACATCTCAGCTAACTGCTTTGTAGCTTCAAGATCCATTACATCATATTCTTTCTTCTCTTTTACACTGTCTTCCGTTTGCTTTCCTTTCTTTTCATCAGTATCCTTTGGTTCTGCTTCACTTTCTTCCTCTTCCACTTTTTTGTTCATATCTTCATTATCCTCTTTTTCATCTTCCCTCTTTTCATTCATGTTCTCTAATTCTTCAACGCCTTCCTTCTTCTCCTTGTTCTCTGTCTTTTCATCATCTTTGACCTTATCTTCTTTGTTGTCTTTTTCTTCCAATTTTTCCAATTTTTCCTTATCCTCCTTTTCCTTTTCCTTTTCCTTATTCTCCCTCTCTTTCTTCTTTTCCTGTGCCCTCTTCTTCCTCTCCTCCTTTTCCTTTTCCCTCAAGGCTCTCTTCTCAGCCTTCTCTCTTTTCAACCTGGCTTTTTCTTCCTTCGTATCACTCCTCTCATCTTTAGCTATAAACACCCTAATTTCAAAAAAATGGACACCTAAACTCAATCCAGCATCACATAATTTCACCATAATATCCCTGGCACTGATTTCATTACCCAAAACACATTTCCTGTCATTGTACAAATCATCTTTCAAATTCTTTGGAATCGGTTTGTCCAATTCAAGTAATTTCTTGACGTACGAACTTTGCTTAACCCAATATAATCGAAACATAGGACAGAGATATGTATATGCATACCGTGATTTCATCAATGATCGATATAAAACTCCTGTGTCTTTGATTGTTAACGGTTGATTCAAGACTGATGATGGCTGGGAGTATGATACGGGAAGAGAATTGATGATATCAAACGGACGAACTATCGTGCGAGATAGCTCTTCCTGTTCTTTTTCTATTTCTTCCCTTTTGGAGCTGGTGATTCTCCTTCTTATACGTGGTGGCATTGATGAATGGATGAATGAAAGAATGAATGGTGTTTAATTTATATTTTGTGTCAATGAGTATATCGCGCGTACTCTAGAGTAGAAAGATTTTTGTTTTAGTCTATGTATTTTTCTATCTATAAATTCCCTTCGAGAATTTCTAAACCTTGGTTGAATAATATGATAATCGAATCTAATTCATTAATTAATTTCAGTTTATTAGTTGAATCCAAGAAAAATGCTCCATCAATCTGTGGAATAATTGGGAAAGCATTTGCATTATTTGTTGGTGCTGGGGTCTGCATTCCAGAATTATCTTTAGGAGGAAACGAATTGGGTGTCGAGCTAAAACCTGGCAAATGGGTCGAGATATTACCAACTGATGATTTCTTTTGAGCCGATATGCTACTTTGATGAGGTCTATTGGTAATGGGAGTAGACGTTTCCTTTGTTTTTTCCTCCTCATTCTTTGTTGGAAATTGTAGTGGTTCTTTTTCAATTACTGGAGTCATTGAAATTTGCATATGTGCAGCTTGTGCTGGATTTATGCCAAACTGGTTTACCTCACTATCTTGATCATTGGTCAATGCAGACAAGCTATTAACTGTATTCGATGGGGTCGGCATTTGTATGAATCCTGGCTTGTTTCTTCTAGATTTAAGATTTGTTGTTGATTGTGATGAAACTGATGTACTAACAGGAATGATAGGCATTGATTGTTGATGAATCAATTGAGGTGGTGCTTGTGTAGGTGGCAAAGTTACATTTGAATTTTCAGCATTTGACAGTTTGAAATTAATAGGTTGTAAAAGTGGATTCGAATTTGATTGTAATGCTTTCATTTTAGATGGTGAATTTGCTTTTGCTATTGCTCCCGTTGCATTCAAAAATGCTGCGGTTGAAGGAGGTTTTGGAGATGGAGTTCTAACTACACTAGGAGCAGTGTAAGGTGGTGTATGTGGGGCAGGTGGTGATGATAACATTGCAGATGTTTGATTACTTCCAATTGTATTTGATATGGTCTTTTTTCTAGGTCTATTTTCATTAGGTGAAGTGTTTATTCCATTGTATCGAGATTCCAAATTTCCAGATGCTGATTGTGAGTGATATAAAGTAGGTGGTTTGTTTAATGGTAGATGATGTGATGAATTTGCAATATTGGTAGAGGTTGGAAACATGATCTTTTCCATATCGGGGATTTCTATTGTTGGTGATTCTATTCTTTCATTAATACTCGACATTAATGGAACTGATAAACTTGACAAATTTTTACGATCGTTTTCTTCATCTTCAAATAGTCTTTGTAAAGATTTAGGTATATCAGCAGATGATTTTCCATTAATCGTGGGACTTAAAGAATTCAAAGCCAAGTTACTACTGTTTCTGGCCATGCTGGGCACATTCGAGGTAGCTTTTAACGTAGGTAAAGTCGCATAATTATTGTTTTCTCCATTTCTTTGAGTTTCGTAATCATAGACATTGTCAACTTTCTCTATATCAATGTCATTTTCCATAATGTACTCTCTACTTTCTAAAGAATCAAAATCCCATTTAACTTGTATTTGATTATTGTCATTATCATTGTCATTGTCATTGTCATTACCATTGCCATTGACATTGCTATTGCCATTGCCATTGCCATTGCCATTGCCATTGTGCTTATCATTAAATTGTGCCTCGTAGTTTTTTTGTACAACTTCATCTACTGTTTCTTCTTGAGCATCAACTAAATTAATGAATACTGAATCTCTTGAAGAATTTCGATCTCTCCATAATAAATATCTCGAAATAATTTCCTTCAATATAGACGTTGGGAGATTTTTATAAATTTTGACCAATTTACATTTTAACATTTCATCAGCTGAAGGTCTTTCTTCGGGGTTTTCATCAAGACATAATGCAATACACTCTTTTAGAGCTGGTGAAAAATCTCTACCTTCTAATCTTGGCGGAGTTGATTTGGCAATTAATTGCATTGCCCATGTTGCATCTTTATCACAATATGGTGGATTTCCTGTGGCGATTTCATAAACAGTTATCCCTAGTGACCAAATATCAGCCTTACTATTGTAAGTTTCACCTGCTTTGATAACTTCAGGAGCCATCCAATAAGGAGTACCAGCCATTGTTGTTCTTTTGATTGAATTTGAAGTAATCTTTGCTGCAACACCAAAATCGCATAATTGAACATTACCTTCTTTTGAAATAAGAACATTGGCAGCTTTCAAATCCCGATGTATTACACCTAACTTATGCACAGCACTTAATGTTGACAACAATTCTCTTACGATAATTGCAATATATCTCTCCTCTAGTACTCGGGCCTTCAACAAGGTTCTTAAAGACCCACCGGCACAATAATCCATTATGATCCATAATTTAGTATCGTTCAAAATAGATCCATAATAATGGGTGATGTTAGGGACGTTTTTTAGTTCAGTCAAGAACTGAATTTCTTGCTGGACATCAATGATCTCTTCTTCTTCTGTATCTAAGTTAAGAACCTTGATGGCAAATACCTGTTTCGTTTGTTTGTGATACGCTTTATAAACAACACCAAATTTGCCTCTTCCAATCACCTCTGTTCTCTTGTATTGTGATATGGAACTCATAATGTGGGACTGAGAAATTATTTTATGCTTTGATCTTCAACTAGCCCTACTCCGTGGTGTGCTGTGGATTACTCGTCTGATGTATTGGTGTATCTAATGATGGATGCTTAATAGATGATCGCGATTCGATGTGAGTTGGTGATAAAGTCAAAATGAACCAAAAAATGGCAGCACAAAAAAGTAAACAAAATAATATCCCCCAAGCTACGATTTGAAGGGAATCTGTCTTATTTTCCTTAACGTACCTAGTAAAATTAAGAAACTGAGAAATACTTGTGGCCTGCTTGTACTGACAACGGCCTGACCTTTTGTTATCGATGTTGATGATGTTGATAATGTAGATAATGTAGATAATGTTGCTGTTTTCAGTTCTCTTTTCAGTTCTTGCTGATGTTTTGGAGCAGTTATCTATAACAGTTATTATGCGTAATAGTGTAATAGTGTCTTACTATTTGGTACGGTGTTGCAATTGTAATGTGTGGTAGTGCATCGTGTAACGTTGTGTTGTGTTTTGTTTTCCGTGCACACTGGAAAAAAGAAAAAGACGGTTCAATAGATGCATCTGTATCTGTATCGTATCTGTTCCTGTATTGGTGAAAATTCGATCTTACGGTAATCTATTCATCTACTCATCTAAATAACTCTATCATATACGCACTATTGAGGTACATCCAACAGGCTTAGTAGTTGAAATTGTTCAAAAGATAGTACTCTCTTCTTATATGGCTTTAGTATACAATTATTACTCATGTTTGACAATGATATGTTCATGATCTCACTGTCATCTTCCCTATTTTCTTCCTCTTCCGTTATTTCTTCGTCACTTAATCCTGTCCTCGTAGCCGCTGTAGTTTCATTGGTGGTACTACAATATCGTTTTGTGTCAAGCGAGTTATTAGAAGATGAAGATTCTAACAATACAGTGGTTTCATTCAAATCCTGTTCCTGTTCTTGCAGTTGTATTTGTTGATTGTATGGAAACTTCATGATCAATAAATTGTCATTCTCATTCGTTTTTCCGTCATTATGACATTCGTTGAATGCACTATCCCAACTTAATATAATAACACCATATAACACGCCAAATAAGCCAAGTAAAATCCATCCAAATTGGAAGTATGTCATTCTGTGATTATACAATAAACTATCATACACCAAATCATTGATCAAGTTCATTAAATTGTACACCAAAAAACATAATGGATACAAGATAGCTGTTGTGATTTGTGCTAGTCCTAGATTAAATGCTGTTAATTGTAATCCAATTATACTGAACATCATCAATAATAAGATATATGGTATCAAATTGCTTATTTTGAAGATTTCCGAAACGCTTTCTTTCATTATAGTTTCAATTATAACATCGATTATAGATTTAGCAAATAAAAAGGTATGAGCTGTCAAAGTTCCACTAATGATTCCATAGTTGAGACCTTTGAAAAATTGATATTTATTGAAATTTAGTATTCTCATATTGTCTTTCCTAATTATAATTTGCTGTTTCTGTTGAGATTTCTTGATCTTCTTATTTAAATAGAAATAATTCACTAGAAGCAAGAGACCCATCATTATAAATGTTCCAATGAACCACAATAAGAATGATGTAGCAACTAACTTGTATAGTATTTCATGGAATCTTTCATCTATAGTAGGTATTGGTTCTTTTTCCGGCAACGGCAGCACATTACCATTAAACGCAATTAGAAAAGCTCCAATTGCGATGACAGAGGTCCCCACCCATAGTTTGTTAGTGAAATGATCTCCATGCAACAAAAGACAACTCAATATACTATTAAATATCAATCCTATACTTTGTAACGGTGATAGTATAATTAAGGGTAATGTAGAAATCTGTATGATTGATCCTAATACGTTTGCAACAATGAATAATAAAAATCCAAATAACCACATATTTCGTTTATACTTCTGTTGTTGATGATTCAAGGGAATCGCATGCCCATCCATGGGTGTAGATGTGCGAGGTATTTGAATATGTATTAAGTGGGATTTTCTTTGTAATGTTATACCTAATGATTGTACACCTGAAGATATCACTGCAACCGAACATCCTAATATTATAGCAGACGTGGATGATTGTGACATGTTAATTAGCTACAAAGCAAAGCGTTGGAATTTAAATATTCAAGTGTTGTAAGAATCTAGAATTCAGGTGTTGCGTGTACTGTAAATGTGGAGTGAATGGATTTAGGAAGGATATACAGATCTGAGTAGTAATTATTGATAGTTATAAGATCTGGACCTAGCACTCAAATTATAGCAAATTGGATGCACACGATTATTTACGTGGTTTTATCTATTGTTGAGAAGCGATTATGGCTGATCGTTGATTGCTGATATGATTAAAGATCGGTTACGTGAAACCGTACAGTCATCATGCGGATCAGTTTACTTTTATTACTCTGGTCGTGCACTTCCCAATACACTGATGTTGTCAAGATAGAGGCAGAACCACTCTGTACAAGACTACAAGGTCGATGTTGCTGCCATTCTTATTCACATGCAAGTGTCTCACTAACTGAACCCTATAATAAGTTTCATTTGAATAATGGTATTCTATCAAGTGGGCTCTCCTTTTTCCTTGAATTTGGTAGTTTTGTTATAAATGTTATAATGCATTCCAGTTTGCATCAAATTCAGGTGAACCACCACTTCGAAGAATTTTAGACTCCAGATTCCAGCTTTTTCATTACCAAACAAAGTCAGCATTTTGGCAATTTGACCATATATTTATATCTCAAAGGATCTGGAAACCCTCACTTCTATTCCTCATATGTTTATTAACATCTTATCTTAACCTCCACTAGACATCATGATTTCACCATGTAGCAGCAGATTTGGGATACATACTCGTGACATTCTTCTAATTCTTCTCCGTAAGATTTGTCGCTACTCCTCGAAACACCCATGGCTTTGTCTCTGTATGTTTTGTTTTAATCCTAGCGTATACTTCTATTGGTAGCATCAAAAAACTGCGGCTCTTAATTTTGACTTCTCCAAACAAACAAACAAACCGGTTCAAACTACTTCAAATTCTCCAGATGTACATCAAATATTAATATGGAGAGTGAAATACTACAAATAATAGACGGCTTATCCACTTATGATGCCACCACGGGGTTGAATCAACTAAATCGATTTCTACAAAGTCTACTACCACAGGTGATACAATATCAACAAAAAAAAGTAGTTCCACTACAACTACAGAAATTTAGAGATTTACAGAATGATTTTGAATACAATATTGCTTCCCATTTAGTTGACCTCTACAGCATTCAACTACCCACAGATAAAATGTTGTTGTGTAACAAGTTGTTGCAAGGGTTGTTATTACTTCATCCGCAGTCCAAAAAATTATTCAATCGAGATAGAAACATGCAAACGATATTAAAACTCTTGAGGGTTTCGGATATAACGAGAACAATATCAGTTATTTCAACTTTAATTCATATTTTGCTTAAAAATTATAAAAATTATCGGGTGTTTGAAAGAAACAATGGCTGTTCTCTATTGATTCGTCATTTGAAACTAAGCTCAATGGACGATTTACCGCAAAAGCTGAATAACGAGTCGTCTCAGCAAAATCTCAATTTCAAAATTATAGAATTTTTGATGTTTTATCTCACCGAGGAAGTAAATAACCCGAATGGTAAGAGTGTACAAGAGAAATCTGAGTTTTTCAAAGAGGATTTTCCTGAGATTGATAATTTGATTGATAATTTGAATGAATTAAATAATCTATAAAATTTTATTTAAAGTTAAACTGAATATCGAAATTTTTTTCAAATTTGGACTGTGCTCTCTCTATCGTTTCCAGAGAGTATTTGTGTGAAGCATCTCTACTTTTGGTTAAGAATTTGGTCCCCGATTTGTCAGCATTACTCAATTCAACAGGCAGTCTAACAGAATAAACGCTCTGTCCTGCTGTTAACACCTCTTTCTTACTCAGGCTAATGTGAAAAATTGAATAGTCGTTTAATTTTCCATATTTGGGTATCGGTTTGTACGGTTGCTTTTTGTTCAAATCATATTGTCTTTGTTTCAAGACTAATTCTGCTTCTTCATCTATGGCCATATCTTCAGGAACATCTCTAGTCTTCAATCCTATAAGCCGACGTTGCTTGGTACTCAATGGTAAATCCCAACATTGATCCTGCCCTTTTAGTATCTTGAGCATCGGTATTATAATATTTATAACGAAACCAATCATGATGATCCTACACGTCAAAATCAAATAAAAATTACCTAATAAATTAAAATCATTGACTTTTAACTGCTGAGATCTCATCTTTATATCATACAAATATATTATTTTCTTAATGAATGATTTGAATAACTGGAAAACAATAATATACATGACATTGCGTAATAGTTTCTTTATATAGCACTCAATATCAATTTGTCTTGATAATGCTTGTTTTACGATCGGATTCTCCCAACCTCCAGTTGGATTATCATTCGAATCCACATCATCATCCATTTCATCTCTAATACTTTGATATATCTCCTTTATATCTAATTCTCTGTTTATAATGATGGGTATTTTATTCTTATTCTGAGTTTTTCCAAAAGTTACATTCGGTGGCAAACAGTCTTTAATTCCATAAAAAGAATCTTTGAAATTTGAACTTGGTGGTTTATAATACATTGGTTTGTCTAATCTTTTAATCTCAGTAATTTTCGAAGCTTCTAATTCATTTTGCACCTTGAGCGATAACTTTGTTTGCAATATCTTAAATGATACATCACTTAATATTGACGATGAAGATGATGGTATCTCGCTATGTTGTTGTATTTGTTGTTGTGGTTGTTTGAAGTCAATTCGTGACATTGAATTATTTGGCAATTTTGTCAAATGAACCGGCTGCCTTATTACAGTCCCATCGATGTTTGAGTATGCTGAATTGAACGGATGAGTATAGCTGAGTGCATCTTCATATATTGTATCTTCTAATGGTGCAGATGTCATTCTTTGATGGATGTCCAGTTGATAGTTTGTTTCTTTGATGATTTCTCAAAAAAGTAGCGTCTGAATTACGGTCCAGGTCTCGTGCGGCACACACTAGACCTCATCTCATTTCCGACTTTCACACTATAAAGCTCACTAACAAGCTGAAAACATAAAAAGTTTTCTCGTTCATCTCTGACTTTTTCTTCTTCTTCAAAATCATTGATTTGTATGTTTTCGATTATCATGGAATTAGTTAATATGATGAATAAAATGTTTACACAGACCTGTACTGAGTGATTAGGCTAAGGCTTTCTCATTTTGAAGGATAACGACATGCCTCTTCTGAATTGAAGTTCCACGTATTAGAGTTATTTTTACTAACAGCTTAAAACTAGACTATTTGACCGTAGTACAGAATAATAAATGTTTACAAATATATGGCGTTATTAAGATATGTGTAGAAATAGATTTGACTAGTGCAAGTAATGGCAATATCGGTGTCTACCGATTTTATAACCATCAAAGAAAGAAATGCCTTAAATAATAATAAAAAATAGGTACCAATATGAATATTTGCCACTTATATTCTTAAAATTATAAGGAAAATGGTATACAACATTTATGTTACGTTACACTGGCGATGGAGCTTTTGCTTCATCATCATGTTAGATAAGATAATGTCATAACAACTGTTTGAAAGAAGAATGGCACTACATATTCTCTTTCTATTTCTATTCTTTCATTATTTATTACTTCAAAACCAATAAGGTTGCAAAATCGAGAAGTATTGTATTACAATTGAGCTTCCTCATGTGCTACATCAACAACTCGATTCTCTGTAGTTGCGAAAGAGATAACTGAAAAATTTGTGAATTTTCGATGAAATTCGAGTTATTTTTCAACAATGATCTCTTTAAACCCGTGCTTCATAAAATATCGTCCCCCTGTACTTACCATGATTATATACTATTGTTTTATATTATAACTAAATAAAATACATGAAGTCTTCAAGATAAATCTATCCTAAACGTTGATTTTTTTTATGTATATTAACAAATAAAAGAAAAAATGCTAAAACTATTAATACCCCAACATAACTTTAAATTGCTTATTTCTTAGCTGTTAATCTTCTTAAGTAGAAAGCTAATTCTTCACCTTCTAAGATGTAACCATCACATCTACCAGATTGACCTGGTCTAGAAGAGATAACAGCATATAATCTACCAGCACCGAATTGAGAATCAACAGCAGATTCAATGGCAGCAGCACCTGATCTACCAGCTAATTTTCTTTCTAATTTTCTTGATCTTTTAACTTCAGCAGTTTCAGTTTGAGCTGGTTGGTTCTTCTTTTTACCTAAAGTAGAACCGTAATGGTTTTCGTACCATTGTCTGAATGGTGTAGCATCAATTTGAACAACAGCAGATTTAGTTAAAGTGTTGGTTCTAACTAATTCATTATTAGATGGATGGTAAACGACACTAGCAATTCTAGTTTTTCTGGAAACACCTTCAGAAGCCCATGAGAAATTACCGGTTTCAATTCTTAAAGCTCTGAATTTTTGGTTACCACCTCTAGTTCTAACACTGTGGATTCTTTTTGGACCAATTTTGGTGTTGGCAGCTTGTCTACCTAATTCAAACTTTCTCTTCTTTCTGAATTGAGCTCTTTTGGCACCAGTGGCGGCTCTTTTGTGACGTGAATCTCTAGAAATACCCATTTTAACCTAAGATATAGTTAGTATAATTGTTCATTGATGTAACTACAAAATATAATTAGGAAATGAATATCAGTTCAGCGCAGTGATTGTTTTTTCACTTCTTTGAACATATCGACCTAAAATGTCTGACCAGGGTATTCGAAGCATTCCATGACCTTCTGATTCTTGTTATATTCTTCAATAGTTACTTTTTAATAAATTAATCTTTTGCCAATATGAAAGTACGTTGCAAAAATCTTCCTTTTTAATGTTTGACTTCGTTTGATTCATTACAAACTTGTCTTTTTTCACACCCTGTCGTTAACTGCATAGTGCGTATTTCTGATTTGTATTCCTAATTATATTCGTAGTTGTTGTAAATGGTATATAGTAGGTGTCTTGAACATACACTTCAATATCACTGTTAATTGAAAGGAAGAATTGTTTAAAAGTGAAAAAACGAAAAATTTTTTATGTGAGTGAGAAACCTACTCTGTGGGCGAGACTTGGTTAGTTAGCGCGACAACATTTTGTGCGAATGGTGTACTATTTTGTTAGCGTTTCATAGTTAAGAGGGTTTACTATGTATGAGCCAGTAGAATAAATGTAATAGCAAAATAGGTAGTGCGAAAGACCAGAAACCATCCTGTATATTATGTGCACGTGTCTGTGTTATGACTAGGGCTTCAGACCTAATATTTCTTTTTGTACATGCGAAATGCTTAGATGACTAAGAAGCGTACTATCAATGTATCATCTACCGATCTTATCTTTCCACCCACAAAACAACTATGGAATCAATATATGACGAGATAGAAATAGAAGACTTTACATTTGATCCAATAACTCAATTATTTCAATATCCTTGTCCTTGTGGTGATAGATTTGCTATTGCATTAGATGATTTACAAGATGGTGAAGATGTTGCTGTGTGTCCTTCTTGTTCGTTGATGGTTAGAGTTATATTTGAACTCGAAGATCTAGAGGAATACTTGGAAGAAATAAAAGGATCATCATTTGCCTCAACGAAAACGTTAATAATAGATAATGTTGTTCGAGAGCATTGATTTATCAGTAAGTATCTGTTATACGAGGCTGACTTTCAATCAAAAGAAGATATAGCACAAGATAGATGACAGTGAAAGCTACTCTGTGTATGCACAACAGTCAGTCGGGCTGTTCTCGGGACAGATCGTATTTATCATTCAAATAAAGTTCATACTTCTCACCTCAAATGGTTGAACTCAAGCAATTATTCACTTCTCCAGCTTATTATAGGCGTCAGTATTTATTTGGGATTTAATTAACACATGGTCAATTCAAAATCTTGGGTCATAAAAAAGAGATGTATAGGTCGTACATAAGAATTTATGACTGTAATAAACAATATTAGCTAATAATTGAGTCTCAAGCTCATCTAGTTTTTGCCAATAAAAATTAATCGACAACTGCAGGACTCGAACCTGCGCGGGCAAAGCCCAAAAGATTTCTAATCTTTCTCCTTAACCACTCGGACAAGTTGCCATTTGACAAGATTAACCATCGTGCAGGTTGCCCAGAAATATTAAAATAATTGATTTCATCTCTTAACTAACTTGAAAATTGAGAATATTTAAACTAAGCTTCCAGACGGTTTATCACTTTGAATATATAGATTTAAGTATAAATATATCAAGAATTTACATCCAAAGTATAATCACAAACTAAAATACTTAGTCTTGAAGCACGTTAAATTCGTCACAAACCTATCGTTCCAGTGGGTATAACTCTTTCACGCACGTGACCTTACCATGAATAAATCCCTAGCTGATATTTTCAGTAACACAAACATTTTGTATTATATATTATATTAGTCTGGAGTCTTAAATGACGAACAGATGTTTCGTTGATTAACATTTTACTAATGACTTTTTTTACCGTGGCCAAAGATTCTTGGATACTCTTCTACCGAGAAATGATGTGCCGGACGCATTTCGCGTTTCTCGATTTGATCCTGGCAAATACCAAGAATTGAAAGCGTTTGATACATGTGTATTTTCAAATTCCTTCCTCAGAAATTGTAATTAACCCACGGTTCAAAGTATTTTCCAATTTAACGCATGACACAAATTTGTGCAAGTTGAATTAGCTTGTACGTCGGTAAAATTCTCTTGGTCTAACAAGAGGCAAACTAGCGGTTTTGCTCTTAAAGTGATATATACAGTGGTTTCATTTTTATTCGGAAGAGCGACCGAAATTTGTTCAAACCATCCGATCACAATTGTTAATACTAGCGCCCAGAATTGGTTCAAACTAGTCCCCAAAAAATATTCATTCCAGCTAATAAAAATTTTTAATACCAGTCAAAGAGATTGGTCATACCAACTAGAGACCAGGCTAACTTTGTAGGATAACAGACAGTCTTCTAATGCAATTGCAAATCTCCAACCAAATTTGAATAACCTTTAGCGCAAAAATCCTCCTCTATGTACTCTATTTATATACTTTTTTTGTAAATTTTATGTTTTCTCTAATTATTTAGAAAAGCTCCTATTCCAAACACGAATTGGAAATGTCTCGAAGCATGTCTACAGAATCCTTCGTAACTCTCCCGTGAAATTGCTTGAGTGGCTTCTTTAACCCTTGGTGTCAATTGATCCTTATTACTCAAATATGATCTCTTGACTTTACTTTTGCACACTGCCTTTTTTTCGATAGCATTCAAACTAGGATAATATGGAGGCAAGAACACAAGTTCAAGCTCACTCAGAGCAACTAACATTTGAATATCATGATGTTTATGGATAGCAGTGTTATCAAGAATCAAGTATTTCAAGTATCCTAGCACAGAGTATTCTTTCACTTGTTGAATGATAGACATGATGAAGTGATAGAAGTGGTTAGCTGTGGTGCCTTTTCTTATTGCGTCAGATGCATTCTTTCCACTGTCATGAATTTTCTTTTTATTGGATGATGCTGGTTCTCTAGTCTTTAACTCGATACAACCTTGAGGAGATATGGCACCAAGAAATGAAACGTTGAGACCACAAGTCACCGGGACAGTAAGAGTTGCCTTTTCACCCACTGCCGACCAGCCATATTCACATCTCATGCTGATACTAAAACCAGCATTATCTACAAAAATGCAGTTCAGATTAAAATCAAGCTTATCTTTATATTCATTTGCCCATTCAAGTCTTTCTTGTCTAAGCTCATCCAGGCTTCTTCTCAATGCCCATTTCGAAATTTTTTTAAGACTAAGCTTACAGACCTTGGTTACGAAATTGTATACTGTAGAAGCTTTGGCTCTTATATTCTCGAAAGCTTGTTTGAGACCCTTCAATATGTCATCAAGAGTTACAATTGCGTTTTCTCTTACCATTTCCCAAAGTCTTTCTTTGGTAGCGTTATCGTAATATCTGTAGGGCCCTCTGCTGTGTTTAGTGGCTACGATTTCCTCTTCTTCAATTTGTATATTGATATCAGTTCCATCCTCCACTCCTTTGAATGCTTCCTCTATGTCCATTTCTTCGTACGGTGTCGTTAGGTATTTGCACTTGCTGTAGATAAAACAAGCTTCCACAGGTACCATCTCTGACTCAAGAGTCATCTCACTAGATCCGGAATAGAATCTATTACCAAGATCATCGATGAACCCATCAGGAAGTAGTCTAGAATTAAAATCCATATTTACTTCCAATAAGATTACCCTTACTTTTTGTTTCTATTATATTTGCAAATAAGTAGAGTGACTTTTGTTTCAACAAAAAAAGTGGTTTAAAATCAGTCGCAAAAAATGTCTTTTTGAAAGACCAATTCTATTGTACTTTAACAGCAATGCAAATGATTTCATCTTAGCTGGATAGTATGACCAATCTCTTTGACTGGTATTAAAAATTTTTATTAGCTGGAATGAATATTTTTTGGAGTTTGAACCAATTCTGGGCGCTAGTATCAACAATTGTGATCGGATGGTTTGAACAAATTCCGGTCGCTCTTCCGAATAAAAAATGAAACCACTGTACTAACAAGATTATTTTTCTTCAAGCAGATAGTTTAGCATACAGATAACCGCAATTATCAAAGAAGACAAATTACAATGCAAAAGACGACTTCATGTTTTTGAGTTTGTACTACTCCACACTCGACATGACCCGGAGAAAAGACACCATGTGTTACCACGAGTGAAAACTGCAGGGATTTCAAAGCAGTTGTAGAAGGAAAAACAAGAGGCAAAATAATGTCAGATTTAGTTCAAGTGTCTGGATATCTACTTTCTGGCAGAGATATACGTGGAGAGAAGGTTAGGAATCTTCCGTTATTGTGGTTGTTATTCACCACATCTCCATCCATGCACAATAATTATTTTTTTCATGATATACCTACAGTATAAGAGGAATTCTTGATAAATACTGGTTTTGTGGAACCTTGCATCGACAGCTCTTATATACACTTTCCATGTCTCACACCATCAATTAGCAACCAATTAATCAGCCAAACCCTCATTATGACCGTTCACGATATGTCAAAACTTAGATTGACAAAACAGTTCATTCCCTATTATCCCATTCCAAGAAGAGACGTATTCTACACCGTCTTCAAATATGCAATGGTTTATACTAACCAGTTAAATAAAGCAGAACTCAAATCCATTAATTTCTGCGCCTCCTATTTAGTTATTTTCACGTTACCTACTGCGGGACACAACACCTGTTGTAAAAATATTGTTAAATATACAAGCTGGAAGTGTTAATTATAGGAGAGAATATTATGTGCCTTTCAAACTCCCAGTACAACAGCGACACCAACGTAGATTAACCAAACTCTTAATGTTATCGCCTTTGGTGTTGGTTGCTAATTTTTTCCTTGAAATTTGAGAACACATTATATAAAATCTTTAATCGGAAAGCAAGGTTTGGGTGAAACAGGCTAATATCATATCATACAAAAAAGTCTAATTATTGTTGAATACAACTCAATCAGGCTCAAACAGGGATAAGAAATATCTACTGATTGTGTAGCGGAAACTTTACACAATAAATAATTGCCACATTGAAGGGACTTAAGCTCAATCAAATTCACGATTTGATCCCCACTCAAGGGATCAAGCTGACAACGTTTAAATGGTTCTTGACTAAAACTTAAAAGATATGCAAATACATGTCAAGTTTATTGAGTCGGTTTATTCGTTAATTCACTGTCAAAAAATTGAAATTCTAAAATGACAGTCGAAGATTACAACATATCCCAATTGAAATATATTCAACCAATCACCCAGATTAACGAGTAAATACATTTCTGGTCAATCTGTAGACAGAAAGGAGTCATACAATCGGTTAGGTAAGCGGCTGAAGCAACGTCATTGTCAGCTTTAGTGTCATTTCACTACTGGTTCATTCTATCTCTGGAAATCGTTTGGATACATCATCTTCTCCGATCCACAACAACTACAGTATTTAGATTAATTGGATTTTCGAACTAACAGCATTAAATCCGATTTAATTCAATCTCAAATTAGTAAAATAGTATGAATTGTCTTATTGGCTCTGCATTAATTTTCAGTGTCTGAAACTGAGAGACTCACTGCTTTGTGTACATTTGTTCTTACCAACAGATAATAACAATGTGACAGTAGTATATTTAATCAAGCGGTTTCTCTAACATTTTTTTCTCAGGTTTTTTAGTCAGACTCCAACTTCGTCTATTATTATCATTAGTCACCTGTTACTTATCAATTTGAAAAGAGTATTTGTATATCATACTGATATATCAACTGAAGATAGAGGAAAAGAAGGCTAATACTGGTTTAACCATAGAATCGTATTTCTTCCGCTAAGAATATTCTCAGTATTACAAGAAACAAACAAACGACAAATTGTAAGGGGAAAAAATTCAATTACAAGACCACTAATTAATCAACTTCGACTAAAGATCTTTGAGTGATTTGAACATACAGTCAAAGCTATCATTCATCAATTCACACCGCATTCTCAGAGCTGAATTCTCTCAAATTCCCTACAATCATAATCATCACCTTACAGGCGTTATAGATGATGTTTAATAAATCGGAACAATATCAGTTCACCCCTCTCCCTAACCTGATACAACAGCATCATCAAGCTCCATCACCACAACAACTCCAGCATCCTCAACCTCAACCTCAACCTCGTCCTCAGCAACAACAGCAACAGCATTTCCCTCACGAAACGCATCATCCAATGCATCCACCTCAAGTTTTGCATTACTCTCAACAAATACGTGCAATGCCACCAATAGGTATGGTTGGACCTTCACAATTAACAAGCCAATATCAGCCAACTGCGTTATCACAGCAGCAAACTTCACCACTACAACAATCACAACAACACTCAAACAACAACAGCAATAGTATTAATAGTAATAGCTCTGCTTCAAACAGGCGTGGCCCTTGGTCCCCTCTCGAGGATAAAAAACTATTAGACTTAATCACAATATATGGACCTTCCAATTGGGTAAGGATATCAAACAGTCTTGAAACTCGTACTCCAAAACAATGTAGGGAACGTTATCATCAAAATTTGAAACCTTCATTAAATCGAGCACCAATTACACCTGAGGAAGGAGAATTAATTGAAAAGTTGGTCGTTCAATATGGTAAGAAATGGGCTGAAATATCTCGTCATTTGAAAGGAAGATCCGACAATGCTATCAAAAATTGGTGGAATGGTGGTGCGAATAGAAGAAGAAGAGCAAGTTTAGCAACCATGAATGTTCATGAATCACCCAAGCTGTTCGACATCAAGAGAAAATCTAGTAGTGCTGAAGCTTCATCTTATCCAATAACAACCACAATATTACCACCACCTCCTCAACCTTCAAATTCAACTTCAGTGAATAAATCGGTGAGTAATTCAAGTGTAAATGTATCAGCCATAGCAACTCAACCACAATTTAACTATCCTCATATTGCACACCTTCCGCAAATTTCATTCAATACATCAATGTTTGGTCAAGACAATAATGAAAAGACACTTCCTAGTATTTCGAATTCATTCACATCAACTCCTCCACCACTACCTCATCAAGTATCTGGATCACCATTAAAACCAGCGAATTATAGATCAGCAAGTTTTGATATTAATTCAACTTCATTACCACCAATTTCACAAAGTAATAAACGAAGACTCATTGATGATCAATTAAGTCGTAGACATTCAAGTGCAAATTCAATGCCATTGTACGTACATTCAAATGGATCTCATCCAAATTTATTTCATACGTTTTTAAGTAATAATCCCTTAAGTGGCCCTTCGGGAAGTGCAGGAAATGAATCACCTTCCTACCATGGATCCCCATTATTATTAAGCTCAGTTGCTTCGAGAAATAATTCTATTACACACATTGAATTGTTGAACAATACTACAAATAATTCATCAAGACGATCGAGCTCTATTGCTCCAGAACTTTTCCCGAACCCACTAAATAAAGATTTGTCATCTCATAAAAGAAACATGTCACAAAATTCTTCATTCAATTCTCCTTTATTGACTCCACTGACAAGATTTTCAATATCATCTACAAATTCAGCTTTAAATCCCTCTGCTCAAAACAATTCATCATCTGTAACTTCACCAACAGTATCTTACAAAAATGATTATGCTACAAGTAGTGTTTCAATAAATGATATAGTTAAGGAAGAAGTCGATGAAGATTTGCTTGATAAAAGCGAGACAACTGAAGAAGGTAAAGAAGATGAAGATTCTACACCAATGCATCATATTGAAGAAATACCTTCCAACAACGAAGTAAATGAAGAAGGCATCACTGTTGCTCATAAGACAAAGATTTCAGTGTCATCATTAGTTGACTAATTTTTTTAATTCTGGAAAGATAAAACTAAACATTTCAATTTGTATTATAACCGTTATTTTAATAATGAGAATTATTCATTGTACTATCGCATTACTCCCTTCAGATTAATGTTGATTATTTGTTTGACAATTCTCAAACGTTGTTACATTGTATTTATGTATATTTATATACTATTGAATAGTATAATTTTAAAGACATTTTAATATATAATTTCATTTACAGTCTAATTAACTATGTGAAGTTGGTTTGTATTGACGCGTGGATTTTGAATGCTCAGATCCTTACTGCACTATTTAATTTTTACAACCAACTGTCACCTCGCTGAAGGGACAAACAACCAAAAGATATAGACGACCACCATTGCCAGCTCAGATCAAGAGACAATCATTTCACCATGCCATTGACACCAAATGAACAAAACTCAGTACTTCAGAGTTGTATAAGTAATATAAACCATCAATCTCATTTGATGAAACAAAATCTTAATGACAATAAGCTATTGCAAGCTTTAAAACATTGTTCAAATTTCTTAAATGAATTGAGAACAAATTCATTGACTCCTAGACAGTACTATGAGATATATATGCTTGTATTTGATTCCTTGGAACAGTTGTCCACATACCTTTTGAATAGTCACAACACGAGGCAATCCAAGGTTAGGGACAAGGATAACAAGGACAAAGAAAATGGAAATACTGGAAGTGGATCAGCTTTTTTGGCTGATTTGTATGAAATTGTTCAATATTCGGGTAATATTATTCCTAGGTTGTATATGATGATTGTAATTGGAACTACATATATGGCAACTAAGGGAGCCCCAACAAAGGATTTAATGAAGGATATGATCGAAATGTGTCATGGTGTACAACATCCAATACGAGGCTTATTCTTAAGGTATTATTTATCACAAAGGACCAAAATTCTATTACCTTTTGGTAATCAAACTGACTTTAATGACACCGTCGAGTTTCTCATTGCAAATTTTATAGAAATGAATAAATTATGGGTTAGATTACAACATCAAGGACATTCCAGTGAACGAGAATTAAGATATAATGAACGAAAAGAATTGAAGATTTTAGTCGGATCTAACTTAGTTAGGCTATCTCAAGTTATAGATGATTATGTTGGCGAAGAAGATAAAAATTATTCATCAATAGAATTCTATCAAGAGAAAGTGTTCCCTACGATTACAGAGCAAATAATTCAATGTCGTGATCATCTAGCTCAAAATTACCTTATAGATGTATTAATTCAAGTCTTTCCTGATGATTTCCATTTTGCAACATTGAGCAAATTATTGAATGATGTCTTTGTAAATCTTCATCCGCTACTAAGAAAAAGCGAATTGGTTGCAACCTTAATTGATAGATTTATTTCATACAAAAAATTTGCAAGTGATATTTCTAATTTAAGTGTGGATGAGAAGCAAAACGTGGAAAACAATAAATTTGACATAAATGGATTATTTAACAATTTTTGGTCATTTTATTTAAAATTGAATGAATCAGATCCGGAATTGCCTCCAGAGGAACATTCTATACTCTTACAATCATTCATTAATCTTTCATTGACTTTTGATCCTGAAAAGTTTTCAAATTTGGATGTTATATACAAATACGCAGCTGAAAATTTGGCAGACACAGACGGTGAAGAACAACAAGAATTGTGGCTACAATTACTAGTTGTAGCAATTAATCATTTTACTTCTATTAAAACATTATTTAAATTAGAAAACTTTTATGATTTTTATATAAAGTTGGGTTCCAAGAATTTACAAAAACAAATTTCTTTATCAATCGTAGACAAGATCTTGTCTATTGGTAATGATGAAGAGGAATATTTCGCTGATACTAGTGAAATTGATGGTATTTTCAAGTATCTATTGGTGTTGATCAAGGAGTCACCAAGTAAATTAGACACAGCTAAAAACCTAGGTATAGTAAAGACAATTAAAATCAACAATGGAGAAAAAATCATAACTCCTGAATATCTTGAAATTCAAGAGAACATTTGCAAAATCGTCCAATTAATAGAAAACCCCGAAGATCCAATGAAGAACATTTCAAACTTAATGTATGTTCGAAAGAAATTTTTGAACAAGAATTATGAAAACATGATATTCACTTATCCTACATTGATTTCCAAAATTCTATACAAATTGAAAATTGTTGGATATGTGAATTTAGAACTGAAAAAGGATGATAATATCGATTTACTTATCACTTCAAATTTCAAAAATCTTTCGGTAATAATAGATGAATTATATCAATCACACCAAGAACATTCAAGTGAATTAATTTTACAAATTTATTTGAATGTTGCATCTGTTGCAGACCAATTGAAACAAGAATCTATATGTTATGAAATATTTACGCAGTGTCTAGTTGTTTACGAAGAAAATTTGATTCTTTCAACACATCAGTATAAACATTTCACAGATTTGAATCCACATGATTCATTATCTAATGGTTCTTTGGCATATCAGTCAATTCTAGCAATTGCGAATACTTTAACAAAGACAAGGTTTTTCAGCAAAGAAAATTATGAAAGTTTGATTACCAAATTGACATTATATGGATCCAAGTTGTTAAAGAAACAAGACCAGTGTCGTTCGGTGTATTCATGTGCTCATTTATGGTGGTGGTGTGAAACATTATTGGACCCTGGAGAAAAGTCGCCTACTGTGATTGGAGGTAAAGAAGAAGAAAGCAAAGACGAAAAGCAAGAAGAAAAGGCAACTGAAGGAAAGAAAGAAGACAAAGAAGATAAAGCAGGAGCGAAACAAACAGAGGCCGCTGATGAAGAAGATAAACTAACGTTATACAGAGATGCGAAAAGAGTATTGGAATGTCTACAAAAATCATTGAGAGTCGCGGACTCATGTATGGACCCATACCTTTCACTTAAATTATTCATCGAGATTTTGAACAGATCCTTAATTTTCAACGTTTATGGTAATGAACTTATTGATAACAGATATATCAATGGATTGATTGATTTGATTAAAACCAATATTGATAATTTACGTGATGACAATGATAATGAACATAGAGACGACGAAGACGAAGAAGATGGAAAGGAAGCAATCCTATTTAGACAAAGCCAACAATATTTTAATAAAACTTTACATTACATTTCAGAACAACAAGAATCGGAGAATAGATTTATAGGTATGATTGTGTAATCATGCAAAAGAAACAAATACCGCTCCATAAACCCCGGTCTACATACAGTATATACCACCTAAATACATAAACAACTTGCCTTTGAGTAAGTGTGAGTTCAGTGTACCAGTAATAATCAATCTCAGATAGCAAAGCCTTGTTTCTCAAAAATTGCTGTGTTCATAAGTAGGGCGTATCGTGAGCTTTGTTCCGTGTTTGGTTGTGGAGTTAACTATGGCAAAATTTGTGTGTCGGCCAAGAGACGCATTTTCTACCAAACTAAAGTTAAAATAAATGAAAGGGGTTTAGAATGCTGTGGTGTTTTGCCAACTGTATAAATAATATCAGCCATCCACAATTGCATTGTTTTACATATTTAACTGATTCAAATTTACTTATTACGAAGTTTTCGATAGAACTGATTCTTTTTTGATATGAGCCATCGTGCAAGAGATTTCTCACTTTGGAATATGTTGAATTACGGTGAACCAAAGCAACCTATGGACACAGCTTCGTCTATAGAGGATGAATTGCCAGAGTATTCCGGTGTCTCCACACCTACAGAGTCTGAAGACGAAATGCAAGAGTTATTGCACGATGAAAAAAAGGGAGATATAGAAGCTAATATCAGAAATGTGACATGTACTACGAAGTTACCACTTAAATTGAGAAAATTTTATCAGGTTATGATCGTTTTGGGAACGATTAGTTTGCTTTTGTATTTGCAATTTTATGTGAAATCTTTTGAAGTGACTATAGGAACTGGGTACCATAAAGCTCATTTGACTGCGCCATTCAAGGTCAATTCTGAAAATTCAACCATCACACAGCATCCGGTTTTAAGAAATTTATGGGATATTGCTCAAACTGAATCTACAGAAGCTGGAAATGATGAAATTATTTCTGTCTCGCTTCCATCTTTAGCAAATCCTAGACGTAGAAAGTTAGTTCATAACTCTACTTTACTCAAACATACATTCGGTCAATCATATGGCAATGCATCAATTTTGAATTTTGCAACCCCCAAGAATTTAACATTCAATGCTGTTATATTAAATTTGCATACTGAGGTTGACGGAGTTCAATATGACAGATTAGCTAATATATTCATTAATGGTGTCCAAATTTGGAGAACTTCCACGATAGAACCTGGTGGGTCTAAAGTTATCAGCAACTTTGAGAAAGACGTCAGCAAATATGCAAAATTATTCAAAGGTGAAAATAATCAACTTTTGTTTCAATTGGATAATCTTTTAACTGATAGATTAACAGGCGCTTTTGATATTACTTTAAGTGCTGAATTCTATCATATTGAAAAACATGCAAAATGGGAACATAAAAGTGATTTCGAGATGAAGGAAGTACATCATGGAAGTGATAGAAAATCTGAAGAAAATGACAGTGGCTCAGACTTAGACCCAGATTCAGACTCAGACTCAGACTCAGAAAATGAAGACCACTATCATGAAGGAAGGAAATATGTAAAACATGGAAGGCATCATGATAGTAAGAAACACAGAAAATACAGGAAATACGGAGAGGAAATGAAACATGAAAAGAACGAAAAGTACGGAAAACATCATAAAAATAGGAAGAACAGAAAGAACAAGGATGATAAACCCGAAAAACCTCCATATCATGGAAAACAACCACACCATAGAAAAACACCACATCATCCACCATATTTTCCAGGCCAGGGTCATTTAGCTCGTAAACTATTTTTTACCAAGAAACCTGCTGATTCAATTCATCCTTTAATAATCAAGGCCAATCCTGATCAGCCACCAGTTGAGTATCTTTCTTTACAAAAGATTAGTGTTAATTTGCCTAAAGTTTCAAGAAATACTACTCGTTTACAGCTTTCCGTATTCACTTCTGGTAACGCAGCTGAAGAATTTTGGTATACCAATGTTTTGGACAAATACAAGGATATTTTTGCTGATGAAGGCAATCAATTCATTGGTAAGGGGCCTATCAGAATTTTGAATGTTTATTACAATGGTGAAAAAGTTGCTGCGCAAACTCCTGAACCAGTTATCTTCACTGGTGGTATTTCCCCAGCTTTATGGAAACCTGTTGTATCTATTTCTGCATTTGATGTTCCATCACTTGATATCGATGTTACTGGTTTATTACCGCTTCTCTGGGAACATCAAGCCAGTGAAAATAGAATATTGGAATTAGAAATCAGTAATGGATTAGGTGAAATTGGTCAAGCTGATTCAGTTGCTGTTAATGAAAATTGGATCACCTCTGCTAATTTATTAGGTTTTGAAAGTGATGAAGTAGTTGGTACTCATGGTGAAGTCATCAACATTGATCATGAAAGTAGAGGTAACGTAATTTCAATTGCACAACCGTTCACTAATTCATTACAACAAATTGTTAATGGTATCTTCAGCGCTCAATTAATAAGTAAATTGACTTTTACTTTGAAGAATGGTGATATTTTAAACACAACTTTTAGCTCTTTTTCCAAAGGAGAAATTTCAAATGTTCAAAGTTACACCCACTCTGGTAATGTACAACGAGTTGTACATGTAGGTCATTCGTCTAGTTCAATTTTGATACAAAATGATGATTTACCTAAGGAAATTACAAAACATCACAAGAAGAAACTACCTGCAAATACAATCCACGCGATAAACACATCATTGAGTTATCCATTAGTTCTTTCTTTAAATCAACAAAGTAAAGAAATTGGTTCAGAAGGTAACTATTATGTTGATTATGAAGTTGATTTAGTAAATGCTAAAGTTCTTCATAAGAAATTTGGCGGAGGTTTTGGTAATGTTTATGTCAAAACTGTTCAAAATGGTACTTCCAGTTTCTTTTTATCTAGCAAGGGTAACCATGGATTTGGTAGTTTATCTACAAAACTTATATCCGAAATTAGCTTTGGCCCTTATGAAAAATCTTACAAAAGAACCGTTAATGGAGTTAATGGTACAATTACTTTAGACCGAGTTGGATGGGGCGAGCATGATAAACTTTCATTATTGCCCAATGTCTCCATCCAAAGTAAGATTTTCGGAATAATTGATTTGGATAGCCATAATAGTGCTGTCGGATTAGCAAAACGTATTGTACAATATACCGATGGTATTTTTGGTAGTTGGCCATCTCAGCATGGATGCCATACAAATTGGTTAGAAAATACTAGCGAAGGGATAAAAAGTTTACCTGCTAAAATGAAGAAAATGAAGAAAATCAATTTGCATAAATTAAAGCATGCAATGACTAGGATGCACGGAAACAATCAATGAGTTGATTTGGTTTAGTTTGATTTTAAATGCTATATAGGAAGAAAATATAAGAGTGATATTGTTAACCAAACCCAGCCCATTCGATAGAGAACGTCAATGGTACATCTTCCTCAAATAAGGCAGTGCAAAAATCATCATCAATTTCAGTATGTTCCTTCTCCTTCTTTGTTGAACCCATTATTACAAGGTTTTTCTTGACACTAGTCGACAACCTACCACCGACGACGATTTCATACATATCGACAAATTCGAACTTGATTATGGAATAAGAATGGTATTTCAACGGGTCTCCAGGATAGATCACAAGATCTCCACCGAACTTCAAACCCGGATTTAAGAAGTATCCCATATTCTGTAAATGCTTGTAGTATTTGTAATGCTTTGCGAACTGACTTAATCTCATTGACGATGTGGCCAAGTAACTTCTCACATATTCCTTGACATCTACTTCATGTTTACTAATCATGGCCCAATCTATCGGATTTGGATCAGAATTAGAGGTGGTGATCAACATATCTTTGACATTCTTGTTCTCAAATTTCCTCATCGATCTCATCTTCTCATTTCGATACAGCAATTGATCAACAAGGACTCCGTACTTATTCTCTAGTAACCATAGCACTTCCCACACAATAATTTTTAACGGCACGGAGAGGAAAAGGTTCTGCTGTGGAAATTGTTGTAATGTACCTAGTAGAATGCCCACTATATTATGATCGTTTCGTAGTCTCTTGATATCTTCTAGGTTGAACACTAGTATTTCTGGATCAGACGGATTTATTAATGGTAGGACTATGGGAGATTTGGGTGATGCGAGACCGTTGTCCATAGTTGGTCTGCTGGTGGCAGATGTGCATCTTGAAATATACTTTTTTTTCAAGTGTTAATTTTCTAGATTGGATTCTCCGGGGCACAGTCAGAAATTATTTTGCAGCCGCTCGATTTTCAACAGGTTGATTCCCCAAGATTAAATATACATTGATTATTTACATACATACATACAGAAAGTCATCGAAAAGGCACTTAAATGAAATGGCTCAAGTCATGCATTACCATACCTGCAACAGCTGCAGATAGACATGTTGCAACACCACCACAAAACAAGGATGATATTATTGTTGCTGAGATATCTTTGGCTCGCGAATTGTTAGTTAATGTATTCAAGACACCAAGTGTGATACCCAAGCTTCCCAAGTTAGCAAATCCACAACATGCATATGTTGCGATTAATATACCTCTCTTGGACAATTCGTTGTATGGAGCAGTTGTCATGAGTAAATTGTATGCTACATATTCATTTTGGATGAACTTGTATGCAATCAATCTGGAAACATGTAGGATTTCGTGACGTGGAGTACCTAAGAAGAAACTGATTGGAAAGAATAAGTAGGAAAGCATCAATTCCAATGTTAATTCATGAATGTTCCAAAAATTACCGAACCAAGTGAGGATACCATTGCACAACGCAACTAATGAAATAATACACATACATTGAGCCATCATGGTTCCTGCAATTTTCAAACCTAACGTTGCACCGTTTGAAAATGCTTGTAATACATTGTGCGGTTCATCTGTATCTTTCTTTCGAATCATGATTTTACCAGCAGAAACAGGTACATCAATTTCAGGGTATCTCAATTTTGAAACTGCCAAAGACGCAGGAATTGACATAACACAGGAACTGACCAATGCTTGAGGATTCAAACCTAATCCAATATATCCCACAAGCACGGCACCGGAGATTGTTGAAAATCCAGAAGTCATAACTTGATGTAACTCTGCTTTAGTCAAGTATGGCATCAAGTCTTTGATCAAGATTGCGGATTCACCAATACCAATAAACGGAGAAGCAGCAGCAGTCATTGCTTCAGCACCTGATACTCTCAAGGTCCAAAAGAAGAAGTATGCAAATTTAGCAATTGCCCATTGTATAACGCCACAATAGTACCAAATATGAACAAACGCAACGAAGAACACTACTGATGGTAACACAGTGAAAAAGAACATAGGTAAATGAGCATACTCAGTATTCAATAAGAAAGCAACCCCGTCTTTAGCAAAACCCAATAATTCTCTCGCCAAAGTAGAAATGAAATTGAAAACATCATAGCCACATTTGGTACGTAAAACAAACAAAGCTACAATGAATTGCATCAACAATCCACCAATAACAGTGTTCCATTGGATCTTCTTTGGATTTTTAGAAGTAATAAACAAAAGGAAGATTGCAAGTAGACATCCAACAAACGCAATTGCACGATCTTCACGTTTGGAATATTCAGTTTCGGTTGGAATAAAAGTACCCAACAAGACAACACCAATCGTTATACTTGCACCAATTATCAACCTTTGATATCTTTGTGGTGCAACCTTTGCATATATGAATTCAGTGATAGTGTCCCACACAAGTTTAACATAACCCATCAACCATGGTACTATTCTGCAATACCAGGTGATTAATCTGAACATGGCCATACCCCAAAACACAGTGGGTATCAACCATTGATGTCTATGTCTTTTTTGGATGATGATAGATAACCACCAAGAAGTGAAGAAGCATCCCAAAAACACATGAAACGCAAGTTTCCAATATGGGAATTTGATCTTGAATTGTTGCCAAAATGATAACTTGGGTTTGGTACTGGATTCTTCTGAAAGTTCATGAGCGCTCTCTTCCTCACTCGGTATTTTCTCCTTGCTGGACTCTAAATCTTTGTACTCATTGCTGGTACAATTATCTGCATTGAACCCAACAATTGAACTGACAGGTTGAATCTTCTGCGGTGAAGACATTTTCAAAGAAAGGAAATTGGACGTGAAAAACAGCTTTCAATTCAAAACAGATTGAAGATATGGCTTCTAACTAGAACGATCAAGCAATATGTCACCAATGTTGGATATCCAACTATACCTACAGAAGAGAAGAAAAAGAAGAGGAGGGAGAAGAGAAAGAGAGCAAGAACATTAACAAGAAATAAACCAAGCATACATACTTGATTATAAATAGAGGAGAACCATATCTAAAATTCCACAGATAGTGAGATTGATGTAAAGAAGGGTATTAATGAAAAATTTTCCACAATCGCTCACCAGTTCAATATCAATACTCTTTGTTCACGCCAAGGATAAGATTAGACCATATGTATAAATTAAACTGTTAATAAACAGGAAGGAGAAACCGCCTGAGTAAGAAATGGCCCTGAAGTTTACGACGTGCTTCAAAAATCAAACTCACGCACCTCCTGATTGCCGTATAATTCTTCTACCTGAGAAAGGAATCCCCGAATGACGTGCATAGGTTATCCGTGATAGAGCTTTTGCATAATTGTCATAAGGGCAGTTCTTGTCACTGAAACATAGACGTCGAATCAAGTCTTGGGCCATGGCTCACCGAGAGGCTCCAACACGAAGTCTAGTTTTTGTGGAAACCAGTTAAAGGATAAGCCCAAGGCATCGATGCATGGTTGTTAGTGTCTCGTGATGCGTTAGTGTTGCTTATTTCACATACAAGAAAACGGAACATCAGCACAACAAAGAAAAAAGAAACCAAATTACCACTGAACTTGAAACATAGTGAATATGCAGTTTTAGAGCTACAAGAGTTTGCAGTTGCCCCAGGCAGTCTAGCTCCAACTAGTTGTTCATTTGGCTGAACGAATCGTGGGATAGACAGCTGAAAAGAATAACTCTCTTGGATCCCACAAAACTCATCGGCAGTGATTGCGGTATACAACCCCGCATCATGGTTTCCTCTTCTAAGACGAGACATCATGTGGAGCCATATGTACAGCCGGAGAAACTCATTTAAGTGCGAATGAAACGTAGCCATATTTTATAGGCAATACCAATAAAATACAATTGAATGTAATTACTAACCCCTATGTATAACCTACAATACCAAATTTATTTAATCGTTGTTATTTAATCATTGTTATCTTCATCTATTTCACTCCTGTACTTATCTTTGTTTTCAACCATATGCTTGGAGTCTATCTTGTTACTCAACCCCATTAAAGCTTTCGATAGCGCCTCTGTTGTGCCTATCACTGGCCTAATTAAAATTATTGGGGAGTTTTTAAGAACAGAAACTAGTGAGTCTTGTACTGTTTCTGATTCGTCGAGTTCTTGTTTTAATTTGATTAGCTGGTTTCTTGTTACTTGAAAATTCTTACCTAGTGACTTGTACGCTAATTTTAGTCCCTGCTGAATTGTTTCTGGTTGATTTGAATATAAGCTGATTAATTTTTCCTCTAGATCCTCGCCACCTTCGTATGCATAAAAACCATAATCTTCTTCATTATCTTCAGTACCGTCGTGGTTATCTGATTTTTGTTTAGAATTCTTCTCCTCTGGAGCCAACAAGAAAATAGATTTACTTAACAACTCTCTATCAATGCCTCCGTCACGTTCATCTTCATCGTCTAACTCGAGATTGGAATAGAGCTTTCTACCATCATAGTGATAATCATGTCCAATGTTAGTGGAGGCTTTGTTCAAAATTTCTGAACTTACCAATAAACTTCGATTATTATTCACCTCTTCAAAATCTGGGGTACCATCAGAGGCATCTAAATCACGACGACTTATTTTCTTCTTATTGGGAGCGCGGCTCGATGATCCTTCACCACCAAAAATTTCTTCTCCTTGTTCCAATAATACTTGTGTTCCAGATGCTAGTTTGACTCCCAAATTCAATAGTTCGTAACCAGTAGTTTTTGCAAATGAAGTCGTTCCCTTCTGAATACTTCTCCACAACCTACCATCCTTTTTATATTCACTGATAGGCACAGCGATTAAATCCCTGAATCCTCCACCTATATTTACCACTGATCGCAATGGTGATACACCAGAAATTATCCCTATAACTTGACTCAGTTGAAAAATTGGTGCCCAAGCATTACCCAAACCAATGCCTAATCTTGGCATCCCAAGAATACCAAACAATTTGACTTTGGGCAAAGTTATTGAAGAACCGTCTAATATAAAGAAATTAGCAAATTCTGCAGATTTGCCGGATCGCAACCCAATATAGTCAACTTTTTTAGGTTTATAATCGACTTTCAACTTAATGGGACTCATTTCAAATTTTTGAACATAAACAATTTCATCAGGTGGTAATTCAAATCTTTTATCCTTGAACTCTAGAAACCTCGTCAAGAAATCAAGAGTATCTTGATCAATATGTAATCTTAGAGGTAGAACTGAGACATTCATTATTGCCTCACCTGAGACCATCGATGGCTCTGGTCTAACATTTAATATCGTAAGTTTAAGCATACTGGTACCAATTTGTCTTTCACCCAATATGTTCATGTAACTCAAAAATTTGTTCCATGTGGATGAAGGAACATTATCAAATACATCAATAGTACCCAATCTCAATTCTACCAAATTTAATAACTCATACTTCATATTGGGATCTGTTTTATCACGCCTTGGATCTCTAGTCGAATAAACAGTCACTCCAATTTCTATATTTTTCAAATCTGCCAGTATCTTATGATTTGGTGATCTTTTCAATTTTAGATTCTTGTAATTCTTACCTTGACCTATATTAGCTTGTGTTTTGATATCATCAAAGGTTTCTTTATTGCTCTGAATTCCATAATTAATGCTCTCAGCCAAATCTATCGCATTTGCATTCTTGGGTACAGACACATGAATTGATTGAAATAACGTTTCTTCAAAAACTGATTCTTCGTCATCTCTATTAGCATCTTTGACATCAAACTTCACAGTAGGTTCATCTTTTGTTGGAATTTCCTTCCTTTGTTGTGATTCAAACTTCTTGACCGCTCCTCTTATTGCTTTTCTTGTATCCTTCCAGTCATAACCATCATATAGATAAAGTCTGGCTTTCGATAAATTGATATTGATTCGAATTGGGTCCACGTGATGATTATCATAAAGCGAGCTAGTACCTTTATTATCAAAATGTTCTTCTTCAAATGCCAAAGATGAAGTTTCTTGGGAACTACTTTCACTCGGTATTCCATCATCGTTCACACTTAATTCAGTAAACGACTCGGTCAACTCACTGAACATTGTAAGGTCTATGCCTTTCAAAACATCAACCTTTTCTTTCACTTTCACTTTCATTTTATCATTATCTTTAAAATTTAAGGGCAATTTAAGATCATTAAGTAACTGAAGTAATGTGTTTGTAGAGTCGGCACATAAATCAAATTGATGTTCATCCAAATTAATTTTCAAGTCAACTAATGATAAGCTGTCCCTTATTCCCAACTTTTCATTTCTTTTCCTAATTTCTTCAATGTCAGTGTTAAAGGTTATACCCACATGTGCAACATTAATTGACCCAATTTGTATGTATCCAGACTTCAAGTAATATTCAAGTGGTGAAACATACGCAATAAAATTTCCATTGATCTTCTTTACATCTGTAACATGAGCAACATTTTTTACATCATCAATCAACAACATGGAAATATTTCTGAATGAACATTTGATATAAAATTGATTGGTGCCAAATGCAAAATCTGAATTACCTTTTCCTACAAACAAATAACTTTTGCAACTCAAACGTCCTGGCGTTAGACCAACAAGGCAATCATGCAAGGTGTATCTTATGTCAATTCGGCTTTGTGATGATGACGATTTCGTAGGTGTAACCTTTTCAATTATTTCTTCTTCAACTGTGTCAATAAGCGATTCATCATTATTCAAGAGTAATAACCAGTTTGTGTAATACTCTAACAAAAGATTCCTTGCAATGATTTCAATAGTACTAGTTTTATCAGAAAGTTTGCATTTAATTAAAATCAACGGAAACTCATACGACTGGACTGGTGGGTCCTGATATTGATATAGGAAGTTTTCAACAATTTCAACATTTTTTCGTACAACTTTAAGTGCCAATATAGACCCTAAAATATCCTGTTTTATCTTATAAAAAATTAAATCCGTAAGTGAAACATTTAAGTCACCAAATTTTGGCAATACAGCAGTAATATTCACAGCAATATCTCGAATATTTAAGCAAAAACTAACAAGGTTCATTCTATTAGGTCCCATAAATGCACTTTGAGTACTATTAATATTAAATCCAAGACCTATCCTTCTCCCGCGCTTCAAATTATGCGTAGAGGGGGCCATGTGAAGAGAACTATCCAACTTCACCCGCTTGAGGGGTTCATCTATGAATGAATTCTCCAAGGAATTTGATTGTGTAGATGATAACTCATTGAATTTAACAATGAAAGATTTGACCTTTTCACTAATAAAATTCAATTTGGATAAAGGTAGATCGACTAAAATTTTCAGAACAAGTAGAGTAGTTTTTGAATACATTGATGACACCCTGGGTATGGAGTTTGCGCTTGCTGAAAAATGAGTGGGTTGTAAATATGCTTTGAATTCTTTCATTTTGGTAGTTAATTTGATGTCAGATATGGTTAAGATTCCTTCTATTGGTATGTTTTCGATGATACTATTGAACAAGATTTTTGAGACTGTCAATTGGTCTTCTAACAGAACAAACTTTATAGGGTAGATCATTGCTTGCAATGCTAAGTCATTTGCAATGCTAGTATTAATAACAATTGACGCAGTCTGTAATACAAATTGCTCTTTTGAGGATGATGTCTTCTTTTCAGTCTTTTCCAATTTGAATTTCTGAGTGTTTATATTATCAATTATACCTTTCAATACGTTGTATTTATTGTAGATAGAAGTTAATGCTATGATAAAATTCGAAAGCACTGATACACTTTGAAGATCAAAATTAAAGTATGCTGTCTTGGCTAGCAACACTGTGATCTCCATATTGGTATTCTCTTCGACTCTTTGGAAAATTTCAAAACGAATATCAGCCTTCGAAGTAACACTTATTGAAGATGACGTTGACAGTAAACTTAGTGGTGATGCCGGTCGCTGTAGTTGATGTGTAGGATCTACTGGTTTTTCAAAATGAAATATTTCGAAACTCTCTCCATTGAGAGACCTTATTATTTTGAAGACTTCTATTCCTCCAAAAAGTATAAGGTCATTTTTTTGTTTAATATTAATATTGTTTGTGATGATATTTATACCATCAGGACTAGTGAATTTACCATCAGGTTTCAATGCAGATGTAGTACTAATTATGAAACTTCCTATGCGAAGTTTACTAAAAAATGGTTCGTTATCGATTGAATCTCCCGAAGATTCACTTTCGTTGTCCACTTCATCATCTTCATCCGCATACTGTGGAAACCTTTCGTTAAGAGTATTGGACTTAGATAATTTTCTTTTTTGATAATTCTTAATCTTTAAGCTTCGGGTAATCCCATCAAATACAGATATTAAAGTAGGTGTCAATGGTGTAAATGCTAAAGCCATATTGTTAACCTCAATTTCTAAATTTATAATACTCGTCAAACCATCGAATTCAATATTACAAGTGTCCATGTAGAAAACTATTGGAGGATCAGAATCGACTTCTTCTGCTTTATTGTCTATGGGCCCTTGAGAAGCAGTTGATTTCTCAAATGATTGTGACGTAGCACTCATGTATATTGAACTCGCTTCTTCGTGTGTAAACACCATACTATCCATCAAGGATTCCTCTCCATAGTCATTATCGTCTTCGTCTTCTTCTGTATCTGCATTGGGTTCTTTCTTTCTTAAGTCTCCACACTCTCCTGGATTTACATTAGGTTTCAATGTTTTCAACCTTACACCTTTCACATTTACGTTTCTTGTCCCATTTTGAGTATTTATAATGATTTCATCCACCTCTAGTATTAGATCAGTTAATTCGGAAACAATCTTAATACTTAGACTATTAATCTTGATTTGCAATCTCAGTAATGCCATCTCAACCGCTCTTTGCATTACCCCTCCTAATGTAGATGGTTTATTTGCAGTTGTTGAATCTCTTCTACTAGCCGGTTTCTTAGATGTTTCTTCGTCAGTATCATCATCTTCATCTTCATCATATTGTTTTTTCACATCATCATCATCCGAAATTATGGTGTTTGCGAAATCAGCGGTACTTTGAGCCAACAGAAACTGAACATGATTCGAAATATTTTCATCCACATCAAAATCCGGGGAAACAACAATTTCAACATCATTAGCCTCGATATTAACTCCACTTATACCTGATATTGCAGTTAATTCCAATGATCCTAGTTGCCCATATCTCAAATTACATCCAGGTAATTTCCCAACTTTCTCAGGATCTATTGAAACGTCTCTTAATATGATATTATTTAATGAAACTTCCTCAAGATTAGGTAAATCGATTTCCGAAAATAACGATAATTGTTGTAGCACATATAGAAGTAATCGTTTCTGTATATTCTGTGGTATCCATTGGGGACTCATTGATTGGACATATGTATAATTGTGGTTATAAATTCTGAATGCAAATGATGTACGAGAAGAAGACTACCGCAACGCGACGAATGAATGTGTAGTGTATTTGCCTATCAGTTAATCAATCAAACAGCCTTTAAGTGGGGGTGATTGGAACTAAATGCTAATAATTAAGGAATAGCAGAATCTTTGAGTGTTGTAAATAAAACTTCTTTCTGTTTTTATCGTGGTGTTGATCTAAGATCAGAAGTTGTAAAGTACAAGGAAAGGTAAACTTTGACAACCAAAAAAAAAGATCAGTTGGGGCGATAAGCAAAAAAACTGCACATTTAGTCAGCTTTTATGCAATCTTACATTATCATTACGGTTGTCTATAACTCTATACACAAGTGCCAAACGGCGTTGGTTTCCAGTTGCCATGTTCTTCAAATAGGTATATTTTATTGGGCTTTTGTTGCTTATTACTTCCCTTCTCTTCATCTGAGTCAGGTTTTCTCTTTGCTTGAGGTGTCGGAGTAGGTGATGGTGATATACCCAATAAATCATCCAATGACGGAGGCAACTCAAACGATTTCCTCGTGGTTTGTAAGTTGGTGATCAGCTTGTACCATTTTGTTAATTTGTCAACAATTCTTGATTCACAAGTAATGTTTTTATTTGAGGTGTCGATGATACTTAGTAGGACTTTAGCGAATACAGGTATCATTGATTCAGGCAATTTTTCTTGAACTGTTTCAAGTTGCTTGATGACAAAATTTCCTAATTCATTCTTTTCTTCTATTTCTTCGTTCTTGAAAGTAACCTGATTCGTGTTCGTGGAATTTACCGTGAGCATTTCGCCAACAAAATAAGATAACCATTCCACTAATTGGACAACTTCATCTTCATGGGAAATCTGAGTGAAATTCAATTTCCTGTATACCCTTTTATCTATGACGCTCGATTCTTTCTTCTCTATTACTTCCACGATCTTCATGAAGAATTTAATCTTGCAATTTAAGTTCAATTCATCTAGTAATGGCTTGTATAATTTTATTATTAACGGGTTGAACTTCGCTTTTCTATCCTTCACTTTATCACTGGCATATATCAAATAGTATTTGTTAAACAAGATGTCCACAAATAAGTCTCCATCATGATTAGCGAAATCAATCAACAGCCGAATACATTTCCCGTACTTTACAGCTGTATCACTAGATGTGTCACCTAATTCGTACGTAGTATCTAAATCCTGTTTTCGTATCTTCTTGAAAGTTTTTAAATTGTTCCAAACCGAGTATTTAGTGAACTTATTTTCGGCGTCTTTAACTCTTAAGTTCACAACATCAAATAGAGGATCATCACGCGCTTGTATTTCTTCATCCTCAATATGGCACCAATAATTGTCGTATAACCAGTTCAAAGCTCTGGTACAGGCGAGTCTCAATATTTCCAAGCTTGGCAAGTTTTCGTGGGTTCCCATATGTCTCAATTCCACAAAAAAAGTAGGTAAACTTAACTGTTTTGCCAACAATTGCATCGGTATAGCATAGTTTGATTGTTGGAACGGATCTAATAATCCATTAACAAATCTAATAAGTGCCATCGTATAAGATAATTGCAAGACGCTTGAATCTTGTTGACTGGTATCATTTAGTATAACAGTTGTCAAAAAAGATGTTGCTTCTACACCATGCGGTAATCTACCTCTTGTTGAAAATGCTTTTACCTTTTGAATTGCTCGAAATCTGTTATCTTTCAAATCATTGAAATTGTAAAACCATCCTTTCAATTGTTTCAAGTCATCCGTCGATCGATACGCAGTTATAACTGGGTTTTTGTACATGAGATGGTTCACTTACTACCATGGCAAAACCATTAAAATTTTTTTTTCTCTACTAATGTTGCACATCTTAGATCTACTTTAAACCACACAGTGTAATCAATATATCAGGTGTTAGGGTGGTTTCAAAGCAGTGTCATATACTCCAAAAGGTACATACTGCACCTTTGGAGAATAAAAAGATCTGAAAGAAGGAAACATGATGCAGTTAGAGTAAACAACTTACAAAGAGAGAACATGATATATTTGCAATATGTTAAGCATGAAAATTATCACATGTGTTGAGCAGTAGCCCTCAATCTTGGTGCTAATAACGCAACTGTTTGGTACAGGTAATACCAGGGCTCTCCAAATCCGGTTTGTTGGTTACTCGCGAGGGAGGGCGGGGGTTGGGGGGGGGGGGGGTTGGGCGAAAATAGAAAATGCCGGTACCACGATTATTTAGACAAATCGAAGAGGTGGTACCAACGCGAAACAGAAAGATGTGGGGTCAAACGGACGTAAAAAAAGTCATTGTAAATTTGAACCATCAAGGTGACATTAAAAATTTGAAATTTCTTTCTTTGTTTTTGTCATCAACAAGCACTATCCTATACTATCCACCATAGATGACGAACAACATGCTTGAATTAAGCGCAGGAGAAAATCCCATACCGGATTTCGAAGAAGCACTCAGGGTTATCAAAGTAGATGACACCCATTTTGTTGGCGCACATCCATTACGTTTGCCAGTCAGTGGTGGAAGGGGTGTTTATGGAGGTCATATGATAGCTCAGTCCTTACTTGTAGGAATTGAGTCCACCCGTGATCCAACAACAAATCAGCCAATGATTCCTGATTCCTACCATTCATATTTTATCAATGCAGGAAACTGGCGCTATCCCATGAAGTACCAAGTTACTAAATTATATGATGATGGAATAATAAGCAAAAGGTATATTACAGTTTCTCAAGGCGGTAAGAACAGGTTGACTTGTATGATCGAATTACGTAAACAAGGTTCAAGGACTACTCATGACATAGATGTAAGTATGCCTACTCCTCCAATACAATTGAAATATCCAGTTCCCGATAAATTGCATCAAGTCCAACATACAGATTTCATAAGGAATGCCTTTGGTAAAGAGTTCTTAGATTTTCGAGAATGTCCCGAGGAAAATAATCAATACGCCGCAGATAGATGGATCACTGTATTTTCGGGATTGAGAAATCATCCAGAACCAGGGAAAGCTAATGAAAAAGTCATTGAAAATTTACCTGATGCTCAAGGTGAATACCACGAGGTTGAGAAATTTATCTTAAGACCAAAAAATTCACAGTCAGTAAAAGATCCAATTTATAATTACATTGGACTAGCAGAGATTTCTGATTCAGCCTTCTTGACCACAATGCCTAGAATTTTGCACTTACCATGGGCACCATCTTTAGAAAGGGATCAAACTTATGATGCGGAGACAGACGCTACATTCGTAATGAGATATACATTAAATGCAATGCATATCTTTCATTATAACGCAATGTCTTTAGATCATCATATTTATTTTCATAATGATAATTATGAACCTACGGACGGCTCAGCATTTGACATTTGTAAAGATTGGCTAGCATTTACATATCAAATGAAAAGATTGTCTAACAATAGAACGCTCTGCAGAGGGTTCATGTATAATGAAAATCGCAAGTGTGTTGCTACTATTGTCCAGGAAGGCTTAACAATTATGTTTGAAGGTGTGGGTAATACTGCTGATAAGTCACGTTTATAGATTGAATAGGATATTCAATACAATTTATTTTTATTTATTGAATTCGTTCCGATAGAACAAGTTCAGATTAAAAACAAGCTTAGGCAAGAACAGCGGCTTTAACACACTGTATAATTAGTAAATTTCACATTCAACGAAGAGGCTTGAGATAGTGGCAATAAATCAGTTGTTTCACACATTTACCATTTTGCAATAAAATTTTGAATGCATACATTAGTGGATACGACTCCGCAGCAAATCGTAGATAAATAGCCCGTGGGTCAATTTGGACATTGCATAATATTCGATGCATAACCAGTGCGTAATATATCAGAAAGCTAGGAATTCTTCTTTAACCCTAGCAAAAATGTCTTTAAGCGTTGAGACGTGTGCATTGCACATGGAAAGCATAACCCCATACTTCTATACTACATGACCAATCGGCAAAATCATAGATGAACAAAAAAATGTAACACAGAACAAAGCCACACATTTAGTAGAGGAGACAGCATCAAGAAAACTGCTAAATTCCAAGTTACTTCCTCGGTTATTTTTCACATGTACTTAAGCGCGATAACCAAGTATCTACAAAACCATACAAATAAGCGACCATTTCATCTTTCGTATCTACTTTAGATTCCACGAGATTTTTATTTAGAACTCTGTTGCTTTTAACTATTCAGTCATGAACAAATTAAAAGAGGAAGTATATAACGACGAAGCTCCAGTCGCCAAAATGGAAGCCAAAGCTAGTGTTGATTTGATTGCAACAGAAAGCAACAAAGTAGTGTATGAGGGTCATTATCCGTTAGAACCATTCAGAGAAGGGGCAAGAGGTACCTTTGGTGGAGATTTCATAATGCAAGGCTTAAATGCGGCATGGGAATCAATAGGGAGAACAGGTTTTCAACCCCATTCACTACATGCTTATTTTGTCAAGGCAGGTTCGCTTGAATCAAATATAAGATGGGAAGTTATTAAAGTCAGTGATTCAAAAAACTTTGCTAATCGTTTAGCTATGGCTTATCAAATTCATTCTAATGCATTGGTATTCACATTACAATGTTCATTTGCGAAAGATAATGATTTAATCAAGAGAGATGCTGAATACAAACAGTTAGCTGAGGGTGGTGGGGTAATCAAAACTCATCCAATTCATTTCAAAAAGCAACCAAATGAGAAATACTTCAAATATAAAGATTCAATCGATGAATTAATTTACATGGAACACACAAATGATAATTTAGCTCATGCCTTACTGCCAGATTTTTTTCAACCTACTAAGAACTTTAATTTTCACAAGGTGAGTGATGTGGAATTAGGTATGTTCGTCAAGGTTTTGGATAATTACAATTTGGGAAAAGATTACACTAAACAAAGTTTCTTGGGTTTGACATTTGCGTCAGATTCACTTTGGTTGGCCACATTAATAAAAGCATTGGGGTTGGCAATAGCTGAGGACGAGAAAGATTTCTTTAGAGTCAGTCTAGATCACTCATTGTATTTCCATGACTTGAACTTTGATTCATCTGAGTGGTTGTTCCTTGATTATAAATTCGTAAGCATGGGAAACAATAGAATTTTGGCAATTGTTAACTTTTTCACATTGGAAGGTAAATGTATTGCAACTGCAATACAAGAAGCTTATGGATTCTTACCATTAACTATGATTGAAAAATCAAGAAAACAACATGAAAAGTACAACGGTAAGCGTGGTTCAATCGAAACCGCTAAATTGTAAGGTTTATTAATTTAAGGGAGCAATTTGTATATTTATTTATAGACTACGTATATTAATGATATATGTGATAGAAAAGGATTTACGATTAGCATTGATGTGTAGCGAACCGGCACTGTATCTCGTTATCGGTGTTTACTATGCTTGCCGCTTGTAAGTTTTCTCACCAAAGTGTGGGGATCAACATATGCCTCGGTTTGAGGTATCGAGTTAACGATTAAGTTACGATGTGTTTTTCTTTTCACATATATAAATAACAATCAAAACTTAACATTTGTAGATTGTTTGTCAAGGAACCCGAGAATGGAACACGCTCCTGAAGCAAATTCAGCAAACTGCCAACCTATTGATGTACAGGCTGAATTTGGTGTGATGCAAATTGGTCCTCACCAATATAGAGGTGCCATACCATTGGCCAAGCTCGATAAACGTGGAAGAGGTGTTTACGGAGGTAACATAGCAGCACAGGCAGTACTTGTGGGCATAAAAGCGTCACCAGAAGGCTTCAAACCACATTCATTTCATTCTTATTTTGTTAAAGCTGTTAACGATGATACACCTGTTACCTGGGAAGTAGATGAAATTTCCAATGGGAGAACATTTGTAAACCGAGCAATACGTGGTATCCAACATGGTGTGATTGTTTATACAGCAAACATTTCCTTGACTAAAAAGAACTCAACTCGAGAAGCGAAGAAACAAGATCGTACCCCATTTGAATGGCAAGCTCCACCAGGTGAATTACTTAATAAATACAATGCCAATGAACTACCCATTGCAGTTAACATAAAACCATTATTTATATACATAAAGCTCTATCCAGAGCAACCCAACGCAGACAAATTCTTATACTTAGTCCGTTGGGGAGTAGATGCAAAGGGATGTAGTCAAAAACTTGTTAATCTTGATCCAGTTTATCAATTCGTTGGTTTAACGACTCTAACGGATTGTATATATTTAGAATTGCTAACACCTCACTTGGGCATTGAAAAACGGGCAAAATTTAATACATCAATTGATCATTCTATATATTTTCACGAAAATGATTTTGATGTCGACGATTGGATGATTTATGATTTGAGCTTGTTGAGAATTGGTCATGATCGAGCTCTAGTCAAAGGCGAATTATATAACCAGAATCGCAAACATTTGGTTACCGTTATTCAGGAAAGATTGTTCGTTACAAGTCCAAAATTGTAGAGAGGTGGGTGGTACGTTCCTCGCAAGCCTGTTTCATGGCTATTGCTTTCAAAGAAACAAGAGTCACAAGATCCACTAGATTCACAAGATCCGGGGGATAAAAGGAGGTCCAAATTAGAATGTAAATGATTCCATTATAGATTATGCAAACATAAATTTACAGCTAGGATTAAAGTTTGACTGATGTTAGCCAACCATTCGGCACTGTGCCGACAGTTTATAGAAATTCTAGAATGGGTAATCTTCAACATAAATTGAATCGATTCATGGTCTCTTTCTCATGCCGATATACTTGTACATGCATAGAAAAACATATCCCTCTGGATGTGGAATGTTCTTATTCTATTATATTCATGTGATTCTTCACTGCTTTCTCATGTTATTTTTTATATACTGGATTTCTTTGATGGTGTGGTAATGTAGTTAAATAACCTGTTGAAACAAAAGAAATAGCCATAGAAGTATTGTCGCTTTCGAGTTATAAATATACGCAAACTCTCCTGTACTTTTTGTAATTTTTTTAAGAATATAGAAGCCCATTTTCATAACATAGGAAAGCTCACATTCAAAAATTGCTCAACATGAATCAACAAATACAAGTCTCCACATATCAAAAGCTGGCCAAGATAGAGAAAATAGATATTGCATCAGAGTTTGATGTTGAACAAATTTCGCAAAGCACATATAGAGGTGTTGCACCATTGAAGAAACCCGCGGTTGAACTTAGAGGTGTTTATGGTGGAAGCTTGTGTGCCCAGGCCATACTTGTTGCTATAAGATCTTCACCACAGGGATTCAAACCACACTCTTTTCATTCATTTTTCATCAAAGCTGTTAATGAGAATACCCCCATAACATGGGAGGTTGACCAAGCATCCAATGGTCGAACATTTGCGAACAGGGTTTTACGTGCTATACAAGGTGGTAAAACCGTATTTACTGCTAATGTTTCATTAACAACTAAAAACTCAATGAAGAATGCAAAAGAAATCACAGGACATATTCCATTTCAATTTCAGAGAGCCCCTGTGGCCGAATTTCAAAAATATCCACCTAATGATTTACCACTAGATGACGGCAATCTTAGCCTTCATCTTTCAATCAAGAAGTTTCCTGAAGTACAATCAAAGGAGTTGCATTCATATTTTTGTAAATATGGAGTAGATGACAAACAGGAAATAGTAGGCATGAACCAAGACTATCAATATGTCGCATTAACCTCAATAACAGACTGGATGAACCTAGAAGATACTCTAAGAAATATGGGAATTTACAAGATAGTCAAGTTTAGTGTTTCGTTAGATCATTCTGTTTACTTTCATGATGACGACTTTGATGCTACCCAGTGGATCGGTGTCTCTTTGAAAACAACAAGAATCTCTCACGATAGAGCTATGATCTTTGCCGAGTTATATAATGACAGAGGTGTACATGTCGCCAGTGTTGTTCAGGAACGTCTTTACATACTTGAAGAAATTGCTAAATTATAAAGGAGGAGGGTCACACTGGAGGAAACTCAATTATTGATTATTTTTTTATAATTCATCTATTTATCTGTATCCAAAAATATATAATAGTTTTGATATGTAATTAAACTTCATTTCGTCTAAACGTGAATTTGTGGAGCATGATAAATTGCAAAACGGAGATATTAGTGATTTTTTTAATGCGAAAAATGTGGAGAGGTTGAGCGGAAGTAGATTTTTTTTGGTGAAGGTAAACAGAGGAGCCATTCAATTTGATTTCAATCAAAGAATTTGTGTTTAATGATCTCCCTGTCTTCATCATGCCATATAACTATAAAGACGGTGCAACAATCGACGTACAACAAGAGTTTGGAGTTGATAAAGTGTCAGATACCAAATATGTGGGAAAGAAACCATTAGTCAAACCATCTAAGGAATCTCGCGGTGCATTTGGAGGTAATCTTGCTGGTCAAGCTTTGTTAGTAGCTATGAAGTCCTCCGGTTCTGACTTTAAACCACATTCGTTACACTCTTATTTTGTCAGACCGGCCTCCGTTGAAATTCCAGTTGAATGGGAGGTTGATACAATTTCCACTGGCAAAACATTCTCTAACAGATCGGTTCGAGGTTTACAGAATGGTAAAATTATATATGTTGCCAGCATATCATTGACGAGGAGAAATTCTCATAAGGAATCAGTGAAAAAATATGAAGAAAATTATGCTAAGATTGAACAGAAGGCAAAAGATAGCGAAGACGACGATGATGACGACCATTACGATCTGCCTGACCACCCTAAACCATTTGTATTTCAAACTCCGTATCATGAGTGGTTCAAAAGACACGATATTGAGAAATTGCCGGTCAGTGATATTGAAGCAAGTTTGTTATCTTACTTCAAATTTACCCCTGAATTCATGTCTTTGGATAAAACACCCGAAGAGGAGAAGGTGTCAGCAACTGAACGTAAGTTGGGTTTTTTCATCAGATGGGGTATTGAAAACGAAGGCGGATTCAACCAGCCATTGATCAACGTTGATCCACAATTTCAATTTGTTGGTTTAGCTAATCTTTCAGATACATTATATCTAGATACTTTATTGAGGGTTTTGCGTGTATCAGATTATAAATTGGAAAACCATGGCCGCAATTACTTTTCGGTTTCTTTGGACCATGTCATTTATTTTCACGATGATGACTTTGATGTCACTAAGTGGATGGGTTTTAGCTTCAAAGCTATAAGGTTTTCCCACAGCAGAGTCATTATCGAGGGCGAAATGTACAATGATAAAGGTGTCCACATCGCTACTATTATTCAGGAGGGACTTGTTGAGTTCAATAGCACAGAAAAGAGTGCTAAATTATGAGACGAATTGGTGGTTATATACATTTTCTTTGTTTATTAGAATAATGATGCTATACACCTAGCTACGATATCAAATTGGATGTAGAGTATTCTTTTGTTGATCTCAATATTTTTTTACAACCAAAGAATCAGTTGGTACTTTTTCTCACAGCACTATTGATAGCCATTTACAACCAACCAAGACATCAAAATACATGACGATAGACGAACGATCACTCAACCTAAACCGTTTTAATGAATTGACTTTGAAAAGTCTAATATCTCAACTAAACATGATCTATCAATCAAACAACCTCCTCGTCTTAGATCCCATTCTATCACCATTCCTCAACTACCTAACTTCTTTCCTGATCCTCAAGGAGCACAGCAAATGTCAAAATGTAATCTGGTTGAATGACGAGTTGCTAACCATCCCAACAAATGTAGTAGTCAAGTATGCGAGTTTGGTAATCATCATACCTGAATCAGCTGACAATTTGAAGATATTGAATAAGTTTATACATACCACTTTGGAAAAGATACATGGGGTGAGGTTGAACATTATTGTTAAAGACTTGTCGAAAAGTTTCCTTTATCAAATCAATCAGACCTTCAAGGGAATTGTGGATTTTGAATCTATTTTATTACCAGAGAAAATCATAAAGCCGGTTAATATTACATCAAAAATCAAAGTTTTCAACTGGCAAACTTCTCCAATATACACTGATGGGATATTGATCACTGAAATCAATAAATTTGGCGGGATGAATGATTATTTTGAAAGACCGTTGCTACAAGTAAATCAATTAACAAGTGCATTGATAGAGTTATTGTTTGCAGGGATTAGCATGGAAGAACACGATCATCTATTCAAATTGAGAAACATATATGGCAAGGGAAGTCACGCCGAATTGTTGATTGATCAACTCAGACAAACCAAAATACCAGACTTCCTTAACGGGAACATGTCCAAATTGGAAATTGAATTTTATCAAAATAAATTTCACAGTAATACTGATTTAATTGTCATTGAAAGAAATCTTGATTTCATACCCTTATTATCCAATCAGTTGATATACCATGGTATTATAGATGACTTGCTTGGAATCAAGTTTGAAAATATAGACCACATGGATGGAAAGGAGATTAATAAAAACTTGTCGAAGGATGATCTTTACAAGCAAGACTTGAAACATTTAAATTTTTCATCAATAGGGTTGAGATTAAATAAATTAGCAAAATATCTCCAGCAGCGGTTTAAAGATACAGGGAACAGAGATGACTCTGATATAAGTGATATCAAGAACTTGGTTTCAAGCCTAGGGAGTTTAACAACACAGCAAGATCTAATTAAAAAACACACCATGATTGGAGAAACTGTTTTGAACAAAATAAGTAATGAATATGAAACCTTTTTGACATTTCAAAATGATATATTTGAATTGGATTATAAGTTACAATTATCCAAATTGAAATCATTCATTAATAGTAACTATCCAATCGAATTTATTTGGCCTACAATTTTATTGATAGGATATTTGAATGATGGCATTTCGAACAAGGATCTAGAATGGATATCTGCGGGTTTGCAGGACGATTATGGTTTGGAAGCTTCTTTATCATTAGAGAAAATGATAGACTACAAAATGATAAGAGTAATACATGAAGCCTCAGGTGATTTTTTAACTTCATTGGGCTTGACCAGCCAAAAGAAGCATACAGCTACCAATGAAGATCATGTTGAAGATAATACAAATCTAGGAATTACAGGAGCTAAAGATGTTTTCAAAAGTAATTACACATTAATTAACAAATTTTGGAATTTGCATCCATTGGAAGAAGACGATGGAGAGCAAGAAAAGACGGATAATCAAGAACTGACAAGTTTATTAGACTTGTACCCAAATCCATCATTCACATTACCTGGAAACACAGTTCCATTGATTTATCGTTTAGTTGAATCGTTGTATGTCAGAGATTTCCTAAAGTACAAGCCCATAAATAATGTAAAAAAGAGACCAAATTGGGACAACCTCGGCATAAGTACCATGTTTGCAGGCAAGACGGTTGACATTAATTTGCAAGATATTAATGATGATCAATCTGAATACTTGATATTCGTATTAATTGGGGGTATTACAAGAAGCGAAATTACTTGCTTTAAGTACTTACAAGAAAAGTTGAAGAGACAAGGAAAATCTAAACAAATCATTATCTTATCCAATGGTATCGTGAACAATAAAAAGCTTTGGGCTTTCATGAGTGACTAGTGGGACATATTCATAAAATTCTGTGTATATTTGAAAAAAAAATCCTGGAATATATATTCAATATATTTGCAAAACTGGATGAATGCAATGGGATGTAAAAGGTGTCGTTACATGAGTGTCTTCTTGTACAATGTTTCATATTTAGGCAGCATCTTCAGCTTCTTTTTGTTGTTTCAATTGAGCATAGTAGGCTTCTCTTTTGACAACGATTGGTGTATGTTCGACATACCAGTAGAATGTAGCAAGACCGAATCCAGCAGCAAAACCAATGGTGATATCAGTTATGATTTTTCTTTTTAAAGTACCTGTAATTGGAGCAATAGCCATGATGGAATATGTATATGTATAGTGTAGTACGTATAGGGTGTAATTGCTAGATGTTTTTTTTCCAAACCTGTTTAATATCAGCTCATACCTTATAGGCATTTTTTTCTATCCAATGAAATTTTATTGGATTAAAATATTGGGACGTAAAACACGACCTTTGAAACAAACCTTTTCCATGATGGAAAAAAAACCACACCATTCGAATATACCATTTATCATCAAGTCGTATCCAAACAGATTTATATTCCGTAATGTTTTCAAGATCAATTTCAAAATCAGCTTTGACTCCAGCTAGACAACTCACTTCCAAAAGAAGTTTCCAGATTTCTTCAAAATTAATGAATAACATATATGGATCCCCAAAAGAAGGTCTTTACTCAAATCTTCCATTTCAAATTAAAGACAGAAAATATATCCCATTTTCAGTTTACTACTGGGGTGTTATGGGTTTCTTCTTTGCATTCCCATTCTTAACTTCATGGTGGCAATTAAAGAAATCTGGTGCTTTCAATGCTCCAGCTGAATAGATGATATGATAAAAGCATGGAGCTAATTCAACCTTCCCCCCAGACAAAGACAACCCATGATTACTATTAGTTGCATATTAACATTTTCACATATTCTATGAATGCTACAATATACGTTATATATATTCGATTAAATGCAGTAGGGATTTTCTTTATAAATGCTATAAATGCAGACAAGATTAATCCATAAATCTAACTCTCTTGACTACTCTATGAATGTCTCCTGAACTCGATCTTCTTTTCAAGTTAGATTTTCGTACCGGTGCTGGTACTTCGGTATTAGGTGAAGTTCTATTTGGTAGTGGTAAAATCACATCATGTCTGGTTTTTTTATAATCCGTTAAGCTCAACTTTCTTGATGGTTGTTCAGTTCGTGGAGATATGATCTCACCTTCGGGCAGCTTTTGATATTCATGTGGCGGAGTGGGTGGTCGAATGCTCATTCTCGGCGGAATTACTTCGTCTTCCTCATGATCGTTGGTAAGTATGCTATTCGAAGAATTAGTGATTGTGATTGCTGATGCAGGTTCTTCGGCAAAGACTGTGGATGGTTCTGGTTGTGTTGTAAGTTCTTCCGGTAAATTCGACGGTGATGGTAGTGATATTTGAGTTTCCGATGGTGAAAGTTGCGTATGTGGTAGCAGACGCAATGGTGAGTCTACATGTTCCTGTTCTGATCCTGATTCATCAACTGACATGATTACGTCAGTTGGTTCCTCTTTGACGCTGACTGAAATTTCTGCATCAGGTAGTATATCAAGGCTGTCTAGATCCATTGTGAAACCTAGACTATTTCCGTTTTCGTTTGGTTTATCTTTATTTTCGAATTCAGGTGATGCATCTACAAGAAATTCGTTTTCATCTGAATGCTGAACAGGAGTTTTACCAAAATCTCTGATAACAAGATTGAAATCTGTATTATTGATTGTGAAGAACCTTTTACTAGGTTTGAAATCAATGATGACTTTATTTCGATCAAGATATTCTTGTCTTTTTCGTAGGTTTGCAATTTTGATATGAAGTTTCTTATTCCTAATCTCTGCCTCAAGTATTCTTTGTTCAGCTTCTTTTAGATATCTCTCTTGATCAATTGCTTGTTCATTCAAATCTCTCTTGATACTGATCAAATCAGATTGATAATTAGCTACTTTTTTCTCAAATGCATTACTTATTTGAAAGTTACCTAGAGCATTGATCTCTCCTCCAACTGACGACGCTTGAACATCTTCCAAGATACTATCCACAAGAGTATTGATTTGTTGAACCAAATTGTTCCTTTTGATCTCTTGATTATGAACGTACAGTGAATCTTTTTCTTTTGAATAATGCTTATCTTGTTGAAATTGATCTAAGCGTGAATTGAGTTGTAGTATATTAGTCAATAGACTCTTACCCTCTTTTATAAGAGTTTCCGGACTTATTTTATGAGCCTGTACCCCTTGTATAGCCGAAGAATTCGAACTACTTATGTTTGTGGCTCGTATTATAAAAGACTCTATTTTAGTTAACACATTTTTAGGGAACAATTCAGTGCCCAAATTATTCTTCGATTTTAACCAGGTTTTAAATAAATTTATCAAGTCCTGTCTTGTTGGCGTATCTGTAACAATCGAGTAGGTATTTGTAAACAATTTAAAGATATTGGCTCCGAAAAGAATATTATACGGATTACCAATATTTTTACAGATTGAGTCCATAAGATAGAATGCAAATAGCTTTTGTCTGGGAACACATGTTTTGATTCTATTTTCAACTAATTCACAAATTTCACTTGCTTGATCTATGTTTGTTTCTGCTAATGATGTTAAGTCGGTGATAATGGCTCTTGAATTTAGTGTTAGTTGTTGTAGTTGTGTTTTAAAATGATCCAAATCTGAACTCATTGTGAAAAATTTGAAGAAAATGCAGAATCTATTTTAGATATGTTGTTTGTGTATACTGTTGATAATTTATGTATTTGTTGTACTAGATATTTCAATCAAAGATCAAAAATTCCTTACAAACCAACACAAAAAGGTGAACTTTAGTGAAAGTTATTGGAGTACAATGTCTTTTTAAAGGTATAACTATATAAATAACGAATCAGAATCTATATGGTTATTTATATAAATATACTTCTTAGAAAAGGTGGACTTTTTGGTTCAATTTGAAAGAATTTTTGTTCATCAAATGCAACAAATGTAGAGGTTTGTGGAAGTGTTATGAACAAAAGGTATGCTAAAAAAGTACCCCCAACTACCAAATTTGATTGATGATGCTATATCTAACTGGTATCTTACCCTTAGATGTTCATACAACACAGAAGATAAAAAGAAAGTGATGTATTATAAATGATCAGTTTGTCTCTGCCTTTTTTTCCTTTTGTAGTCTAATGTATTTGGGCGCTACTAAACAGATCCACATCCACACACACACACCATGCATGAGCTTAATACTACTACACAAAACACATACCATTATCTCGAACCATTTCTTGCTATCTCCTAAAATATGGGGACGCATCACTAGAGCGTCTCATACTTCTACTTAGGGTAGGAGCTTTGGAACTCATACTAGAACTAATATTATTTTTGGAACCGTATCCACCAATATTAGAGTTTGCTGTAACAGGTGCACTAAATTTCATGTTCGCCGTTATACGTGAGGCTAATTGACTAGTTGTTGATCTTCCAACTCTACGTATATGATTATTGTTGCTATCAGAATGACTACCTAAATTTAGTTTCTGAAGGCTGTTCCTAGAGCTTGAAGTCGTCGAAACAGTACCAGACGAGATTGAATTGTTGATCTCTCCAATTTTGGTGGATTCAGCAAAGAATGATCTTTTCTTCTTATTAGCAAGTAACGGCGAAGCATGCGTTGAGGTGGGAATGACCCGTTGTGAAGATTGCTTGTGTACATTTTCAATAAACGTATTCAGAGCATTCGGACGCGGTTGTTGAAGTAGTGGATTTTGTTTAGGAGGAGCTTCTTCGAATCTTGCTTGGCAATTCTCAAAATTAGATAGATCAAACGTCTCGGGTCTTTTTGAATCTTCCAATTGCTTTTCAAGTGTATCTATTTTCTGAGTCAACCACTCAACTTGTGATTTAAATTTACTCAAATGTGTGATTTCCTCTTTAGCGGCATATAAAAATTCCTTTTGTTTTTTGACTTTTTCATTCAATTTTAAGTTTATCATTTTGAAATGATTGATTCTTTCGATTAATGCACAGTATTGGAAATTTCCTGAACTATTCAATAAATCGATTTGTTGTGGGATTGGAGTGAAGAAATTCTTCAATTCAGGAGGTAGCGAGTTATCAATCACAACTGTTGAAGCTTCAGCAACACCACATATAGGACAGCTGATGGACTGAGTATCATGTAGGAACAGTTCAGCTGTCTCTGCTAAGCAGTTAGTAGTTGATTTCTTATATTTCTTTAGTTTTTATACGTACGTGATATTATATGCTTTCTGCAAGTAATGTGAGCACAAGAAGTCAACAAAAGCTTATCGTTTAGTTTACTTAGTTCTTGGTCGTCTTTGAAACATATTCCACAACAGATATATGGCAGGTCTAAGTTCATTTTTAAATACAAATTGTGTTGTTGATATCAAACAAAACTTTGCAACCAAGAGCTACACAAAAAAAATTCTCATGATTTAGTTTAGAACTAATTAATTCACAACGGATAATTAATCAACGAATAATCACCTTATATCATAGAACGCAAGCATAATATAAATTGATATTGTGATTCTGTGTAATATTTAGTTTGTGGGTGGGGGACACTGATCAATCGATGAAAAAGATAGATATTTTAAAAGTTTTTGATCTAAAAACTATCAAAATGTACTGGCTGATTATTGAACAAATTGAGAGAGTAATTTATATCATGAAGCTATCTTGGATTTGAATAAGAATAGCTTGCCCCAGATGGCGATTCTCCAAGTTCAATTTCAATTATAGAGAGTAAAAATTTGTTGTGTTCAATGATGAATGAAAACACAAATTTGAGTGGAAGATGATACATATTTGTATGATTTATCAATTCTAACACTGGACCACACCAACAATTCAAAAGACGTAACTCGTACTCTAATCCGATTGCCCCAACTTTAAGCTGCATTAATCAAAATGATACCCGTTAACGGAGTATTTTTTTTTGCTCTGATCGCTGACTTTTTAATCATCCGTTTCTAGGTGCAATTATGACTGATTTTCCAGGTTAAATCCGCTGATTTCGGTATACATTTCCTTTCTTTTAATTTAATCAACAAATCATATCAATCATGTTAAAAGCTAAAGCAGTTAATCGTATTTCAATGTTACTGAGACACCTTCGTACATTAACTACATCATCTCAATTGTTCGACAAAATCAAGGTTAAGAATCCAATTGTTGAACTAGATGGTGATGAAATGACTCGAATAATTTGGCAAAGAATCAAAGATCAATTGATTCATCCATATTTAGACGTGGATTTGAAATACTATGATTTAGGAATTGAATCTCGTGATGCTACAAATGATCAAATCACCATCGATGCAGCCCAAGCCATTCAAAAATACGGTGTTGGAGTTAAATGTGCTACTATTACACCAGATGAAGCTAGAGTTAAGGAATTTGGCTTAAAGAAGATGTGGCTTTCTCCAAATGGTACAATTAGAAACATTCTTGGTGGAACGGTTTTTAGAGAATCAATCATTATCCCATGTGTCCCTAGATTAGTTCCTGGATGGAAAGAACCAATTGTTATAGGTAGACATGCCCATGGTGATCAATACAAAGCCACTGATTTAATCATCAAAGAACCGGGTACTTTGGAATTAAGATTTACTCCAGAAAATGGTGGTGAACTTGAAAGTCACACAGTTTTCAAATATCCAGGTGCGGGTGTTGGATTAGCTATGTATAATACAGATGAATCCATCATAGGATTTGCTCATGCTTCTTTTAAGATGGCCTTGTATAAGAAGTTACCTTTATATTTATCCACCAAGAACACAATTTTGAAGAAATATGATGGTAGATTTAAGGATATTTTCCAAGAGATCTATGAATCTGACTATGTATCAGAATTCGAAAAGAGCGGTTTATGGTATGAGCATAGATTAATTGATGATATGGTTGCGCAAATGATTAAATCTAAAGGTGGGTTTGTGATGGCCTTGAAGAATTATGATGGTGATGTTCAATCAGATATTGTTGCACAAGGTTTCGGATCATTGGGCTTAATGACATCTGCATTAATGACACCAGATGGTAAGGCATATGAATCCGAAGCAGCTCATGGTACAGTTACAAGACATTTCAGACAACATCAACAAGGCAAAGAAACATCAACCAATTCAATTGCTTCAATTTTTGCTTGGTCTAGAGGTATTGCTCAAAGAGGTAAATTAGACAATACACCAGAAGTTGTTGAATTTGCAGAGAAACTTGAAAAGGCAACCATTGACACAGTACAAGAGGATCGTATAATGACCAAAGATTTAGCATTAGCTATGGGTAAGACAGATAGATCTTCATACGTTACAACTACTGAATTCTTGGATGCTGTTGCTGACAGATTGAAAAAGTAAGTATATAGTATGAACTCTCATATAGTTTCAGACTTTGATGAATTTTCTAAATATTCCCATAGATAAATTAATCCATAATATGTCCCTATTGATAGTAGACAAATCTTCGTAAATGGTTTTGAAAATTGTCTATAGAACACAGACTTCAGATGTCATTGTTAGTAATTCGCTATTGAAAGAAGCGCTGAAGGTGGCATACACACACACCCACAGTGGGGTTTCGAAACAAGCATATAGTACATACATGAGGATTGATTGGTGAATTTTCCTGGAGTTGTGGTTTAGCACTATTGAATTTTCTACTAACTGAGGAAACCAATAATGACGAATTCGTTTGCTTCAACTTATTTCGAACCAAATATGTCGACCTACTTATATTAATGAATGACATCATATTTGCCCGGCAATAAAATCTGACTTAGGATAAGGGTGCAAGCAGTCTGAAAGTAATTAAATGGAGTAGTGGTGATGGACAATCAAAATAATTTTGAGTCAACCGACAATGTTTTTTTCTTCCTCAGGATTGATTTGTGGAACAAACAAGTGTTGCACAAATTGAGAAAGACTTCTTAACATGATTCAACCGTAGCGCCTAAAGGCGATACATGAATATGCATCATAAGAGTGAAATTTGAACTTTGATCGAGAGCCCTCACGTCTGTAGCAAACTAAAGATTTAATAATGGAGGTGGAAATGTGCGATGCTTGGGTGTCAAAATCGAAATTGTTGAAGACTTACAGTGTACAATTGCAAATTTATTGCAGCAAAACTACAATAAAAATAGAAAATCAACGTGAAAATAGGTGAACAATAGGGCAATTATGCTTGCATTTTATGTTTGTTTATTAGTTGCTTTGATTTGCATATCTTCACATTGCTGATTTCTTATTGAGGTAGACATAATAGAAACAAAAATAAGAAAAACAGTACATTACCTACAAGCAATGATATTAACTTAATAAAGTATAACCTGAAAATGTTTCACAGCACATAATATGAGCCAATATGGAAAAAAACCGTTTCATCATAGCCACATTTAGGGATCTGCACTATCGCAGGAATTTGTGGTCTGGTAGATAATATGTTGAAGGAAACTCAATATTGTGAACACAAAATCAAATATAATTCGACCATAGACAATTGCAAACTGTGTTGACTTTGCAGACTAATCGCAGAAGGTAAACACAAGATGTACCCCGTACGCAATAGAGTGACGCTATCCTAGACAATTCATTCTCTTCAATCAAGTTAAAACACTCGGGCAAGTTAAACATTCTCTGCTTAAAGTTTAGATTGTTTGGTAACAAAGTACACAAGGAAAAGATGGAGTTCTAGATTCGCTGGATAGACAATTCATAGCTACTGTAATTAAAGAAGATAAAGTTATATACTGATTTGAGAAAATTTATAGTTGGTAATCCATAACAACAATAGCATGGAAGGGAGTGGCAGAACTATAATTTCACACCTGAAATTGTTTCCCTTGAGTTAAAGAGCTCTCCCTCTTCTTCTCTTGGACCAATATTAGGGAGGGTAAGCGTATTGATTAAAGACCTGCATATAAAGCTAAATGTGACTCTAATGAATACAACATTAAATAAATGATCAGTTCAATGTTCAGAATATATTATAGGGGGTGACATAGCAAGTTTCTCTTCCCGTTGAATTACATTTTGTAATATGAACACAAAATCAACCTTTGTCTTCAAATATGACACTGCGTGATTCAAGGGTTGCACGGGTTTCAAGGGAAGAGGGTGGACAAGGAGGTGGAGATCGGTGGAAGTGGATGTTCTCTCGCCCCCACCCCCCTCGAGGATTTACGTCAAGCTTTCACTCTGTAGTTTTACAAGTTCAATGCAACGAATCGGTTTTTTGAAAATAAACATCATTCGAATATCCTTAAATTGCTTTTACAGCTTGCTAAACCCGCAATTCTGTTAGCAACGTTAATAATCTATTTTAAAACTACAATATCTTTGGGGTTCTGTTGTTGCAGAATCATTGGCCATACCTTTAGGGCAAGCGTTCATTGCGTAGCTACCATTTGAGGAACAGATGGAATAGTGACCAGAAAATTGGGGGTTTGCTATTCTAACACATATCTTACTTTGTTCTACTCAATTATTCTAATTTCATTTCTTGTGTATTTCAGATATACATTCAATATACTTTGGTAGTAAGGCTTAAGAGTTCTATATTCATGGAACATTGTAGAGTTTAAATAGCAACAAGAATATGAACACAAAACCTTTCATTAGCCAGCCAGATTAAAACTTAGGGGCAAGTTCAGTTTTTTCATGTACTATTTGATTGAAAGGCTTCATTCACACAGCTGTTATATTGCTTGAACACCTTTTGAGCATCATGCTTATTGGTGTCTCTATACAGTTATATTCATATTTCCTTTTGGATATTGATTATAGGCAAAGCTCATAATCACTCCTTCCATTAGTAGAACAAGATGGATGCTGGTACACATCAAAGACCAAAACTGAAGATGACATAAGGATTTGTTTTAGTCTTCAATTTTTTTAAACCTTAAATTTGAGAAAGCCTATTTGACAAGTCTAGTGCATCCATTAACAAAGTAAAATGAATGTCACCTCGAGGAGAGACGACTCTTGATATTCAGTGACCTCTTCCCTCTTTGCTTCCTTATCCAATTATAATAAACTATTATGGTGGTAGAACTACTTATTCTCACTGCTACTTCTAACCATGGTTATGGATAAAACATAAGGAATTACACACATTACGCTTTCCGAAATATAGCATTTACTAAGGCGATACAGCCCTTCACATTTAATCTTTAATTGCATAGCAGCTGGAATAGTTATCTGAAATTTCCATATGTTGACATGGACTAGTATTTTATAACTTTGTACGTAATTGATCTACCGTAGGAAAAGTATACCTGAATTTTGTTCAGATTTTTATTTAAATACCCAAAGTTATCCGAGTTTTTTTTTTCAATCAACCACAGAATTGATCTCTTCCTTTAGATTTCACGACCATACGTTCTAATCTTGACTCCTTGATCTGTACTATTAACACCAATTAAAGATAACATCGTGATACTTGGGTATTTTTCTGCCTCCTTATTCCATAAGGAAGAAAAGAAACGACTACAATAGCAAATATCACCGCAAGACTCAAAGTTGGTGGGCCTCGAATTGGAAATCTTAACATCATTGAGACATAAAATTACTATCATTAAGATCGTGTCATTTGTTAAATAGAACAGGATTAGAAATCATACAAGATAGAATTTTTAAATTGCAAAGCCCATCAGTTTATTCTTTTCTCAAAGACGTATCTACAATCCTTTAACTTTATTTGCTTATCTACCGACTTTAATCTATCGCTAGAGATACAAACTTAAGTTTTCAATTGGCCCATTGGATCAACTGGTACTTCTTTGTCCACAGATTGAAATATACCTCTTTATACACAGATTGTTGGCGTCGAGTTCAAACTCAAAGCCGAAGAAGTCAACTAATAAGTCATTGCTCAAGACACATCATTCAAACGAAAGGAGAATCGAAGAGACACAGGTTCCGAAGTTGAATGAAATTGCTATCGTGATTGAGCATTGCTGGATATATACTTTTTGTTTTCGTGTTCAAATTTTGCAATCGTTTTTCCCAGTGTGAGAAACTCAGTGAATTCATCCTCCCCATTCATCTAACTAGCACTGTCCATCACAGGCACCACACACTTCGCTACTTCAAATATTTTACACATTTTACACCCCTTGTTTCAAAGGATTTAGCTTTCTAAGTTTCTAGTGACTTTTTTTCGAACCATCAAAGTTAAATTCAAGGAGGAGGAGCACAAAATTCTTTCTACTGCAATTACAGTCCGCTCGCATTGAAATTCACAACCACTTTGTGTATTACCGCTTCGACAGCAAACAAGGAATTTAGTAAGGGGAAAAAATATGATCCCTAATAATCAGTATCACCATCAACAGATCAACCACTGCTATACAAAAACCACACCGTCCACAGCCCACAATCAGCATCCACAACCACCGCATTTGCCCCAGCTATCGCAACTCCGTCTGCACCAACAGTTGCCTCCAATTGGGTCAAAGGTGATGTTCCCTCTAGATCAAAGAGAAACCCATAATACGTTACCTCCTATTCAGTTTCTTACTGGTGCAAATTTACAACAGCTGCGTTTGCAACAACAAGTACCAGCACCACCAACACAACAGCACCACCAACAACAAAAATCACTGGCGGGTCAGTATCCTGTAGCCAACCCCAAGCTACCTTCTGCTCAATATATTTTTACCAGGAACTCGCCTGTTTCGCCGATGTCACCAGTCAACTCTCCATATCCGAATCAGTTTCAAGCATATCACATAGTTCCCTACCACTATCCAAACATTTCACATAGATCCTCAGCTACGAACGTTGTTCCTTCTACTTTTGTTAGCATTGCGCAACCTCCCCCACCTCCACATCCACGTCAATCAAGTAGTGCCACTGATTCTCCTAGCTCGTCTAACCCCAGTTGGAAAACAATGAACTCATTGGAAATATCGAAAAAGAAGACTACAAAGAAAAGTAAAATCAGGAAGCGAGTTGGCACATCCATTGATTATATGAACATCAAGTTCGCCAAAAAATCACCATCACAATCCAGTAAACTGAAGCTGAAAAAGCAGATACAAAATAGCGCTATTCTAGCCGCAAATAGTCCCATTCATTATCCAATTCATAGAGTAAATCAAAACGATAATTTACTGACTAGCAAAATACAACAACTTAATACGTCAGTTTATCCGAATATTGAAATCAAAAAGTATCCAACCTCAGCAATCGATCCAGCACGTAATTTCCTAACAGTCTATGAATATGCAGTAAATGATCATTGTGTAATCTGGGATTATGAAACCGGATTTGTGCATTTGACAGGTATTTGGAAGGCGTCATTGAATGTGGATAGTTCAAACCCAACCCCTTCGCATTTGAAAGCCGATATTGTGAAATTACTAGAGTCTACACCAAAGGAATATCAGCAGTACATCAAAAGAATTAGAGGTGGATTTTTGAAGATTCAAGGAACTTGGTTACCATATCAATTATGTAAGATTTTGGCAAGAAGATTTAGTTATTATATTAGGTATGCGTTGATTCCAATATTCGGAATAGACTTTCCTGACTCTTGTCTCAAGCCTAATGAAAAAGGGTTTGGTGAAATGAAGTTAGATGATCTTGCCAATTTCAAACAAAGTGATTTACCTGTACCAGTTTCACCCCCACCAACAATATCTATTGCTGATGCACTGCAATCAGAGAAAATTTCAGCCAGCAAACGTAAAAAACCGAATGAAAACAGAAAAGATGAATTGAAAGTGGAGATAAACAGCCGGTATAGTGATACATTCTTACGACTACCTCATCCAGGTTCAGCTAAGCGGGAAAATCCCGAAATTATAACACTGTATAAGCTGCCCGATGCAACCACTGAGCAAAAGTTGGAACCAGTAACCCCACCAACAACTCATCATCACACATATTCAAGTAGCAGTACGGTATCATCAGTGTTTTCATTGGCTACCCCATTGCCAAATGATGATTTTCACACGTCCTCGGAATACTCATATACCGATATGCTTGAAATTGTGAATGCTTCAAAATGTTTGCAATCACTAAGTCAGCGTGAACAAGTTAAAGGTCTTCCTGAAATTAAGTATCAACCAAAAGAGGAAGAAGGCGATGCAACTGACCATGAAGATAATGAAGATGATGAAACCACTTATACAGCATCGCCACAGCCTGACGGAAAAGAAGCTACAGGTATTTCCTCCATTTTATTAGCTGCTGGATTAGGTGAAAAAAGGGGATTCGTCGTCCCAGAAATCGCTAATGAGAAAATGACAGAAATAGAGATGACGCTTCATCAATGAGAACAGGCTCTCCACAGTTGGAACCTAATAGAACTAGTAGACCTAGTATGAAAATCATGATTTATCAACTCAGAAAGTGAGTAAATATTTCATTTTTTTAAACTAACTTTATACATATATTTTTATGAGGAATAAGGCTATTTATTATATTATATTCTTGGGTTATTTATATTATATGGGTTTTTATATTTTAATCCTCTTGCTTATATAGTGTTTCTTTATTGAGTGTTGTGGCTTTTATATATATATTATTTTGCATCAATTTGAATGAATTGGAAACAGTGCTCGAAGATTTTCAAGAAAAATTTGGTTGCCGAATTTGACTCTATGTGTTTATATGAATCAAGATTCAAATGGACTTTATAGATTTTGACACATATACAAAGGAAACATCGAATGATGATGATGTGTCACTCCCACAACCACAACCTGCATTGTCATTACCTTTAACCTCAAACATCGAACAGTTAAGTAAAAAGTTATCAAATTTCCCACTAACAAGAAGTATATTGAAACTAGACGTGAAAGAACAACGCGATACATCACCAGAAGAGAATGAATTGATGGAGAGATATGCACAAATATCAATCTCGATGTTGAAACAAGAGAATATCGAGGAAAACAAGCAGTCAGTGAGCCATTCAAAAACCAGTGCGGTGAATAACACTTTGTCCACTAGATTATCAAGAGTGCTCAATGAATCACTAAGTGATAGCAAGATTCGAGAGATATTCACTCATCTAGAAGAGAAATTTAGCAAAGAGTCTGATAAATATGTGTCTGATTTAATTGAACCCGGAATTATTGGATCAATGACAAGAAAGAAATTTAAAGGGAGAGTAGAAAGTGAATTGATCAAGAGCCAACTGAATATGTTGAAGGAGTACCAACCAATTATAAAACAATTGAAGCAAATTGAATCAAAACTCAAAAAATTGAATGAATTGAGTGATGCAACAAATGAAAAGATCAATAAAAGCTTCGAATTCTCAAATGAGTTTAATACCGAAGTGAAGAAATTGAATGACGAGAAGAGATTAATTGGCTTGAAGAAAATATTGTTGAGTAATTTTAAAGAAAAGTTCACATTAAACGAATATGAAGAGTATGTGTTGGCATCAGGGGACTTGAATGATGAATTTTTCACAATCTTGAACCGTGCTGAAAAGATAAATGAGAATTGTTCAATATTATTATCCATAGATAACCCACAATTAGGTTTGAAAATAATGGCAAAGAGTAACCAAGTGATAGATAAAGCTATGGATAGAATTGTGAAATATTCTAACAAAACATTGGATAATCTATATTCTTTGAATTCCAAGTCAAGATTACTCAGTTTACACGAATGTTTCAGATATTTACAAAATAAGTTGAATTACTTTACTTCAATAGTAAACAAATTCAGTGAATCCAGGTCCAAAGTACTTCTTGACGAATTTTACAGACAAGTTCAAGGAAATGTTGAGGGTCGTGGCGGGGGGAGTATGCAAAGATCAAACTCGGTTTCGGTTTCGAGTGGTGATTCAAGATTGATTATAATGTCTGCCCATGACCCTACACGATTTATAGGTGATTTATTGGCATATGTTCATTCTATAGCTGTGAACGAATTAGAAACAATCACTAGTATATTCACCATAGGTGATGATAATGATCGTGAATTTGATGCAACAATTCAGGATGTAACGGACAAAATTTTGAAGTCATTATCACGTCCAATAAAATCGAGAATTGAACAAGTCATTTTGAGTGAAACCAAGTTGTCTATAATTATTCGAATTTTCAACCTTGTTGAACTATACTCATTTATGTTCTCCAAGCAGCTAAGCGATTCAGATAATTTGATGGAAACTATGAAACAATTAATAAAGACTTGTCAAGATAGAATATACATGATCCTTTCTAACAGACTAGCAACTATCAAGACAAGTAACCTGGCAAAATTAGATTTAAACCTTGATTTACAACCACCCGAATGGATTATCGAGTTTTATTCAGATATATTACCAATTATAGATCAAATAACTACTGCAACGATATTGAATTTATCTCAGGAAGAAAATGAACAATTTCTAAAATTAATAATAAACCAACCAATTGAAATATTCTACGAGCATGTTGAAAACAACAAATTATTTACTGAAAAGAGAAATGTCCTTGTAATAAAGTTCAACTTCCTTGATTTGATATTGTCTAAGATAATGCCAATTTCTTTACTATCTGATAAAGTATTAGAAATAAATGATATAATCACCGAACTAAGCAAAAACTTGACTGAATTGGAATCGGTGAACATATTAAAAGAATGTAATTTGTATGATTACTACAATATTATCAATATGATATGCCCATTTACTGACGATTTCTTTGATATTTCGATATATGAGCCAATAAAAGAAAACAAACTATATACCAAAGACAACTTTACGAAGATTAATGAATTGATCCAAGCGTTCTTGCCAAATGCCATGATTGAAATCCAACAATCATTGTTGAGATTGAACTCACCAATCATCGTAAATGAGGTAATCAACAAAGCTTTTATTGAATTTGTCAAATTTTACAAAAAATTGAACTTGATCAATGAAGAGTATCTAGAGTATTCATTCACATGGTCAGATTTTGACTTGGCTACATTGTTAGGTATTGAAGACGTGTATACAAAAATCTTTATATAGATACTTGACTATGATCAGGAATAGAACCCCTTCCATACCCATCCTTAGAATAGTAATCCATAGGGTAATATTTTTTACTCCACATTGTATCTCTTCCTAGCATAACCATGGCTTCGTAGGGAGTTAATAATGGTTTATTAAATGCATACCCCCAGTCTATAGATAATCTAGGACAGGCAACTTGTACAAATGCATCTATATCAGCGAACATTGACAACTTGTGTGGGAAAATTTCGCTTAAAATAATCTTGACAACCTGTATACCTTTTTCAGATAACGACTCTTCCAATTTACTTAAAGTAACTGGATTACCTTGTCTTCCCAACGCTCCCAAAATTAGACCTACTTTTTTTGCATATTTCGTAGTTGTTATTGCGTCTTCTCTAATTTCAATCATCTGCTTTTGATCATAATATTCCCTAGTAAATTTTCGTGAGTATGGATCATATCTATAAGCGGGTATGTCAGGGTTATGAATCATCGAACTTTCCAAGTGGAAACGTCCATCTCCTACGTATATGGTAGCTTTGATATGCTCTTTATCTAATCTGGCTGATGTACATCCCAATACTTCACCTTTCGAAAGTGGACGAGTTTGTGGTGGAATTAAGTATATTGGTTTTTCTGCATCATTTTCCAATTGTGACTTTATACTATGTATTGTTGGATTGAACTGTATGGTACCAAATACGGCTATTTGGGTCCCTCGATCAAAATTTAACTTTATGGTTTTCATTAGATGACTTTCATCTATACTGATGGTGACGAAGACATACAACACTTTAATTGCAGTCACATCAATTGGAACAAGGCATGAATGCGCATAATGAACGATGAAATCGCAGTCTAGTGATCGAGCAGTATAATCATCTATACAACATGCTCCATATGACACATCCCCCATTACTATTGTTTCAACTTGGCAAAACTGTTCCAATATATCAGATATGATTAATGAATAAATAAGTAAACCATCAGGCATTTGTAATGCTACTCTTTTTGCTTTATTTTTCTTAATATTCCATACTGTCTTGTGAATCTCAAAGTTATAATTAGATGGCAAGAGTTTTATTGCTTCATTTAAGTCTTCGTCATTTAGTATTTCCTCAGGAATTTGATTCATTACTCTCCCTATGTGTCTTGATGAGCTGGCAATTTTTGCCAACGGCTGTTCACCATCGTTAAGCTTTATACTCTCTACCTTTTTGCCAAAAAATCGTTTTCTAGGAACCTTGAGCTTCTCTGTTTGTATTGGTTGTTCTACTGGACTCATATTCGTAGTGCCTTGTGGGTGTATAACTTAGTCGCTTGATAAAAGATTTTCAGTACTCTTCTCTTCTATTCTCTTGCATCGCAAGATCAAAAGATGAAAAAAGCTCACAAACTCCAGCTTCCCCATTTTATCACGATCAACTTGTCCACCCAACACAATGATAACGCCCTTCTTTACGATAAGTCAAGATGATGAATGCATATATGTAGATGTCAAAATTTCGCATATGAGATTTAGTGCTCCAAAGATAGAGATGATAGTCGAGAATGAGTTGTTCATATTTTCATTACCTCCATATTATTTACGTTTAAGGTTTCCACATCCATGTATAGATGATGATCGATCTCATGCAGAATATGATTCCAAGTCAGAATGCGTGAAGATCAAAATACCCAAGGAGAATAAGGGGCAATTCTTCCCAGATTTGGATCTATCTGCTAAATTATTGGCTAGGACAAATGAACCACAGTCTGCACCTTCAAAACCATTGATCGAAGACCTCGATGTGAACAATGTAAATAATACGAACAAGCAGGCGGAAAGGGATCTTGCTGAAGGCGAACAATTCAACTGGGAGGTGAAGCAGGATGTGCCAACTGACCCAGGATTGAGGGCAATTGAAGGATCTCAAATTAATATACAGTCAGTAAAGTATGGATTCAATAATCAATACGACAATGTAGTAGGAGTGTCTGTAGCAAATGGGAATGATATAAATGAGTTAGGTGATCCTGAAAATACACCAGAATCAGATCGAATAATAGAGCGATTGATCAAAGAAAATGTGAAATTTGATCCTGAAATCTACGCTGCTGATTATATAATGGAAAATAACCCTGCGAAAGATGATGACAAACTTTTTGGACAATTGATTAATTGGAAAAACCCATTGATACAGAAATTTCTCAAATGGTACAAATCTCAACGACAATTACCAGAGTCAGAGAGGACGGCAGTCATGCCGGTTGACTTTACAAAGGAAGAGCAAGAACAAATGATGAATTTACCAAGAAAGTCGTATCTTATTACTGACAGCTATAAGCCAGATATTCTTATATTATTGGTGTGTTTGTTATTTTCCTATCATTTTGACTTGAGGGAGACAGAAGGAGATCACAATATAGAGAGTGCTTGGACAATAGGTAAAATAACTCCACAAATATCATTTTTAGACTCAAAGATTGTTATGCAGAATGACGCAAACATACTAAATGCTGCGGTCATTACATGTATGCGAAGGGCATTGTCTTACCCTCTCCATAAAAGTTTCAAGTTAGTTGAAAGAGTGTGGGATGATGTGTATTATAATTTACGTGGTGGTAAACGCCTCATAATTAAAGCATTACTTAACTTGAAGGAATTGTTCAGATTCCATGATATTTACTATGTATATGATAAAATTTGGCTCGAAGACCTATGTGGTTACTTGATCAGTGATAAAATAAGCGAAGCAACAATAAGAAATTTAGCCCATGATTTGAAGAAACAGACAAGTAAAGTGAATAAAAGTGATATGAGTTTTGAAAAAATCAACACCAATGAGATGAGAGATGAAGGGGATGAAAATGAAGAAAGCGATGAAATGATAGTCTTGAATTTAGAAGAGATCGAGATGATGGCAGATGAACTGTATAGAGAGTATCAACAACAATAAAGCAAAGTCTATTCTATAGTCTATTGAACCATATAACTCAAACCTCTTCCAACAAAACCTCTCAATATACTTGGATTCAGTCTAGCATAAGCAATCAACACCGCAAAGCTAGCACTGAATGCTAAAGTCTCCAACTTTATATTTCTCTCCGTTGGTTCAGAATCAACAAACGTTCCCAAAGACTTTGGAGCAATAAATAAAGCTAGTTCGTTACGTCTAGTGGAGTTTTCAAGCAAGACACTGAGACCACAAAATGCAGCACCAAATTTTGAAGCAATAGTATCCCAAAATCTCTGAGTGTATATATTTAGGTGATTATTCCTCACAAAGCAAAATGCCGCCCAATAAATAGCTGAGAATGCACCTAAGAATACCGATGATCTGATCGTTTTGGTTAATACTTTCATGGGACTTCCTTTAAATCTACGAATTGTGGCATAGATGAACAAATTCAAATATGCATACAATTTAAAGGCAAATTTAAATTCAATGCCAAACCTATAGAGGACATGTTTCCAGCAGCTCGGAGTCTGAAAATGGTGAAATACCTCACACGGAAGTTTATCATGCACTTGTAGGTCTCCATACTTTGTATCCCTCCCACATTTTTCAGCAAATTTCATCCAGTGATCTTGTTGTGGCAACGGTTTATCCGGGCTATAATCCATTTCACCGTCTCGTAAATATCTCAAACCTTGAACTACATCCTCGTCGATAAAAGAAGCATTAGATATCCATTTTGCATACCCGGGATCTAGTTTCTCTGGTTCGTAAAGCCACGTAGCCATGACAAAATAAGTACTAATCAAGATGAGTAAGAGATCAACATGCCCACTAATACTACGAGGTGCATTTTTGAAAATTCTTCTAAAATTTGAGGAAATGATTGTGTCTATTGCTCTGACAACCAAGATCAAAGTCCAATCCAATGTATAACGTCTATCGATCTTCAATTTTTCAGTTTGAAAATTTGGAAAATTGAACATTGCTGCACTGAATGCAGATATAAAAGAAGCAGTGAATGGGATATATTGTGCTTTCAAATAAGGCATAAGTAGTCTTATAAATATTGGTGTGAATGCGTTCAAAGTTGCAACCATACGTGCCATAAACATGGGCAATCTAGAAGTGTCAAAGGAATCTATCAAAATCTTACCAATCTGTTCCGGTAAATTCTTAAAATCGAGCTGCAATATATGATACATGATCTTTTTGAAAAGTTTCGGTACAATCTCATACAAATAAGCAAACAAAAACGTGTTAATAGTTGACCTCTGAAAGAATATTGTTTTGACTATTGAAGTTGTGCACTTGTATGATATTTGTGTAAGATATCGAATTGTTTTGATCATTTTTCTTGATAGTTGAGCCAAAGATTTGATTTCACTTTGATATATGGGTAGTGGAGTCTGTCTATGCATTCTTTTGAGTTGCTTGACATTTGGATATATCATAGCTGAAGCTAGTTCAAGAGAAGCAAGATTGGTTTGTATGATCTTATTAAACAGCATAGATCGTACGGTTTAGGTAATTGATTTTGTGTGAGAGGATAAATCCGAACGCATATTAATCTATCCAGCCACATTTTCCAGTGACAAACAATTTAGACGATGAAAAAGTATGGTCTTTTTGCAACCATTTTAAACTATTAAATCTCTATAAATTTCTGGACTACTATATAAGTGTATATAAATATGCTGAAAAATACATAAATGAATGCACAATGGGGTTTCCGGGGGTGGTTAACATGACAAATTCTATCGGCACAACTCGCAATAAATGTTTGCAATTACAAAACAATCTCTGATTATAAGTATGGAACAAAAATGATATAACGGCAATACAGTATTATTTGTCGTCAGAGAAGATATCGTGTGGGTATCTTCCAACATTCAGATGTTGACGCAGATGACCGTGCACTGGAGGGGTAGCTTCTTCACCTATTTTCAGAACAGTGGTGTCACTGAATGTGGTGTCCATAGATACATCAGCATCCTCTACTTTGGCGGATTCACTTGCATTGGATGTCTCTTGCTTGGACTGTGGTTGAGATTGTTCTTGCTGGGGTAATGCAGCAGACTCTTGAAATGGAGTACTGGCCGTTGAGTCGTCCCGGGACACAGATTTTTGACGTTTATGTGTTTGGCTGCCTTTAAGTAGATTTCCTCCACCAATATTTGGTCCCTGTTGACCCGAGACAGGTTTCCAATGATGGAATTGGATAACATGCTGGAATGAGGTCATTGATTCTTGCAGCGGCTGTACCTGTAGCCTACTTTGTTTATGTAACGGTTGTGCTGGGATTGGATTTACTTGCAATGTGGATTGTGCTCCCAATGGGGAGTGTAATGCTTGTGTACTGGCTTTCCCTGGTTCCGCTGCGTTCATCTCAATGCTTGATTGCGAGCCGCGTCGATTGGCACGAAAACTATTTACGGAACTTCCAGTACTTGGTGTTTCTATGGGCACAGAATAATGACGCTGATGTCCGCGTAGGAGATTTCTCTTTGATGACGACGGGTATCCTCGATAGGGTGTGGTTGGGGTAGCTAAATTTGCTACAGCAGCTGCCCCAATTCTTGCTGGTGACAAGGGCCTTCTATTAGAACTGCTTCCAGCACCGAATCTATAACCCAATGGAGGCACTGGATTAGCATTTAATGAATCTTGCTGTAGCAATGGCACACTACCTGCACTCTTTTGAGACCTGTGAAGGGAAGAATTTTGAACCGAACTTCCTTGCTCCTGTAATTCTTGCAGCATTTTGTTCTGAGTTGCTTGTATTTTCTGAAGCTGCTGTTCTTTTAGTATTGGCTTCGCGGGAGGGTTCTGTTGATTACGCTGTAGATGCTGATATTGAGGCACATTTTTACTCATTATTTGTATTTGTTCATCAGTCAATTCTGGCGTGTTTCCAATGCACATTAACGGTATTAGATTAGTTGGAATCTGTGCTCTTAATGCCGTCTGTAAAATAGCCAAATTTTTATTAGCAGTTTCGACTTTATAATAGTCCTGTTTGGTACGTTCTTGTTCTACTCTTAGCTTTAACGCCTCTATAAACGTGTGCTCTGAAAAAGGGAATGAAGTGACATTGGAACCTAATAATTCTAACAAGCCCTGGTTTTCAAGTTGTCTATCCTGAGGAGAAAATGCAGAGGATATGGGTATATGTGAATGCAAAAGGGACTTATTTAGTTTTGATAATGACGGTATGGCAGCTCCCTGCTGTCGATGTTGTGGTTCTTCTTGGAATGGGGGCTGTAGTCTAGTTATAGTGTGATCATTATATGCAGCTTGTGGCTTGTCTTCAACATTTGATGACGATGATGAGGGCCGCTTCTGGGGTATGGATCCACTGTTGTCGTTTCCATCATCTTTGTTTCCTATGAGTGAGTTAACACTCATGGACGACATGGTGCCGGGACTATGAATGTATGTTATTGGGGTGGGTAGTTGATTCTCAACGGCTGGGAAGAATTGGTGAACAAGAGTTTTGCTATTTGATAGAATGAATGCTAACAGTGGCTTGCCTTGTTTGTATTGTTGACACCTGCAATGATTGCTTGGTAGCTAAAGTACTGTTATTATTGATTCTGTGAACCGGAGTGATTTAATGCAGATAAAGAGCCCTCTCTGTCTTCAACTGTTAAACTTGGTGCGATGAATTTACGTGAAATATTTAGGTGATGTATGTAATGTATGTATGTATGTGTTTGTGTGTGTAGTATTTTTAGTGACAGAAATAATGATTCGAGATTCTAGACCCACGGACGCAGTGCGTTCTTCTTGCTTCTTGTCCTTATTCCATTATTCGCCTTCCATCTTTGGACTTGGCGACCACGCCTACAGATTATACAAACCCCTTGGAGTAGTAGCACAGAGTTTACTGACGCTGTTTTAGGTGAAATTCGGGTTGTAAAGGAAACTGGTTGGTGATTGGCGAACACCCTTCTTCCAATCTACTACAAAGGCACAGAGTGCACCTTCCTACCTCCCGCCCCCCTTGTCATCAACCAATTGATTCAATTTTTGAGGTGGACTTATTTATGTCGGTTGCTCGTTTATTTCGGTTCCCTTGACGGTTACCATCTCTCTCTACCTATAGCTTTTCTTTAGAAGATCGGTACGAAACTAGAGTTTGTGATTTTATGGACTCTCGCATAGACACTAATCTTCATGTGTAACCGATCATTCCCAATTGATCTCGATTGCTTTGAAAGGCAACAAAAAATAAGGGAAGAGTTATGAATCTCCTTCGCTTCACTGATGATGTATGGGTTGTAAAATAAACTGGTAATTGCTGTCCCTTATGTAGGACTGGACTGCAGGAATTATGAGTTGTTCATGTATAGTCGATATTTTCAGCAGTTACTAACGAGTTTAGAGCAATTGATCTAACATGCATCACTTCACTTACCTAATTGGGTTGGCTGATTATCGAATATTATGAGTTGTCGTTCGCATGGTCTTGCAAATGGTCAGGAAAAAAAAGGTTGATGATCTCGCACAGAAGTTGTAAAATGTATATAAACTTAAGGAGTTGTCCATTTTAGCCACCTATAGAGAAACCCTACAATTCTATTATCACAAGACAGATGAGCCACTACAACTACCTTTCTTCTCATTACTCTCTCGTTGGCTTTTGCTTGGATATATTTTATCATCAACTACTAAATCTAAAGCAAACTAAATATACAGTGGGTGATAATGCTTACCTACCATCAAACTTGCCTTGTCAGAGCATTGAAAACACCGAGCCAGCTACTTTTCTCTAGCAGGAACTTCAGACCACAAGCAGATCTTCAAGAGCCACAAAGGAACCGTCTGGAAAGTTGTAGTTTTTAGCGTCTTGACACTTATTGTTCTCAGAGGATGAACCACTATACCATCTTGACCTTGACATCAGTATGAGCCAAGGTACGTCATTTTGAACATCAAAAATCCACAGCCATGGACAGCAACTCACACATAATCATCCAAATTGACAGTGAGCATTTGGCTATTTGACTGCAAAACATTTCACATCTCTGGCATCTTTTGATGTCAATATGCACACCCACTCACCCATCTAATCTAGTGGAAAAAAAATATTTTTTTTGGCCAACACGATAAACAACAACACATACACAAACAAGCATTACCTAATAATAGAATCGACATATTTCAGGTTTTAGAGTCAACCTAGAAGATTCTTCAACTAATTGGCATCATATTCACATCGTGTACATAGTAGTTTACCTAGCATATTCATTGGATTCCTTCCTTGCATTTCTTTCAAATAGTCCTTGAATTCCGTGGACAATGGGTAAAAGCAAGAAGAAACTGAATAACAATACTCAACCCAAATTGCAATCACAAGGACAATCAAATCATCAACAAAGCGACGAATCTAGTGGTCCAGTTGACTCTCCAGAGCTGTCTGAAAAAGGAACAATTGAGCCGAAGGACGACACATTTAACGACCAAGACCAAAATGAATGTCAAAGAGAATTAAACAGCGTGGACGATTCTTCATCTACAACAGATACATCAGATCTAGCAGAAAGGCTAAAGCAAACAGAGAAAGAACGTGACGAAATTCAGCATTCTTATGATAATTTAGTCAGTAAGATTTCATCCATGAAGACCATTTTCAGCAAAATGAAACAGTCAGAAATTGAATTGGACGACAAAAATGAACAAGTGGAGAAATTGACTAGAGAAAATGATCAATTGAGAAAACAGATAAAAGAAGCATCGTTAAATAAAGTCGACTCCGAGCGAATTTCAAGATTGGAAGAACAAAATGCTGATTTGAACAATGAATGTGAAAAATTGAGTGACTCTTTAACGAAGTCAAGACGAGAGTACCATTCAACGATAGAAGAATTGCAAGATGAAAAGTATAATTTAGAGAACCACAATTCTAAATTATCCAAAAAAGTTCTTGAGTTAAAACAAGAGATCAACGAGTTTACCATAGCGCAAAATGAGCTAAGTTTGGAACAGAAAGATTATTTTAATACTATAGATGAGTTGAGAGAGAAATTGAAAATTAAAGCCCAAGAGGTGGAAGATGGAAATAAAATAATCGAAGAATTGAAAATTGCAATTTCTACAAATCAATCCAATACAACTAAAGAGAATGAAATATTGAATGACAAGATAAATGACTTGAATAACACCATTACGTCTCACGAATCTACGAATGCATCTTTGAAACAAGAAATCGCGGATTGCAAACAAAGAATATCCAGCATGCAACAGGAAATGAAGCAGATAGAGGATTTGAAATCAGAAATAAACAACAAACAACTCTTGCTAGGAAAGTTACGTCACGAAGCAATTATATTGAATGAACATTTAACTAAAGCATTAACCATGTTGAAACAAGGTGGCGATAGTTCGAACAAGTCGGTAGATAGAGAATTAATTTCAAATGTCATAATAAGTTTCTTGCAATTTCCAAGAGGAGATTCTAAAAAATTTGATGCTTTAAGACTAATCAGCGGATTGCTAAATTGGAATCAACTGCAAAAAATTGCTGCAGGATTACAGCATGTACCGAATGCTAAAAATCAAACTAAGTTAGATAGTGATGGTAACGAAGTGCCTGTTAGACAAAGCTTTGTATCTTTATGGACTGAATACTTGGAAAAAGAATCTAGTGGCAAGTAAGTAGCTTTAGTAATCGTCAATTAAGATATGAAAAATACAACACCGTACTTCCTTCCTTCATAACTCCTTTTCAAGTAATATGTGACACTTTAACAATCTGTTAAGCCCGAATTGAACAGATACTCGAGTTTGAGTTTCGATCCGTTGATTGGTTGAATGTTTCTACACTCTAGTATCCACATCGAGGCGAAGTCAGATATATAAATGATGCCAAACCACGAGAGGCACGTAATGGAATCAGGGTAAGCTTCATCTGTGCAAGCCTCAACCGCCAAAGTACGCCAAATTCTCATTATCATTGTTTAGGCGTAAGAAAATACACTCGTTTTCAACAAATATTCCAATTATCACAGCAAAGAAAGACAAAACTTTGAACTCTAGTGCAGATGATGCAACAGATTACAAACATAAAAAAAAGCTCGATGTAAAATCATATTATTAGATTTTGTGCGTCATCATGTCATATCTTGATATCTCAAATTTGCCAAATTAGATCCTTTACATTTGGGGGAAGATAGGCGCAAGCTTTAAAATTGTATAGTGTATGACAAATGGGCGGCTAATTTTTTTTACAAAAAATCGTTACTCTTTTCGGTTAGAAATATACACCAAGTCGAGAACTCAATCTCACCCCAGCAGGTTACCACAACACCTTTGATATAATCCATCTATGACAGACAAATCAACATCGAAACCAGCGAAGATCAGATCAAGAACTGGATGTTTGACATGCCGGAGAAGACGAAAGAAATGTGATGAAAAACTGTACCCCTCTTGTCTAGCTTGTCAATCACTACGATTGGAATGCACTTGGCCGAAACAAAACGAGAAGAGTGTTAAGACTAATGATCCCATCAAGAGTAGTAGCAGCAGCAGTAGTAGTAGTACCACCATAACGAAGAAGCAAAGAAATAAAGCGAAAACCAGGCCCGCGAATGAAATAATACGACGCAATCAATCAAAGGAACAACAACCACAACAGCAGTACCAACCATCAAGACTATACCTGGCTGAACCACTTCAACCAGCTACTAGCACCATAAGTAGCGATAGCAAATCGATAGTTAGTTCTAGGAACCAAAAAAGTTACTATCTTACTAGGATAGCCATGCAACAGAATTGTGTTGACGACGAAGATAATGAAGTAATCAATAGGTGCAATAATTTCAACACCAATGATGTCTCGACTCAACTAGGTTACCACTCATCTGACACGGGCAATGATAATCACGATATCGAAAGTGTTAGTCCTAGTTTATTTTTCAAATTTTTGAACCACACCTACTAAACCTCTTCTCCAGGTGCCCGTGTCTCTATTCAACTCCTAAATATCACTGAATATATATATATATCCGCTTGAATGCCAAGTGTACACTCATTGGTTTCCAATCTATCGTCGATGCTTTTACAGATGTGGTGAAACGTAGTAGAGTTGGCTTTGAAAATGGCCTAGTAGTTCAACACAGTCTATCTAGAATATATGTCTAGTGTACAAACCTTTAATGAAGTCGACAATCCAAATTCCTCTTCTCATTTTCCGTCTCGCATTTACACTGGGAAGAAAAGGAAAAAATATAAATGGCCTACGAATTTTTCATTCATATATCCAACCCTTTACCCACAGTACCTATTCCAAATGACATCGCTTCAAACAACATACTACGATCAGCCCTCAAACCAACAGTTTTATCAAAACCTAGAATCCCCAACTTCCTCGACTTCTTCTTATTACGAGAACATAGAATATCCACAAGAGCCTCAGGAGGAAACAAATGAACAGCCATTCTACGTGAATGCAAAACAATATCATCGGATCTTGAAACGTAGAATAGCTAGGGCTAAATTGGAAGAGAATTTGAAGATTGCGAGAATTAGAAAACCATATTTGCATGAAAGTAGACACAAGCATGCAATGAGAAGACCTAGAGGACAAGGTGGGAGATTTTTAACTGCTTCTGAAATTGTTGAATTAGAAAGAGCGAAAAATACCGAGAAAGTAAAAGAAGACAAGAATGACGAAAGTGAGGTACAGAGTGAAAAGGATGGAAGAATAGAGAATAAAGAATAAATAGTAAAGAGTAGAACGTTTTATATATATATTCTAAAAGTTATGTTTTTATAGTTTTGTTATGTTGTTTTTCATGTTTATTTGTGATATTAATACAATTTTTAATTATTTTAAAATCTTAAAATCTTAAACTCTTCAAAATCTCTTGAGTTTCAGAATTTAATTGATGTAAATAATTTACATCACATTTCTTAATATTATTCATGATTGTCAATTTGATTGTGTTAAAATCATTATTTTTTATAATATATAATGGGTCAAATGAAAGATTATCAATCGATACAATTTTGGAAAATTGAGATCCATATGCATTTAGATCTAAATCTAGTTCATTTAATGAAAAGGTTGTAGATGGGGCAACTCCAGTTTTTGAGATGCCTTCATAAGAATTCAAATTCTTCACTAAAGTTTCAATTGTAGGTACTATTAAATCTTTGCAGTTGCAGTTGAAAGTTGGGTTATCTAGCAACAAAGATATACCAATATTCACAATTTTTTTATCCTGCAAGTTTGCCAATACGGAAGATGTAGGTAATACAAATGATGTGAAGATCTGTTGGAACAATCCAGGTTGAACAGAGTCTACGAAACTTATTATAAAGTCTCCACTACTCAAGATGTCACTATTAGCAAATTTCTCATCAATCATCTTGACAGTATTCAATACATTTAAAAATAAAACAAATCTTTTAACGTATTTATCAGTTCTGGATTTTTGTAATCTTATCAACATTAATCTTGCTATATTACTTAAATATGATTGCAAGGATTGCATTGGAATATTTATTAAAATGCTTTGAATGAGATCAAATCCATATCCATCATTTACTTTACTGGCTAATAGATTTTGAAATACTCCCAATAAAGGAGTTAAATGATCTGCGCTTGTGAAGAAAGATGGATCATGTTCTAATATAGAAATCAATAATCTCGTAATACCAGGAATATTACCTCTGAATTGCCAAACCGATGGTGACATTAATGGTTGAATTAAATTTTTGTAAGTTTCTGGCAATCCTGAGGTTTTTGGGTAGCTTTCTAACAAAAATGCCAAGATTTGGAAAGTATATGGTACAAATTCTTGAACATCTTCGCTCAAAATGTTCAATAATGCTGGAATAATCAATTCAATACATTGATTAATTGTAGATTGATCTTGCATTACCCCAAACTTAATTAATAATCCAAGTGCTTCAAAGATATAATGAGAAAATTTTGGATTGGATGGGTTTTTAGCTGTGATTTTCAAGATTTGCAACAATTGTTCAATTATTGGTAATCTTGTAGTAGTTAAAGTGTCTTCACAAGTATTCAAAATTCTCATTATGCATTTAATTAAAAATTCATTATCCGCTAATTTTTCAGGTGATGAATCATTTAATAATATCAAATTAAACAAATTACCTAACAACTGATTAACAAATGATTCAATATCATTTTTATTGAACACTGGTGTATGATCTTGACTAAAATTTGTCATTGATAATAATTTTTCTATTGTTATTGCTGAATATGTATAAACGACTGGATTGGATTTAACATCAAGATGATTTATCAATCTTGGAATTGTGATTGTCAACTGTTCTTTGGTTAATTGATTTCTGAATATGTATATATACTTAATAGCATCAACTTGTAAAATTGGATGAACATTTGATGATTCCAAATCACTGGCAATATTTTCTGAGAAAAATTTAACGACATCAACAAGAACATTTGTAGAAGTGACTCCAATATTTGTAACACTTCCCTTTGTAGCTAATGAACTGAATAAATATATAGCGGTATCTTTATTTCTCCAATCGCCCTGTGAATAGCTCAAAAACTGATTAACATATTTCATAACAGCTGTAGTTAATAATTCACTATTTAATTCTTTTAATTCTCTTAAGAAATCAGTGGCGCTTTTTCTTCTTGATTCGAAATCAGTACCTTCAATATCAGATCTTACAAACAATATAGGTTCATCTTCGAATAACTCTTCATCGCTTTCTCTAAAATAGATGTTTGGTAATATTATTTTTTCGATTATTTCATTTATCGAGTTATCATTTTGGAAAAGTGATTGATAATCTGGAATTTTTAAAACCGAGGTTAAAAATTTCAAAGATTTGACAACTAATAGATCGTATTTTGATTGTTTTGTAACATAATTATTAACCAACTCCCATACTGATGTAATAAAAGTTTGAACCAAAGGTCCAAAAACATCAGCATATCTTGTGACATAAAGTGATAATAATTCAACTATGGAAGTTTTTAATTTGATAAGTACATTAATTTCTTCATCTTCCTCATTCTTCTTCAACAATGCATTGTCATAAACAAGATACTTATGCACAATACTCATCAATTCGCTAATATGCTCCTCAAAAAATTCAGGTATATCTTGACAGTTGAAATCATAGTAAATTTGAATTAATATCAACAAATTTTCAAAATATATAATTAATTGGGCTTCTTTACTTTCTTTTTCAATTAATTGATCCAATTCAGTAAACAATTTCAAAAATGGTTCAACAAATTTCTCCAATACCATTTTGATTTCTAAAAATAACTCATCTGAACGAAATAAAGGTCTCCATTTTTTAAAAATTGAATGGGAAACTAACAAGATAGCTTTATTGTTCACGAAATCTGTCAAGGATAATTTATTAACCAAATTGTTAATTAAGTTTGGCCAATTGTGCGGAAAATCACTCTCAGCAATTAATGTAATTGCTTCACCAACCTGAATTTGTAATTGCGATGGTAATTCAATCATAATATCCAATATTTCCGATTTTATCTTTGAAACATCATCTAAAGGTATTAAATAAGTTGATCCATCTTCTGCAATCCATCTACGTTTAATAAAATTTTTGAAATATAATGCCCCCGCTAAACGTATCTGCTGTTGTATATTAGTGGATGCAACGACATGTAGCAAGTTGATTGAGAATCCGGATTCGCTCTCAATTGATTTCAATGTTTTCCCAGCTTCATTTGAATATTGTGGAATTAAAGATTGTTCCAAGATTTTGGGGATCGATTCCAACGAATTCATGTTGATTAGTGGTTAAATGCTGATTGAATCGATGGTGGTAAAACTATTTTGGCAACACAGAAAAGAAAGAGAATAAAAAATTTTTGTTGATGTTTTACAGAAATACTATGATCTATCTCATTACAACTCGATGTTACAACCAGTACTTGATGTGTATAAAATTTCTATTAAATACAATCTTACTAACGAAGATAGTTGATATAAAATCTAATAAAAAGGGTTTACTGTAATGTTTCTCTGAATAGCTGTCTACTTAGTAGTTGGTAAGATTTGTGATTCTTTTTGTTGTTTTTGTTTAGCAACAGCATAAACTAAACCAGCAACAAATCCAAAAAAGATTGAAGAAACACTCCAGAAATTGACTGCTGCTTCGAAAAATATTAAACCAGATAAAGCGATTGGCAATTTATTTAAAGCACCAACCATTGAATAGGTAGTGGACGAAGTAACTCTAACGCACCAAGCAGAACAATAAGAGATACCAACTGATGAAGCACCACTCATAATCATGGCAAGAATGGTGGTACCTCTATTATTTTCTGGGAAGTTAGCAGCAAGATTTACGCTACTCCAATCTTCAAATAAAAATGTGAAGGCCAACAAGATTGGAATTGATAATAAATTATTGTAGTACATGGTGTCGAAATCTTTGAAATTCGTTAACTTGATTCTTTTTCTCATAATTAAGACGAAGGCAGCTGATGCAAAACAATTTGTGAACATCCAAAAGTATCCCAAATATAATGCGAAAACGTCACTGGTATCTTCCATAGCAGCACTATCACCATAGTAAGCAATAACTGATGAGAAAACCATCAATAAAAATGAAGATAAAGCCATAGTAGTGACTTTACCACCAAACCAGATGACTTCGCCATAAGCAATCAAAATAATTGTCAAATTTTTGAAAATTGTATAAACCGGAATACTCAAGTATTGTATAGCTTTTGAAGATGTGTAAATCATAGCAACTAATAAAAATGCAATAGGTGACCATTTCTTAGCTTCATCCTTGTTGAATTGTCTGTATGTTATAACACCCAAGGTCTTCAAAGAACCAATTGTAACAATGCAAACAATCGATTGAACAGCCAAAAGGAAGAAATTTAAATTGAAACTGAAACCTGATAAGACATATTTGTTAGTAACAGTCATCAAAATTGACGACAAACAATAAGCAAATATAGATATTGGTCCTGAATTTGAAATGGAGCTGGCAAATGAGTGACCAGAAGGGGATGTCGGTTTTTCCATGGCTAGGCGTGAGCTATTGTATTGATTGTATTTCCTTTTGATTAAATATAATAATTGTCCTATGAGATAAAACAGTATAATTCCCATACACTAATGAAGTAAGAAGGAATATCTAATATGAGAGGCGAGTGAGGGACGGAGCTAATTAGTTTTATAGTTATATAAGACAGCTCTGAGTAAGATGAACAATGTTGTTGACTAACCAAAGAAAGAGGAGCAAGTTGAAGGAAAAAACTACGTGAAAATGAAGCAAATAAAATTTTTCTTCGGTGATTTATTGATTTATTGTTTTATAGTTTTGTGTGTTGTCCTTGTTGATGGAAGCTCAAATACGTGTACGTAGATACTTTGTTGTGGTTTACGTGCTTCATCACCCACCTTGCTTCTGGTCATAGTTCTTCTGCATTATGAGGTATTGTCTTCCATACGGTGTACTACTATTGGCTTCTTAGGCCACTATCTCTAGAGAGAGTTTGATACTAGACCCACCTGTCTCTATTGCGAGAAATTCCAAGTAGATATTATTTATCCCAAATAAGTTTTTCCTTAGTCAAACGGGTAGAAATATGTCTTCTAGATGATACGGCAAACACACGTGACACCTTATCTGCTTCACTCAAAGTGGCATCAAACTGTAAATGCTGTAAATGCAATTTTACACCAAGCTCTTACATCATTGGTGTATTTGATAAGTGACAGAGCTGACGCGTTTTACTTACACAACAAACCTTACGATATGTAACAATATGTCTCTTGCCTATACACGGGTCTATTCGGTATAATCGCCTCTGTTATAGATACTAATATCCACTTCTGCCTTGACATCGACTAAATCACCTGAATCGATACATGCGTCGATACTAAATCCTCGTTCTCTGTGTTCTTGTAATCTTTGGTTTTGTGCTCTGATTTTCTCCAATTCTTGTAGGTAGTTATCTTCAGCTCCTGTGATATAAGCTCCTGTGAACACACCAACTTCGAATTCCTTTATGGTTGGTGTTTTACAGCATTCAACCAAATCTTCCAAATCTTGGTATATAACTCTATCTGCGCCAATGACTTTGGAGATTTCCAGCTCGTCTCTGTTGAAACCAACTAACGCCTTGGTGTCGGCTAAATCAATACCGTATATATGATTGAATCTGATTGGTGGTGAACATGATGCAAAATACACTTTCTTTGCACCAGCTTCTCTAGCCATCGCGACGATTTCTTTTGATGTTGTACCTCTCACAATTGAATCGTCAACTAACAACACATTTTTACCATGAAATTCTGAATCCATGGCGTTCAACTTTTTCCTGACAGATGATCTTCTTTCTTGTTGATTTGGCATAATGAAAGTTCTACCAATGTATCTGTTTTTGACAAACCCTTCACGATATGGTATATTCAATGAAACAGCACATTGGAAAGCACTAGTGCGTGAAGTGTCAGGTACCGGAATAACAACATCAATATCATTCTTCTCCTGCATTACCGTTTCAATTTTTTTGGCTAATTTTATACCCATTTCAATTCTTGATCTATATACCGAAATTCCGTCTAATACACTATCTGGTCTTGCAAAATAAACGTATTCAAAAATGTCTGGTGCAAAGATTTTTTGTGGAACAACTTGATTGAATTCTGGTTTACCTGTCTTTTGAATGATGACAGCTTCACCAGGATTTAAATCACGGTATTTATTAAATCCATGAGCCTTAATGACAACTGATTCTGATGCTAACATGTAATCTTTCGAGCCATCTTTGTTTAGTCTTTCACCAATCAATAAAGGTCTGATACCATTTGGATCACGAAAACCAATTATACCATAACCTGCCAACATAGCAATGCAAGCATAAGCGCCTCTAACTTTCCTTATTGTCCCGGTCAAAGCCGCAAATACATCACCATTATTCACTCTACTTTTGTTGAATATATCTAATTCGGCGGCGAAGATATTTATCAATAATTCAGAATCAGAATCCGTATTTATATGACGATGCACAACTTCATCCAAATGGCTTCTTAACTCAATTGAATTGACTAAATTACCATTGTGACTCAAACAAATTCCATATGGAGAATTAACATAAAAAGGTTGGGCTTCTGATCCTGCTAACGACCCGGCAGTTGGGTATCTCAAGTGGCAAATACCTATGTTACCAACCAAATTATTCATTCTTTGTTGTGTGAAAACATCACGAGCCATACCATTACCTTTACATTGATAAAATCTACCTTTTGAACCACAAGTCACAATCCCAGCTGCATCTTGACCACGATGCTGTAAAAACATAGCACCTTCAAATAACTCTGGGGCAACATTGACTTGCTGATTTGCTAATACTATACCTAAGATACCACACATTATGAGAATGTTTCCAAGTACGAATAAGGAAGTGTGAGAACTGAAATTAAACTGATGTGAAGATTGGTCAAAATCTTAAAAAAACAAGAAAGAAGCAGAAATCGAATCGAGTGAGAAGATTTGAAAAATGAATTTTATTAATTGTAAGAAGAGTGAAAAAAATTCAACCTGTAAGCTCCAATGACATACAACCTTGAAGCTGAAAAAAATTTTTATTTCCACAAATTTGGTATATTAGCCCCAAACTATGAAAAAAATTTATTCTTAGGGCTGGTTTGGGTCAACGGTTTAGATCCTGTTCACTGGGTCATCTCCTGCTTCAGTGGCAAAAAATTTGTGGAAGTAAAAGCGAAGCGAAGAGTTTGGAGATGGACGTCTCGTCTCATGCACTGGATGTCCCGAGTCAAATTTTCATTGATCAGTATCTCTATGATTTGCTCAAATCAAGATCTCAGGCTTTTGTGTACCCTTGTATGTGTTATCACAAACGGTCCTGCTAGTCTGTTATACATATAGAAACTTTTATATTGCACATCTATGACCTATATAGTTTTCTAATATATATAAAAAAAGACTTTTTATATTTTATGCTTTAATTGCATATCTTCACATTATTTCACAAATCAAATCACAATTAATGCATCAACTTCTTTCCTCAAACAATAATCAATATTTCCTTTTCCTTTATTTTCCATTTCAAAATAAAAAGGTACTAAAACACTCTACTTCGATATAACTTTTTTTCTTGGATTGTTTCAAATTTTCTATCATTATACTTTCAACAATAATCATTAGCTTCTTGCACTACAAGCATTCAACCCCTCAAGACACCTTTCTGCCATTTAAAAACTTCATAAATAAAATCAGAATCATTCTAAACAAATAAAAATATCAGTTAAAATTCAAGCAAAACAAAACAAAACAAAACAAAACAAAACAAAACAAAACAAAACAAAACAAAACAAAACAAAACAAAACAAAACAAAAAACAAACAATAATTAACAAGGAAGACTATGTCACACTAAAATACAGGGAAAAGAATAAATTAATTACTTCGTTATTGCATGGCATACTAGTGTGTATATAATATCTCTCTAATACTGTTGAGTGGGTGGTTTTTGGTGTTGAGAAGTTTGACCGGGATATCCTCCAAATTGTTGTGATGGCATTTGTTGATATGGTGAATATCCGTTAAATTGCTGAGGTGGAATACCACCTTGGGGGAGATGATGGAGATGATATGAGACAGGGGATTGTACATACTGTTGTTGTTGATGCTCTGGATTCAGTTGCGGTGGTAATTGCTGTTCACTTAATGTACCTCCAACTTCTGGTTGTCCTTTGTACTCATATCCTCCTTTGTTATGTATAGTAGTATTACCTTTGGGTAATTCATCAATTTTGAATGGTCTTGGTACAACATCTGCATTCTCGGCAACATACAATGATTTATCAATTGCTGCAGGTATTGGTTTAATTTCTGTACCTAATTCTTGTTCAATTTTATATAATGAATATCTATCATTCCAACTCATCAAATTGATAGCTAAACCTAAATGTCCAAATCTACCTGAACGACCAATTCTATGCAAATAAGTTTCAGCAGTTTTTGGAAAATCAAAATTTATAACGACATTTACTGCTTGAATATCAATACCTCTTGTTAACAAATCTGAACAGACTAAGTTACGTACTTTACCTTGTCTAAATTCATGAAATACTTTATTTCTTGCTTGTTGAGGCATCTTTGCATGAGAATAATAACATGAATAACCCAATTCAGTAATTTTTTTGGCTAATAGTTCAACTCTATTTGTCGAGTTACAAAATATGATTGATTGATTGATTTGCAATTTTGAGAATAAGGTATTTAAGCAATGCAATTTTTGTTTTTCCTCAACAAAAGCATAAAATTGGGAAATACCTTTTAATGTTAACTCATCCATTAAATTAATTTCATATGGTTTGTTTAGATGTTTATCCATAAATGATTTTACAGCTAAAGGGAAAGTAGCAGAAAATAATAAGGCTTGTCTATTTGATGGGAAGAATTCTAAAATTTGTTCAATGATTCCTTTAAATTCTCTTGACAACATTTTATCAGCTTCATCCATCACAAATAATGGACATTCTGACAAATCAACAACTTTTCTAGCTGCCAAATCCAACACTCTACCGGGAGTACCAACTAATATGTGAACGGGGTCATTTAATCTAACTATATCATCTCTTAATGATGTACCACCAGTGGTAACCATACATTGAATACCTAAATGTTTACCCAATGCTCTTACGACTTGTGAAGTTTGTAATGCCAACTCTCTTGTAGGGACCAATATCAATGCTTGTACTTTATTTAATTTCGGCTTGACTAATTGTAAACATGGAATTATAAAGGATGCCGTTTTACCAGTACCATTCTTGGCTCTAGCAAGAATGTCCCTACCAGCCAAAGCCATCGGAATGGACTCTTCTTGAATAGGTGAAGGTTTTTCAAAACCTGCTTCGAATATACCCATTAGTAATTCTCTTTTTAAATTGAAGTCTTCAAATGTTTTACCTTTTGTATTCAACACATCATCTGTTTGAGGTCTTGTGTCTTTCGCTGGAATATTTAAATTTTGTTTCCAGTTATTATTGTTCTCTGACATGGTTTATGTATGTATGTGTAATAGAAGTTTGTAGAAATAAGTGATAATTATGAAATTTTGGAGGTTGATTGATTAAACAGTGGTTAAAAATTGATGATAAGATGATGAAGATGATGTAGTTGTTGCTGTTGTTAGTCGTAAAAATTCTATGTTGTCAAAAAAAAACCTTGATAAACTTGAGATATTTAGGCGTTTATTCTGTATGTCTTTTCAATGAGAAGAATCTAATAAACAGTGAAATGATGGTGGTTCTCTACGTGTATATATCAGTCGATAATATGGATACTTTGTTATTAATGATGAGTCGTAATATAAGTTAATAAGTTGTGGTGAACAGGGGAAAAGGTTGAAAGAAAAAATTTTGTTTGTCCAACGTTGAACGTCCAAGACAACAGCGAGAAAAACAAACAGTGAAAGAGAAAGAAAGATAAAGCCGGATTTTGGTAAACGGCACACGTTCTGCTTGGACCGTGGTTACAATTTTTCATAGACACTTAACACACAATTCGAGTTATATGTCTTCTGTTGGCTTCTAGAGCTGCATAGTCAATCATGTGTTCTACGGGGGTTTATGGTTTAGATAGAGCTGTACAAGATTGGTACTGACTGCAGAAAACACGTGTTGTAAATAATATACAAAAGAGAACTATACAAAGGAGAGGCCAATTGACCATTTGCATCCTGATTGCATTCTTGCAACTAACAGAAGAAATGATAGATTTTGTAGATAAATGGCTTCTTCTTCAAATCTTCCTTTTCATTGGCAATTTCTTGCTTCAACATCTCAACGTCAATTTCTCTTCTACCTGTATCCAAATCAATATCCTCTAACTTGACCCACAACATGTTCCAAGATTTATGATAGGTTTTGTAACTAGCCCACATAACAATCAATAATGGGAACGATAAGCAATTTTGCCAGAATGTGACTACATTTGCTTTTTTCCCAATTGGCCAAATGGATATCCAGATTTCTCCAATGAACACAAGTATCAATATTAACATACCACTCCAAGAACCAAACGTACCTAAAGGAGATTGGAAAATGATTTCATCCTTAGATCTACCTTGAGCATAAAGAGCGTATCTCCATCTCAAATGAACTAAGTTAATGGATCCCCATATAAAAAATGACGCTAAAGAACAAACCGAAAAGAACCATGTGAAGACAGCATCTTCATTGTCATAAACAACCAAAAATCCTAATAAACCAATCAAATTAGTAAATACTATTGCAATTAATGGTCTTCCTTCTCTGTCAATATACCCAAACAATCCAGGTATTAAACTTTGGGCAGCTAATGACGCTAGAGTACGAGAGCAACCATAAACCGACGAATTACCAACCGAAACAACTGCAATAACGATGACAGCATTCATGATATGTGGAAGAACATTAATGCCAGCTCTATTTATAGCTATCACGAACGGAGAAGCTGCAATACCACTTCCATTTAGTAACAACTCATTGGTATACGGAACCAAACATCCTATGATAATAGCGGTCAAGATATAAAAAATAGCAACTCTCCAAAACACCTGCTTGGTGGCTTTTGGTAAAGATCTTCTTGGATTTTTGGATTCTGCCGATGCTAAAGCAACAAGTTCCAACCCCCCAAAGGCAAATGCGGAAGCTACAAAGGTGCTACACACACCTTTAAAACCATGGTTGAAGCTACCTGGGTTATGCCAATATCTTCCACCAATATATCCCTGTTCACCGACTCCACAAGTTATGCAAACTCCCAAAATTAGAAAACCAACCACAGCTAAAACCTTGACAATAGATAAAACAAATTCAACTTCACCATACCCTTTGACTCCAAACAAATTAATTGTGAAAACTAATATCCAAAGAATACCAACCCACAAGGCAGGACTTATTTCTGCATCCCAATATTGTATTGTCATTGCTGCAGCAATAAGTTCACTAGGATAACTCACACACCAAGAGGTAGCATAAAGTATACCCAAAGTGAAACCCCAACTAGGTTCGATAAATCTTGAAAAGAATGAATTAAAAGACCCTGAAACTGGAAATTGAACAGAAAGTTCACCTAATGAATTAACAACAGTCAATAAGGCATAACCAACAATTATATAACCTAGCAACAAAGCAGCCGGACCACCATTAGCTAAAGCATAACCAGATCCAACAAACAAACCAGTACCTATAGAACCACCAATAGCAATCATTTGTAAATGTCTTGATTTCAATCTTCTTGCCAATGGATGTCTTGCAGATGCAACAACTGTCCTCTCGATTGCGGTCATTTCGGAGGTGTCAATACCCTCATGTTCCAAGTCAATTGGTTTGAAAGAGTCAACGAAACGAGTGAAATAGTTGCCCGATCTATATGACGAACTTGTAGAATATTGTGATGCTCTGTCATCGAATGAGTTGGTGTTTGATGATTGCTTATTGTAAAAAGTGGAACTCACGCCTTCTTCCAATGTTCTTTCTTTCTCGTAATCACCCATATTGACACTTGCAGCCTAAAATGGGATGGTATTTCCTAAGAGATTTCAATCAACCTGCTAGAAGAAAGGAAAATAAAATTGGAAGGATTACTCCAGAGAAGGGTTATTACCTAAGAAGCATCGCTTCCTATAATATTCAAATTTATAATTTTAATTACCATAGCGATGACTATGGCATATAGATAATTTAAATATAAACCACAAAATACAACAATAGATGAAGTTTAATTTTGTCTGATAATCCCAGATTGAATATGCATTGATTGTGTTGTATCTGCAAATTGCGTTATTCTGTGTTGAATTGAGGTAAAGTTCATAAAAAGTGTACAGGGAATGTCACAGTCGAAGTACGTACGAACAGACAAACAAACAATTGAACAATACAATGCTCAAACGTTACAGTAAAGGAACTTTAAATAACATGAAGTTAACATCAGCTTGATTAACAAGTCAACAATCGTATTACTTCTACCATATACTTATTCACGGAATATCGATAATTAGAAGTCTATTAGGAGCACAACAAGAAAAAAAATTTAACAAACTTTACTTCCCCCTTCCTGCTCTCCGTCTTCTTATTCTTGTGACTTCTACGTATCTGCTCTGGCTAAGACTCTTTTTGTGTTCCACTGGTAATAAATAATATTTCCATCATCTACTTTCTGTTTCGACCTACTGAATATTTCTCAAACCTAACGGATTGTTGTCAAGCAAGTACCTTATTTATTAATTAAAGTTGTAAAGTTTTTCCATCTTTGTGTTCAACAATCAAAGCCGCTTAATTTACAATGTAAACTGAACTCTTCTTTACAAGCTGTGCAGTAGGATCGTCAACAAAGGCAATAAAAATTCAGCTTTTTGGTAATGCTTTTCATACTCTGCACATCGTCTCTTTGTTTTGCTCCCATACGGTTATACTACTGCACACCATTAAACATGTGAGGCAATTAATTAAACTTTGACCTTTCATGACCAGATCTTCACCCATTAATGGTAGATTTATGGAGAACGCCGAAAGTTCTGTTTAGCTTTGTGTCTTCCTGATCATCGACACTTATTCCTCATCTTCCTAAACAAAAACCTTCCATTCAAACTTTTCAGCATTCTCTGAAAGCCAGCTACGGACCTAAGATATTATCCCGCTTTGTCAGTGTCATTCACTTAGCTATAGCATTAGTTCAGCATTCTGAATTCAAAATTGGAGTTTTGAAAATCTTTTGAAGTCACAGCGGCCGGTGGTTCATTTGCCGCATCAATTTTCTATACATACTTTCAGGTTTCAAAGTTTTAATGGTGGTAACCGTGCAAAAGGCATTTTTCAAATTTTATACTTGTTTCGATGTCAACCCCAATTGATGGTCTGAGATCTACATGATCAAGTTCAAAGTTTGTGGTATCTACCGTTGATCTAGGCAATACTGGTTATAGTCGTTTTTCTGCGTTTGCCGTCTTTTTTTTTGTTTTGATCATAGCTCCTCGTTAACTTAATCTTATACTTTACTAGTTGGAGTTTTAACTTTTCTTGCTGCGAACAACACTGAAAGATAGGTCCTGATCTACTTGGTTCTGTTTATGAAGCAATTTGTCTAAAGGAGTTCTTGAAAAGAATTCGATAAATTTGCCTTCTCGACTCTCAAAAGTCCATTTGCATCTATTCACATACCTAAAACATGTATAAATTGAAATTGTACCTCTTCATGTTACACAATCTATGAACTTTGCAATTCCATTTTATGTCAACGTACCTAAAATCAGCATACATTACACTTTTTGAATCTATGAACTCATTACATCTGAGTAACTCAAGCAATATTTGAAGCGGGTTGTGTTGACATTGCAATCAAGTCTATCAGCTCAAATGTTTCCTTTACAAGATTAACCACAAATAATAATACATATTTAGTCCTATATCTATACATCAGGCAACGCCAGTGGAAGGAGCACTAGATGAAACAGGGCTTGAAGATCCCCCATTTCCACTTCCGCTTTGATCTGGTGAAGCTGAAGCCTTCCCATTCTTGGGAGGTAATAACCCAGCTATCATTTGACTATATAACGGACATGTCTTGTTAGTTCTGATATGACCAAAAGCACCACAAGATGCACAACGACGAGTTCTGCTTTTACCTTTACCAATACCTTTACCACCTATTACATATGAACCATCAGGTAACATGACCGTATTAGCATCGATAATGGTTGCCCCAGCTGCTGCTGCTGCATGTATAGAATTCTTTGGGGGTTTCTTTGCTTTGCTTTGCTTTGCTCTCTTCTCCAAATTGGCCAACTTTTCCTCCAAAGCTTTTCTACGAATTTTGTTCAATTCTTTGTCATTAGTAGGTAAAATATCATGAACATCGGCATTCTTTAATAATTCATCTTCAATTTGTTTCTTACGCTTTACATAAGCCCTGATTAATCGGGGATCTGTTAAAGTTTCAACTTTTCTCTGCAATATTCCATTTTCATCTCTTACTCTACGAGTTATTTTTAAAACTTTTTCATCATGTTGCTGAGCCATTTGTTGTTCTTGAAGATCTTGTGCTAATTTGCTCTTGAGATATTGTTCGTGATCCGCTGGTTTATATTCATCATAAATCTGTTGTAAATCAAAATCAGGTCCATGATCAACTAAAGAACTTCTTTGTGAATACCAAATTCTCTTAATTTCTTGCTCATATAGTTTCTGATGATGCGCAGCGGCATAACTCTTCGGTACATTTTCCGGAGGTGGAGTGAACAATGGTTTAAACCCATTTTTTTGGGTTGCACGTAACATGGAAAACCCTAGACCAATTCCAGAAGGATCACCTTCACCATTAAGTTGTAACATTGATTTCGTTTGATTGGCAGTAACAAAGTTTCTTGACAAATTCCATGGAGCTAATTCTTCTTCGACATCGATTTCAGTCTCTTGATCTTTTGATTTCTTTCCTTTTTCCTTCTCTTTCTTGCTATCGTCAGCCTCTGGCTGTATATCATCAGTCAATTCCTCCTTTTTCTCGTTATCTTTCTTCTTTACTGTTGATTCTTGTTTAGATTCGTCACCGAACAATGTGATATTATCTTCCAAAGCTTGCTGGCCATATTGCATAGTATCCATTAATGAAGAATCTTCAGGAGTGATCATAGCTCTTATTTCTTCTTCTGAGGGCACAATATCATTCAATCCCTTAACTTTCCAAAAACCTTGATCATCACCTTGTCTTTGATATTCCATAAATTCTTTCAATCTTTGTCTATTTTGCATATCTGTCTGTTCAGGAAAATGTTTGGAAACATCCTTGACTGAAATACGTGGAGCCCCTTTATTATTCATAACTCTGAAAACTATCATTTTCAATCTGTTCTTTGAAATATTGGTTACTTTTCTTGAATGTGGTGCAGGGACCTCGACTGGGAAAGTGTTGCCCACAGCAAAACAAAAATTAATTGCTCGCAAGTAGAATCTTTGATGTGATCCAGCACCCTGTGATCTAATTAATAAGAAATCGGTATGTTTTGGTTCATGTTTGAATACAGGAGCTCTAACCATATTGTTATACAATGTTGGTACAAAATCTCCTGGTGCAACTTCACCAAAATTCCAAAATGGAGATCTATCTTCAGCTCCTAAAACATGTGTTTCACCTACCTGTGCTTTGGGTCTTGATGTGTCATCAGCTCTTTCCTTTCTATAATAATTTATTAATTTAGATCCCATACCAAAATTTGATAAAATTGCTGGGTATTGTTCAGCATACTCCATGGCAACTACGTTTGCCGTATCCGTGGTCGTTAGATCTGAAGTTTTGGAAAATATTTGTTGGAAGGTTTTACCTTTATCTTTCTTCCTCTTTCTCAATTTTAGTTTGGAAAAACTAATGAGAGTACCTGCTCTAATATTAAACACGGGTCTATGGAAAGACCGCATATCAGCTTTTGTAAGTTTAACTTTATAATAAGGAGTTTGCAATCTTAATGCTGGGATAGAATGTTCAATGTTCAAATTACTCAATTGAGATCTCTGTTTGGTATTGTAGTTTTTTCTTAATAATTCATAATCTTTATCATTTGAAATGTTGAACTTCAACTCTATTAACAGTTCGTTCGTTGGCATATACGACTTTATAGGGTCTGACACTTGCTTTGGAACAAATAATAAATTAGGATCATTCATATCGAGTTTTAATTTATCTGGACTAATTTGACCGTTGAATATGTCTTCGTCAGATTCTTCTTCCAGGAGTACATCCAAGTTGATTTTATCCCTAAGTATGTTGATGGCGTACTCCCTGTCCCCGGCATTAACTATTGCTTCGTCATCCCAATCCGTTGTCGACAATATTAGATCTTTACCATATTTTTCAAATTTGTCATCATTCCAATCTCGCTTCACATAGTCAATTTGTTTGAAGAATGAGTCAGCGGATGTACTCTTGTATTCTAAATCCTTTATAAAGCTGAGATCAGCTTCTGATATTCTTGTTACGTTGTATTGTAGATGGGTGGGAGTAGTTATTCCCATCTTAAATATTCCACGTTGATCAGCCTCTATCTCAAGATTTAATTTAGTGGGTACCAAAGGTTTGATATTCTTGTTGAATACTATAGGTGGTTGTTGATATTTATAGAACCTTGGTGGTGGTGAAAAGAATTCATGGAAGTTGAAAGGCTTATTTCGAGAATACGTAGGATAATAATATTTGATATTTCGTTTTATTCTTTGTTTCAGTAGTCTTTTCACTATTTTTTGAAGCTTTAGTTTCTTCAATCTCCTCTTTTCTTCTAGTTGTAAGTTATGTTTTTTGGTTGTTTCATCATCAAATATCTCTCCCAAATCATTTAAACCATCATTTTCATCAATCAAATTATTCCCACTACTTAAATCGTTAAACAAGCCATTATTGTTCTGCTCTTGATCGAAACGCTCTTCAGGCTCTCCGAACATTTCATCAAATTGACCATCGGCAAATGCTTGTGCCTCCTCTTCATTGTAGTGTGAATCAACCAGTTCTCCCACGTCGACTCCAATTTCACCCTCACCTAATAGTTTATCGAACTCATCATCAAGTAGAGCAATCTGTGGTACGTCATCCTCTTCTAAATCGTCGTCCGCTAATTCGTCAATATCTTCATAATCTACTGCATCGTCAGCATGTTGTGTTTTTCTCTCCAGAAATATTGACTCTATAACTTGATCATCTGGTATATCTGTGCTACTTAGATATTGGTTGAACAATTTATCTTCGGCCTTGCTCTCTGTATTCTTCGTACTATGTCCCATGATGGAATAGTTATACGGTGTTAGGATGGAAGCCTTGGCTATGTTGGAGAGGGTATGGTGATAGGTTTGATCAGTTGGGTGGGCTTTTTTTCTCCTTAAGTGTTCTGTGTGCGAGGCTAAATATAAGTTTCAGTCAAACGACTACTGTTCACAGGTGTTACCAAATCAACAGATGACCTTAGAGCAGTTGAAAGTCAAGAGGAAGGAAAGGACAGTAGTGTTAGTGCTATTACCAGGAGGTCAGCTGAGGGTAGATTACTCAAGCAATGATGATATCTCATTATATATATTTTCAAATGGAGTGATATATAATGAGTACATACAAAGTTTAATCAACAAGCACAGCGACGTCAAAATAATAGCGAGTTTCTACAGTTTAGAAGATTTGGTCAGCATCTGTCGATTTTTGTACAAGCTGAAGCTTAGTGTGGAGTTTAGCATAGGCATTCCATTGATTGTATTGGTGGAATCAAAGTTGCTTGAAGAGCATCAATTTTCACCCAATGCAGTAGTTAGTCTACAGTTGATACGATACCTATCTTTGAAGCATGGCTTAAACATAGTGTCTATACAGAACAGGCAAGAGATACTATTAATTGATAACATCCACAACATTTTCGCCTTAGACGACTTTCCAGCGAAGCCAATATTTGATTCATCGCCAGATACATTCAAAGGCATGGATATAAGTTTATATATTCCCAGTGCTTGGGACAGCTGGAATAAAATTATTGTCCATGGGAAAGCAATAATATTACCTGAAAATGATGACAAGATTATTAGAGACGACTCCAAGTTGCAAAGTTTAGATGTCAGATATGAAGAATTCTTAACCAATGGGAAAGAAGAAGATGTCGCTGATGTCTTTTGTAATTGTCTTCCAGAGTTTAAACAGCATGAACAGCACAACTCCGTCAAAATACCTGCATTGAGCGAGATACTTCGTGAAATAGTTCACCCATCAATAGTCGAATAGATGTAGATATACGTGTCGCAGTCTTCGTGTCATATCCGAGGTAAAATAGACATTAAAATATTTCGTTCTTTTTTTCGTTGTAGACAATCAAAATGGATGATATGAATATAGAACTATCTGCCTAGACTACTCTTTCTCTTCTTACCTCCATGTCTAAGGCATAGAATTGATCGTGTATCTGAGGAAATAGCATATATCAAAAGTAGCTTTTATTTGTAAAATCATTGGAGCCCACTTATAATATGACAGATCTTGAACTCGATGATCCTTTGAGTAGAAACACTGCCAGATTATCCATTTCTCAGGTTGATATGGAGGGAGACAATAATCCACGATTGAAAGTTCGGGAACTTTTACATCCCAAAGGAGGGAGTCAGATTGGGAGACGAGATTCTGCTGTTTCGTTAAATTTATTCGTTGAAGAAGAGAGTCCCAAGAAGAATAGACCTGAGAAGAGAAGAAGATCATCTACACAATCTTTTAATAGCAATGTACAACCACCGCAGAAAAGAGAGAAGGTTCACAAGAGGAAGCTAAAGAAGCAGATGGAGCCACCAAGCATTGAATTGAATCTTGAGAGTGACAAAGAGTCTAAAAGGTTTCCATTGAGAAATTTACGCCTGATGATTCTACAAATATTGAATGTATCTACGGGGACTAGATTGAAATGGTGTAATTTTGGTAATACAGAAAAAATACCTGCAGTTATATTTTGTCTTGCTCCTGGATTAGAGTTGGAAACTCACGAAGATGAAGCACAATTACAACAATTACCTGTGTCAACATTAAAACAAGTCGATGAACTAAACTTCCTATATAATACTTTTCAAACCTATATTAGGACAGCAGCTCCTGGCTCCAAGGATTCAATTCATTCTCCATTACAAGCAATCACGAATATTCCGTTGACTAAAAATGAGAGGAAGGCAATTCTCGATAAACTGAAAAATACAAAAATCACTGTACGAGATCTAGAAATGACTCAAGAACAGTTAATACTTTATAATTATCCATCGCATCAAAGTGATTATTTGGAGACAGAAGAATACTCTGAGCATGAAGTGCAGTCTCATATATACGCGTTGGATTGTGAATTCTGTAAATCCAATCATCTACAAGTATTGACTCGTATTTCCTTAATTGATTTTGATGGTGAGATTGTTTTCGATGAGTTAGTCAAACCTGTCGAGGAGATTACCGATTATGTTACCAGATATTCTGGTATTACTGAGGAATTATTGAAAGATGTAACGACCACCATCCAAGATGTACAAAAACTATTCTTAGCAACCGTGTACAAAGAGGACATTTTGGTTGGACATTCTTTAGAGTCAGATTTGCATGTCATGAAAATCAAACATTATAAGGTAGTTGATACATCAGTTATTTATGAACATAGTAGAGGTCCACCTTCGAAGCCTTCATTGAGATGGCTAGCTCAGAAATACCTTGATAGGAAAATTCAAGATGGGGAAGACACAGGAGTTGGACATTCTTCAATTGAAGATGCTCGAGCATGCTTGGATTTGGTTAAGTTGAAAATTCTAGAGGGTAAATGTTTTGGTACGAATGTACACGAAGTATCTGTATTTCAAAGACTTGCAAACAATCCAAACACTGATAATAATGATTTTCAATCTTTGATGATTAGCTATAATAAGGAACTAGATGAACCTGAAGAAAATCATGTCTCCAAATTCCAGGTTAAGAATGATGACGAAGTTGTTGATATCTTCAAAAGACAATCACTTAATAAGAGATTTTCTGTAATTAGCTTGAGAGATCTAGAATATAATTTGAAATGGAGCACACCATCAGACACGTACAACGGTGTGCTAGATTATGACATACATGAAGCATACAGAAGAACGAATGATAGGTTACAAGCCATATATGATACTTTACCTGAACACTCATTATTCATACTATACGCACAACTGGGCTGTCCATTGGAAATGTATAAATTACAAGGTATACGACGTGATTTTCAAAAATTGGAAAAAGAAGGTGTCGTAGATGTAACCAAATTACCAAGAGAAGAATCTTGGGATTTTGAGAAATCTGAGCAACTACTTGCACGTACAACAATTGCAAGAGAATCATTGGTTTTTATGAACATGAAGCAACCAAGTTCAGTTGAGGCTGCACCAAGCTCATAATTGAAAAAGGTATTTACCTCATACAGTAAAATCAACTGAAAATGTACTATAGTATAGAACTAACTTGTATATTACTAGAACAAAAACTTCCATAGTAAAACTCTGATTACCATTGCTCACCTTCTATTTAGCACAAAACTCTTATCATGAAAATTGATCATCAGCTTTGTCGAACTTAATAGCATCACCGAATTCTTTAGCAGCATCTTCTTTCTTGATAGGGTTTGCTGGCTCTTTCAATTCTTCCTCCTCGTCGTCAGCAGGATCTTTCTCCAGATAGTACCTCCATTGACTCAAATTCAATACATCTTGCGAGTCAAACACTCCAACTTTGCTTTGTTTGTGATTTATATTTGTTTTATACCACCCTTTCAATTTGAGCGAATCGTTTATTGCCTGGGAGTTATTATCGTCGTCGTTTACAGATTGTGCTCGATTATTGTTCAAGTTGGGTGAATACCAATCGTTCACCCATGTAATTGTCTCCCCCAATTGTTCATGGTACTGAATTTTTTGTTGTTGATGTTGCTGTCCTGAAAGCACCGGAGTATTAGTTCCACTTTGAGAAAACATTAGATTCTCTATGCTATGTATGTGGTTGGTGGCTCGCGGGCTGTTGAGGCGGTTGACAGATTGCAGGCGATGTATTGATTGATGAAAGAGAATAGGTACGTCTCGTGGAAAAAGAATGCTGAAGTCGAAAACGAAATCAAGTTGTAGAAAAGATTTATTAAATTCCAAGTAACGTAAATCACACTAAATCCTGTATCTGATTGGGGGTTTGTGTAAGTGTTTTGATTGGCAAAGTATCAAACTACAAAGAACCAACTGTCTGTGATAGCTACACCGTACCACTCAACAAATTACACCAGGTTCTGGTCTGACAATGATCAGATCAAGCAGAATCTCACATGGTACCTCTCCTTCTCTACTTTCTGGGAGTTAACAACTGACAACACTTCATTTGGTAGCTCTTGTTTTTCGGTGCACATAATCTGGAGGATCTATTCAACGGTTTTCAAGTCTACGTTTGTGAACAGAAGAAGAGATCATTCATTCAATTACACAGATTGCTGTTGGTTCTTCTAAATTTACTTCGAAGGTCAGAGCGAGCGAGGATGATCATGCAAAAACTATTTTTTTGGAGAATCGAATCAGTACTAATACTAATTACTATATCTTTAATCTATTTCCTCAATCTTTTTCTTTTCAACTTTTACTTTCTTCTGTGGTTGATTTACGATATTAGCGCTGCTGCCCTGTTGTTCTTCGTTGTTGGTATTCACGTTTTTCAAATCCTGGATATTCTTTTGCCGCATTTCCTTTTGCTTTTTTAAAGCTTTCAGTTTGGCTGATTGCAATTTCTTTTTGAATTCTTGTCTTCTCTTTTCCTCTCTATGGATTCTTTGGTTGTACCATTTTAGCATTTGTATCGGTTTACTGCCAAAAATTGCTTCATATTCACACAACAAACAGCATTTATCACTAGGTATATATCCATAATAGTTTTGGGGTATAGTTGATGATTGGTTTTTCATTGGATAGTTATAAATTGCTTGGAATGATACTTTTGCTTGCATTTGTTTTAAATCATCTATCGGATCTATGTTAACTTCTTCCATTTGTTTGTTCTTATTCTTCTTTTTCCTATTTTTCTTTGTTTTTGACATTTTCTTTGAGTTATCATAGTTAGTTTCATTATTACTATCATTGCTAGTGTTGCTATTTACATTTAATTCATTGATTGAAGGTAGTTTCATCTTATTCTTTTGATTATTCACTTTGGCTTCTAATTGCATTAACCGCAATTTCTCCTCGATATTGTTATATGTGGGTACCAATTTACCTGTGTGATCATATTCAAATGTGAATTCACAAGAGGGTCCTTCACTATCGTCGTCTTCTCCTTTCTCATCATCCTCGTCATCATAATCATCCCCGCTATGGCTACTATAGATTGGACAATCACATCCATCAGTCCCATGAATATCACATTCAGAAGCTGTATTTAATTCTACTTCAATGTGATGCGTTGGTGGTATATCATATGCATAATCTTCATCTTCGTTAATTTCATCTAAATCATAATCATCTTGATCATAGTCAACATCTTCCATACAACATGAGCATTTATCTGTATTACCAGCGTGTAAACCTTCTTCATCTTTTGTATCATACAATGAAAATCCTTCATTTATTGTATCGCCATTTCCAATTTCTCTTTGTTGTATGATTTGTGTGATTTTATCTCGAAGAAAGTCAATTTCCTTTTCGTTTAATAATGAATGTGAGGGCTGGAGTATTCTTCTCTTGGGATGTTTTATTGGACGCCCTCCAACTTCATTCCCTGACGACGACGTTTCTTTCAACTTTTCATTCATTTCATTTGACGCAGTTTCTAACGCTTCCAATAAACTATAATTGAAAATTGGATTCAACTTATCTGATTCTTCTTCAGGAAAAGGTGAGAAGTTTTCTTCATCCTCAAATTGTCTGGTCATCGCCTGTGACCAATTCTCGTAATTCTTAGAAACTAATTCAAATAATTGCTTCGGTCCTAATCCATTACTTTCTTTCATAAGTGATGCTGATATTGTTTCTTTAAACGAATTATTCCTACTGAGGGTTGATTCCGAAGTTCTTGAATGTGCCGATGAGGATGGATTTGGGTTATATTTGCTCACCTGCTGCGGTGGAGGTGATTTTGGCATTATATTTGATGATCTTTGCGTGTGTGTGAGTTGTGTACTGTTTTGATTTATTATACTCTTTCTTCTCTATATTTCTATCATTAAATGCTATTTATATGAAAGTAATTGATTTACGCGTAAAACAGACTATTCGAATAAACTATGCTAGCCGCTGTGGTTCAAAATTATATCGTATTATATAGTGCTTTTGTTTGAAACTTGGTTTGGTCTCTGGTAAAATTTTTTATTTTTTTTTCTTTCATACATGTTTACAATTCTATGTAATCTCATCTGGACTTATCTATATATCAATCCTTTTTCAATGTTCTTTGCTTTTCAGCATTTTTAACAACTTTCTCATCAACGAACAACCCTTTTCTTCTTCTTATATTGTTCATGTATCTTCTTGCTACATTTTCTCTTTCCGCAAATTCCCCCAACTCCTTCAATTCTTCTTCTGTATGAGGAACCCAAAATGGATTAATATCGAGCATATCATAACCGTCGAAAACCAATTGAGGACTAGCCGCCCCGGATGTTTTCTTTCTGATATCCTCGCTGAATCCAAATGCTTCAATAACTGGTATTCTCGCAACAATTGTGAAAAATGGGGTACCTTCTTTCATTTCTTCTGATATAATTGAACCCCCACGTCTTTGTACTACTGCATACACCTTACCTAAAACTTCTGATGCAGTCTGGATTTCACAAGTATACATTGCAAGGAATAATCTTGGAGATTTCATCAAGAATCTCTTGTGGATAAGGTCTCTAGTTTGTTTGATTATTCGTCCTGGGTTCACTATTATTTTGTTTTCTACAACTTCTACCTTAACAGCTTTTTTCAACATTATTATGATACCTTGTAACGGTTCTGATGCAAGTGGCCCTTCTTTCAATGCCAACTGAGCACCGTTTAAAATATTATTCTCAAACTCAAATTTATTATCTGGTAGTTGATTTGAAAAAATGTGTCTGAACTGATTGGTACGATCTATGAATATGTTTGGACCTATTCTCTTTGGACCGAATGATATTATATTGTTAACAAATGCATATGCATCTGGAAAGCCATACAAGAACTTTTCATTTGCAACGATTTTTGTAAACTTTTCTAAAAACTCTTTGGCATCATGTTTATTGTTGGTTATTTGGGTGATTGTAGCTTCGTGATTTATCAAAAAATCGGTAATTTCTTGAGGCAACGGAGATACTTCGAACTCCAAGTCAACGAGCTCATCGTCTTCTTCTTCCAGTTTGTCTTGTTCCTCTTCCTCCACTCGTTCTTGATTTAACTTATCATCAGCTAGGCCTTCTCTAAATGGAATAACAGGCTCTTTAACAGTGACTTCACAACCTTTTGCGAATCTTTCTTCCAAGTCTTTTAAGCATCTTTCTAAATGTAGTTCACCAGCGACACACACAATCAATTCACCAGACTCATCATCAATGTACCACTCTAACACAGGATCAGCTTTAGCTAATAAACCCAAACCTCTTTCAAGCTTGGCTAATTTGATAGGGTTGGTTGGTTCAACAGCAATTTCCATGATTGGTTTATTGTGGATTAATGTGGATGTGGACGCTAGATTAATATAAGGTTTATCATCTGGAAACGGAGAGCATATTGTTGCATTTTTCAAAACAATATCATCTAAACCAACAACCCCAACTATATTACCCGCGGGTACAGTGTTCATTCTAACCAATTCACGACCCATTATCAAGAATAGATCTTTGATTTCAATTTCGTTGGTGATCTGTTGTTGGTTATCTACATGGTCTTTCGATAACGAAGGATCATATCTTGGTCCAATAATGGTTAATCTTTGACCTACTGATAAAGATCCGGAATAAATACGGGTAAACCCTACTAAGGTCTCGGTAGATTTGTGTTCATCTTCCTCTTCCTCTTCATTCTCCTCAAAATCCTCATCTTCAAATTCCCATTCAAATGGATCTTTCTTCTTTTTGATAACATGCTCAAATTCATTTTTGGATTCTTGAGCAGCTGTAGCAGCTTCAGACGCCTTTTTGGTTAATTCTCTGGCAATTCTACCTCTTTCTTTAATTTCCTCTGCTGTAAATGCTGATCCTGATGGAACACTTTTCGGTAAATCCACATCTGGGATGGATAATAATTTAGAAACATACGCAATAGTATGTTTATCGGGTTTAGTTCTATCACATTCACGCATTGCTTTGACAAATGATGGATCCACTAATTTCGTTTTGTCCAATTCTGTATCCACTGCACTGTATATTGTTTCCTCCAATATCTTATCTATTCTCTCCAGTTGTGCTTCCATAGGGCTAGGTTCATACTCTATAACTGCGCCTAATATAGCATGACTCAATGGAATCCATTGTGACATAACTAAATTCAAAAGATTCTTGTGGTCTTTCGAACGTAAATCACGGGGTGTTATTTTAGCACCTAATTTTTCAATAATCTTTTCTAACTTTTCCTGGTTTCTATCAATGACACAGTTTTCATAAACTGCCCAAATCTGTTCAAGAATTAACGATACGAATAGCGGCTTGAGGTTTGTACTTTTGAGTTTCTTTCCAGGAATAATTTTTTTTTTTTTCATGTCAAGGTAATAATCACCCCAAAGTGTTTTTGATAATGCAGTTTGTGAAAATCCCAACTTCTTGGAATATATTTTAGAAAATGTATTTATTGAGAATGCCCAACCATCAATTGCCGATGAAAATATGACATTGTTTTTTTCTGGAGTAAAATATAAATGTTCATCATCTTTTTCTACAAATTCCCCGACTTGACCAGCTTCACGCCAAATCAAGTCATCTTCTAATCTGTCCCCCGCATAGAATGATCCAATAACAGAATTGACCTGCTCGATAACCTTCAGGATATGCTGGTATGCTTCCAATGGTGAGTATTTCCATTCTGTGATTAATCTATCAATTTTATTTACAACCAAAATAGGCTTTAATTTGTCTATCCAACACTGTCTTAGCACATTCACCGTTTGAGAGCACACACCTTCAACAACGTCCACCAAAACCACAGCACCATCACACAATCGCGATGATGCGCTCACTTCCGATGAAAAATCAATATGTCCAGGTGAATCGATTAAATTGATCAAATGCTCCTTAATTTCAGGGTTTTTTTCATCTTTCATTCTCATGACTTTGAAGTACAAGGATATGGCAGACGCCTCCATAGTAATACCTCTCAATTGTTCATCTTCTCGGGAATCAAGATATCTTACTTTTCCTGCCATACGTTGTGATATGATACCATTTGTAGCTAGCAATGAATCACTAAGCGAGGTTTTCCCGTGATCCACATGCGCTAGTATACAGATGTTTCTTATACATGATGCGTCTGATTGTAATTTGTTAATTGTCTCTATGGAGATCTTCATGGTTGGGTTGTAAGATTGTAATAAATGAGTAATGTAGAGATTCTTGATTGTTTTTACGCTGCAAAGTTTTTTTTATGATGATCACCAGAATTACCACATCCTTATAGCCATATATAGCCGTATCTTACCAATGGCCAACCTTTGTCCCTTATGTACCACAAATCTCAAGTTGCACATACTCCAACCTACACTAGTGATGATATCATGTCCATCAAAAACATGCATATACCCCTTCAACCTAACATCTTCAGAAATCTATAGAAAGAACTTAATCTGTTCAATAACAAATCAAGAGGTGATGAATAAAATGCAAGATAAATTCAGGTCTACAACGGTGAATGAAAACATAAGTAAATTCATAACAAGTCAAGATAAGGAAATACCTTTGTAAGTTGAATAGATTTAAATTAAAGTACGAATACACTCTAAGAAGTCAGGCTGGAAAGGCACACCAACTAAGCTTTAATGTTACCTTCATATTGAGGATGTTGCATGGGATGAACTCTATCAAATTCTTTATCTGAATTAACATAGATCTTTCTCATTGAGGAGTTCTTATAGTAGAATTTAGCCATATATATAGCCCAAGTTCCGTAACATACACCACCGATGATTAATGCTCTAGCTGGAGTTATAGCGAGTATAGATGGAGCAGCCATTTCTATGTAATTGAATTAGTAAGGGAAAGATTAGTTGATTGAATGAAATAATAGAGGTGAAAAGGGCAAAGATACGCACTATTTATTTATACTGGGAGATTTGCTTTGAGGTCAAAAAATGGTATCATTATGATACAAGCTGTCTGGATATTGTTCATGTTTACTGGGACATATTTTTGGTCAAAAGCCGAAGCCGTAACGCTACTAAAGCATTAGTGTCAGTAGGGTACTTGCAAGTGTAAATCACCAGTTTTTATTTTTCCTATGTGGAATTTGGATGCAAAAAAGATTTGAAAAATGAGGTGACTTTTTAAACAGCAGTGACGAATTGCCTGAGAGTTCAGACTTGAACCCATAAGAAATAACATGATTTTTATAGCATTATAGCATTTTATGAACTTCTACATTTCTTGTTTAATAAATATATGAGCATTGATACATATTCGGTACATGTTTTCGGTTATTACCCCATCTCTGGGACAAATCGGGGAAATCGTAAAATTTCGGAGTATTTCTTATCTTCAGTACATTCTGACACCATCTCCAGCAGGTAATATCGGTAAGAATTGTCCAATTATTAACATGGGTAAGTCAAACAAATCTCTCTTTACGGTCCATACCGAGCAGAACTCAATACAGTTATTGGTTCCTATATTGTTTATCATCAAATCATTCTGATCACGTATCTCGCTGTCATCCAATTTGACGTCTTTTTTGATTAATTTTATTTTCGTGTTGATACTGGCATGTAAATTCCCAATGGCGACAGACTTAAATAATTGAAAATAATTTATGATTGATTCGTCATCGTACATTATCTCCATTATAAACGTTCTTTTCGACAATATATCAGACAATTTATATCCTAATAAACTTAACAAATCATCTGTTATACTAACAATTTCTCCAGTTCTTCTCCATATTATGGTAGGTGACAGGTTCAATTGACTTAATTTTTCATAATCAATCAAGCATCTTTGAAAACTCATTTCAAGAAATAATAAATCTTGAGGTTTTAATAGTGATTTATGGGCACTAATAAACGTAGGTCTATAAGTTGCTATCAATTTCAATATGATTAATAAAGTCTGTCTTTTCCTAGCTTTTTCTTCTGGGGGTAGATTGTTGCCCAGGAATCTTTTCTTCAAAAAATGAGTTAGCGCATGGTAGGAATTAGGATATTCAAAATTTATAACATCTTTCGAATAAATATCAGACACACTTTGATACAATTGGTGAGTTGTTAATGGTGATACATATTCAGTAGTATAATTGGTTATGAAATTTATTATGGGATTAGTTGTATTGTCCCTAGTCGCGTTTGAAGATGTGACATTATTATCTAACAAATTATCTGTTTGATCAGTCATATTATTCAAATTGTTTAGACTCAACGATGAGTTTTTGGGAAATCCTAATGAAATGAATGGTCTGGACTCTTTCAATTTTTGAACCACTTTTTTTTTTGGTTGATTTATACCTTCAAAGTTTATGCCTTGGATATACGTATTCAGAGGTGACAACATATTTGCATTATACTCCGAAGTACTTGTGTTTGACGGTGAAGGAGACGTTGGTTTGGAATGTAATAGAATATCACCCAACATGAGATACTCTTCATTGAGATAATTTGAACTAAAATGCGTACTGCTAGTACTAAGATGCATAGCAGTGGGAGAGTTTGAATGCGTTAGCGGTGCAGAACTTTCCGGATTTATATGCACCAAACTATCGGTTTCGTAATCATCATTCAACAACTTGCTCAATACGTCTGTCGTGGTGTTCAACATTGTATTTGTATGATATTGCTTCTCCAGTGGTTCAAGTTTAAGTAGTTTTTTTGGTGTTAAACTTGAGTTATGCATATGCGGTGATGCATCGATTCTTTCATTTTGTACAGGTGAGATCTCTAGTATATCTTTGATTTGACTAGCGTTATCGAGTCCCAGCGTGATTGGTAATTCAGGAGGTTGCAGCTGAAAATAATCATCTCGCTCCAACTTTATCGGAGTATTTGCTATAGAACTAGCACTAGACGATTCTCCAATTGTTGCACTCTTACATCTTTTCTTTGTCGTTGACCCAATCTTGGCCGACGCAGTTAGATATTTGACTCGTTTACGCACAATATCATGACATTGATCAGCTATGTCTCTCTTGATACAATTTTTACACGGTCTTTCATTGGAACATTGTAGATGCTTTTGGTGACAAAATGTACATGCTCTGCTGGCGGGTTTTCTATTCTGTTTCTCCTGCGGTGTAAGCCTTTTCGTCATACTGAGTATTTATATACAAGGTAAATGTACTGTTGTTGGATGCAACAAATTTTGCTGAATGATCAGGAAAACAAGAGTAAACAAAAAAATTGTAGGCAGGGAACTCTAGAAAAAATAGAGTTTGCTGTATATATGGAAGTATCAACTGCACTGCGACTGTGGAATGTTCAACCACACGTTTTGTTGGAGGATTCTAAACTTCGATGAAATTCGTTGAAGGAAGCGAAGTACTATAAATTATCGTAATGCACGAAATTTGTATGGGGAAATGTTTAATGTGTAATATTATACATTAATATTCTGCACTACCATTTGTTGTAGTGTTCTAATTGGTCGTGTGATGGTCAATATTCTACGACTCCGAAGAAAATGTAAAAAGCAAAGCACAACACGTCCAAGCGGAAAGTCTCGGATTCAGAGTCTGGCGTTTCTTCCCTACACCGGAGGCTTTAGGAAAGCACAGAATTACACCAATTTGTAAGCGGTTGTCCCCGCCATTTGTCAAACACCTACTGTTGAGTTATATATCATAGACTCCTTCTGTTCATCCTAACAGAGTGTTACATTCGCATCTCAAGCAAGAGTTATGTAAGTTGCTGATACTTACGGATTGGGTGTCTTCAGCCACTTGATGTTTATGGCGAAGAGAAAATTTAGTTTTTCTTCTATCAAAAAGACATTATCAGCCAAATCAATACCAAACAAATCTTTGCATTTAGATCTGACACCTACCAGGCTGACAGCCACAGCACCTAGACTATTACACAAGTGGAACTTCAGTAGTGATCCACGTAGCACATTGTACCATCATATCATCCATCCCATAGAGCTATAATCTTTTGTGAAGCAAGATGTCATCTTCTTTGTCGGATGGGGGAATAATATTTGATTCTGAGACAAGCGTTAATGCGTTATATATGCTCTATTGTACATCATTATTACCATTAGTGCTAATAGGTATTGCCTTTTTCTATTCCGGGCTAACACAAAGGAGATCATCATTGACCATGTTTGCTATACCGATGATATTAACTCCAATGCTTGTTGTGGATTGGTTTATATGGGGTTATTCATTGTGTTACTCGACTTCATCAAATCATTTCATTGGAAACTTAGATTATGTTGTATTAAGACAATTACGAGATTTAACAACCATGCAATTTACCAACACTAGAGGTAATATTTTGTCTTTGAATCATGTTATGTTCAATATGTTTTTCAAATTAATTTGTGCATCGTTGACATTTCCTGGATCTATTGCAGAAAGAGGAAGGATTTTACCAATGATTTTGTTTGTTTTCATTTGGTCAATCATTATATATAATCCTGTTACTTACTGGTTCTGGAATTCCAATGGATGGCTCTCCGTAGAACTAAATAAATTGCCTGTATTAGATTTTGCTGGTGGGAATTGTATTCATATTGTAAGCGGATTGACATGTTTGGCGTACTCCTATATTTTGGGCCCACGAAACCCAAAGATTTTGTATAACTATCGAAATGTAAACACGGGTCATATAATAGTTGGCACATTTTGTGTATTTTGTGGATGGGTTGGTTTCATTTCTGGTTGTGCTTTCAGATTTTCATATGATTCATTATGCATCATATTTAACACTATACTAGCTGCTTGTTCTAGTGGGATAGTATGGACCTCAATTGACTATTTCTTCTCTTCTATTCCTTTGGAGGGTGAACAAAGAGCTTCATTAGATTCTCAAGATTTGTCTAAATTGAGTAAATCCATATCGAATAGTTCTAGGGTAATTGTTCCAGTGTTATCTGAAACTGGTGTTTTAATGAATCAAAGACGTCATGAAACACGATCAAATTTCACTGAAAGAAGAAAATTTTCCATGATATCATTTTCATCTGGGATAATGACCGGTTTGGTCGTGTTTACCCCTGGTGGTGGATATGTGTCTTCAAATAACGAGTTTTGGAAAGCAATAGTATTTGGAGTAGTTGGAGCAGTAGTTTGCAATCTTTCTACAAGGTTGAAGTACTTTTTCAAAATTGATGATGCGTTGGATATTTTTGCAATTCATGGAATTGCAGGAATTGTGGGATCTTTGCTCACTGGACTATTTGCGAATAAATTATACGATTCGCAAGGTGGATGGGTTCATAGACATTGGGCTCAATTTGGTTACCAAATATTGGGGACAGTTGTAACTAGTGCATATGTTTTTATTTTGAGTTGTTTTTTGTTGTACCTCATTGATTATATTCCAGGGCTTCATTTAAGAATTGATAAGAATTTCAATCGAAGGGAAAGAGAACGGTCAACGAGAGAACGAAGTTTGAAGAATGAATTGGAATCTCAAGTATCCCCAAGAGAAATATCCTCGATTGGGGAAACCTCTCCACTACCACAGGATAATAAAGACGATCTACACTACTGGGAACAAGTTGAATTGGAGGGTACTGATAGTTATGAATTCAATGGAGAATACATGATGGATTTCATAGAATTCATCAAAGTTATTCGACCTCAAGATTATGAGGACGAAGAAGTCGTAGGTAGTCATCAATATGATAATTTAAATGGCGTAAGTAGAGATTTTGAATTGCATCCAAAAGATGTAAATCATTTAATTAAACGAGATTAATGAACTTTCAATAAATAATGACAATATATGTATATCTATTAAATCTATAATGTTTATGTTTTATGTGAAGTCTACTCTAAATCTAATTCAAGAGTCTCATTGTCAATTCAAACACGGCAAATGTAGCACCATTAGCAGGGGCAGCTCTTAAGATTGTCGGAACAAATCCTTTGTAAAACCCTTTGATTCCAGTCTTCTTATATACATCTTTGATCACTGTCCAAGAACTATTATACTTTGGATCCTTTAATGAATCAGTTTGCAACTTGGATTTGATGACATCCACTGGATAAACACTGATCCATAAAGTATACCCACTCAAACCACCAAACATACACAATTTCCATCCAGGTATATCTGATCTAGTGAAGTTCGAATACAATTTTAACTCCCTTCCGATCAAAGCCTCGTACGTAGCAAAATAAATACCCAACCCTATAGACTCTCTGATTAAAGTAGGGACTAATCCCTTGTATATCCCTCTGACACCATCGGTTTTATATATCTTTTTGATGCAATCTACTGGACCCGTATACAACTTCTGGTTTTCTGTTTGTGTTTGTAATCGAATTCTGATATGTTCGATGGGAGACGCCAAAAACCCATTAGCAAACCCAGCAACTGCTCCACAGTTGAAAAATTGTATCAAATCCAATGCTCTACCGTTGAATTTCTTATCATAATATCTTTTCATGAATTCGTTTACTGAAAATTGCACAGATACACAAGCACCAACTCCAATCAAAGGAGTCAAAGTCCCCTTGTAGAAGCCCTTAGGTCCTTCATTTTTCAATAGTTGCTTTATAACATCGACCGATCCTTTGTATTTCCCATCTGGTGCTGATTGTAATCGAACCTTGATGGTATCAAACGGCTGTCCAACAAGAACTTGAGCAATACCTCCCATGGTACCCCCAAACAAGTCTTTAAGGACTTGATTATTGTTCTCAAGTGGCGGTTGTTCTAATTCGATGGTCATTGTAAATGGCTATACTCCGGGAAAGAGAATATGGTGAAATATGGGCTGGGCTGGATGTATCTGTATTTATTCATAGCCAAATCATTTTTCTGAGTAATCTGAATTGAAAAAGATCTTGGTTTGCATGGCGGAACGGCAGAGTCAAAATTGTGTTTTCGAGTGGAGATACAAAATCTATTTTGCATCAAGCCAATGGTTAATAGTATCCAAGGTTTACTGTACTCTACAAGCTAGGTTGCCTAAAGAACACTTTCTTTACATTCTATAGAGTATAAGTCATGCATCAACCATGGTTATAATCATTTTTTGTCATTATTAATCCATCAAATGGATTTATACCATTTTTGGCAAACACTTGCCCAGAGAATTGAGGTGCAGTCAATGGACCAGTGATATTAGATATTGGAGGACTTTCTGGTATATGAACAGATGATTGACTCATCGTGGTTGCAACTAGTGGATTACGTACTGGAGCAGGGCCATTACTGAAAGTTGCTGTTGAGGGTAATGCGGGTGCGTGCGGTTGAGTTGGGGAAAATAGATTAGAAACACTGGAGACTGACACTGAAGGTGGTTGTTGCGAATTTCCTGTTGACTCTGGTAGAAAGGCCTTGTAAGATGAAATCTCCAACATATATGTCACTTCTTTTGCTGTCTTTGTTAGATTTGACATTGAAGCACGAACGTCATCAAGAATAGGTATATCTTTGACTATTGCTTTCACAGCTGCCAATGTTTGAACCATAGTTTTGATAAACTGATTAATATCTTCAGCAAATACTTTTTTTGTGGTTTGTGATGGATTGTTTCGAATTGTTGTCAATTTCGTATTCAATCTTTTAACGATTTCCAATGAAGAAGCGCAAACATTGGTCAAATCTTTAACCTTAGATGCAACAATAGGTTGTATGGAAGCTCCAGTTGCACTCGTCCCTTTATCTATCGCCTTGTTTAACTCCATAAAAATTATCTGTGCATTGGATGTAGCTGATTCAATTGTTGTATACAACTTATCGTCAACATCATCAAAAGAATCTAACGTTGTATTTACTGAAAGCTTCTGCTCAGCATCCGTGTTTATTTTAGGTGGTGAAGGTTTGGCTGCCAACAACACATATGCATTTTGTAATTCATTAAATGACCCATAGATTGAGAGGTACAACATTCTGATAAAACAAACGTCAATCTTGCTAACAAAAGTACCGAAATTTTCATGCAATAAACTCATGATTGATTTGAATGATCCAATACAAGTCTGTAAAGATTGAACAATTTGTTCTGAATTATTCTCAGTCTCTTCCATGATTTCTAAGTTTTCAACTAGTGCGTCAATATTCGATTTGGTACTGTAAAGGTACGACGCCATCTTTGTAATTACTTTCTTGTCGGTACAAAATGCTGTAAATCTCCGCATAGATGAATGGAGTTCACTGAATGAGAACAACACCTTACGAGATACTTTAATTATGGTAGCATTGGAGTGCTTTATGGAGTGTTGTTGATTAGTAGCTTTTGTAGGAGATCCTTCATTCGCAGTAGGAACGATTGAGCGAGGAATTTGACTTGAAATGGCATGAGGTTTACTACTAGGGTCTAAGGTCAGTCGCGTAGTTTTTTGTGAAATAACACCATCAACTGGCTCGGGCTTATCCAGTGGTTGTTCTTGTAGCGTTGATAATCTTTTGAAATATGCACTTGACTTATGTTCTGAATCTACACTCTCACTCTTTTCCAATATTCTATCAATCTCCTTAAGTGTATTTGATCTCGATCTGGAAGGTATCTTAAGGACTTGTATTTTAGCACTTGAAAAATTCATTGCATTTGATGGTGAACTGGATGTGGAATTTGGAGCTGTAGATTTCGTTGATGTTTGTGGGGGTGGGCTTGATAATTGAAATGTGGTTTCTGCCGCTGAAGCGGAATGTGGCAACCCATCAAAATGTATGGATTCTGAAACGCCAGAAAAGAATAAAGAATCATGATCATTGTCAGTCTTCGATCCACTCTCATCTGATTTCTTGATAATTAATCCCATTCTTCTCGATGCTTTGGATGACTTACTTCTCATCCCTTCACTCATACTTTGTGATCGTTTAACACTAGGTGGTGTTACATGCAAATTTGCAAGTTGATGATCGAGTGTTTGATCTTCGTACAGGTTATTTCTTAAATCTCTTGATTCTTCAATTTTCAGATAAATCAACACTCTATTTGTTATTAAATAATTCTTTAGTTCTCCTACCCAATCTAAATCAGATTTTTGTTTCTGAAAAGTTTTTATCACTTCATTTGATGGCAATATCAATGGATTGTTGGCCACTTCTATGAAGTCTAAATTTGGTAACTCTCCGATTTGGGGCGATATATACTTGAAATTGTTATCTTTGATGGATATAACTCTTAATGCAGTTAGGCTGGACGTTGAATCGGGTAAATATTCTAGTTTATTACCTGACAAATCCAAAACTTCCAAAGACTCAAAATTAGAGAAGAAATCCTTAGGGATATATGCTATTGAATTTTGATGGAGATCAAGATACTTCAAAGATGGTGCAATTTTATGAAAATTTGTAGGTAATTCTGTGAAGTGATTGTTATGTAAAATCAACTTTTCAAGTTGTAACAGAGGATCATATTTATGTAGAAACTCATATATAGCTTCAACTACGTCAGCTGACTTCACAGGGGGATTTATGCCATTTAGCTTGATGATATTATTTTGGCTGATGGTGTCTACCTGATCTTTCAAAAGTGTTGCTATGGAGGATCTACTACTCATGATATGATGGTGTAACTTATAATACTTAAGCAGAACTCCTTATATCTGCTGTCTATAATTGTTATGAGTGATATATTATAGAGAAGGTTTCTCCGTGTGTGCTATGTACAGATGCTTGTGTCTGTCAAATATATTATGATTTGATATTTTTTTTTTCGTCTTCTTTTGAAGTGGATTGATTGTTTTGATTCTAGTTCTACAAACAAGAAGCCGGTGTTCTAGTCCAGTGTATCTTAGGATTATTTGAAAAGAGTATGCGTAGGATGCTTGAAAGTTGATGATGTGGTAACAAAGACGACACGGTGGTGGCATGGTAACCAAGAGAAACATTTCGGAACGTGATCTTTACCCTTACAAACTACCAATCAATTAACTTTATATTAATTGTAGACAAAATAAGAAACTCTAAATCAATACTACGATGCAACACAATGGACATCACACAGATATTCCCTTGGATTTTGCATCTACTCTTTCCTCCCAGACTGTTTTACCGCTGCAGCTACACACTTGTTTATTATTTTCCCATGCACCTGCCGATCTTGCTATAACTCCACATAAGGAATCTGGAGATATTTCATTTTTCAACTTGGATAAAATCACACTTCTACCAATTAACTCTTTGACATCTAGGTTAGCATGGAGATATGCTTGACCCGAGTATAATGATTCATCTGCACCACTTATCACTGTGGCTCCAAGAGAGTTGATTGTTGTACTTAAAGTTGATGGTTCATTTACCTCAATTGGGTCTAAGGCATAGAAACTTGACCCTGTTGATAATGCACCATTTGATAAATTACCAGATACTCTGATTGATGGATAATATATGCCTTTGGGCAATCCGTTCACTGTCAAATCAATGAATAAATCGGTTGGAGAAACTCCAACAATTCTTGCCAATCCTTTAACAGGCTGCTTGATATCCTTAAGATCAAACGATTCTAGGATACACACAGCAGCAGAATCAGGCTTACCTGTACCTCTGATAATGGCATCTCTTCCTGTATTCTGGATTGCTCTGGCGATTTCACTTGGTGGAAGTGAACCCTCGGTTGTAACCAAGTTATCCTTCAAATTTATATTAAACTTTTGTATACCATCCAATGGTTTCAATGCAGTAGCGACTGAATCAACGCATGCTTTACATTCCATTGGAACCGCGAAGACAATTTCAAATGTAGAAGATGACATTGCTTGAACTTAGTGGATTTGAAGTGTTAGTGTATTTGTTGTAAGAACTTGAAAAGTGTGGTATTACTAATACGAATTTGTAGCAGGGAACAAAATATGAAATCGAATGTTCCTGACACAATGGCAACTTCGAATACTATTCTAGTGATATTTATTTAACATGGAGAATAGAATACTGTCGAAGTAGTCTTATCAATAGTAAATACAATATATAAACAATGGGGTTGTCCATGGGGACCAAAAAGAATTAAATAAGTTATATAGTTTGTAAAACCAATCAAATGAAACAACCAAAAACCATGAACGAATAATATCAAACAAAAATCATTCTAGCATATCTCAGATTTTCAAGCTACTCATCCTACGGCGGCCAGCAGCCAATTCTTCAATATCATCAGCGTCAACATCATTATTTTCTTCATCATCTTCAGTTTTTTGTTTGGTACAAACCCAAGTTGATGCATACATATTGATTCTGTCAATACTATCGCCACTCTTTCTGATAGCAGCAGGCTCGCACTTGAAACCTAATGATTCGAATGTCTTAATATACCAAGGATGGGTAGCAGCTGATCTTAACATGACTCTTCCACCTGGAACAAGACATTGTTTAACAGCACTAATCTCATCAATTGCATCTTTACCATTTGGATCAAACCAATCCATATGATCCATAATAATAGCAATTGTGATTGACTTTTTAGTCAATCTATCAAATACATCATTCAAAGTATCAGTGTGCATTCTGATATTTTCAATTGGAACTTCGCCATTGACTGATTTTTGACCTGTTAATCTCTTGTAACCCTTTGAGGTCAAGTAATCTGGACAATTGGATTTTTGGTATCTACCTTTTAAACATAAGTAATAAAAGTAGTTATCATCTGAGATCAAGGATCTATTTAAAAGGGGATCTAAAGTATCAATAACATATTTGATAACTGAAGGACCCATTAATTTAGCTTGATTTGCTGGAACACCTAAAGCCTTCCATAAGAAAATTGGATTACCGATTAGTAAGGAAGAAACGATTGGGTTGAATAAAGCTGGCTTCAAATTTTCATTCCAGATTTTTAATTGTTCCTCCATTGTAGAAGCTTCACAAAGCTGAGTGACATATTTAGAAACACCACATATCTTGAAAATGTATCTACTAAATCTAAGGGCCCACCTAGTTGAACCAGTATCATAAAGACCTTTACCAGTAAAAGCTTTTGGTCCTTTATCCATCCAGTATTGGAAAGCATGGGACGACATATGAGGAGATAACTTGTCAATAAGAATGTCTTTGAAATTTTCAATACGTCCTTCACCAAAAATTGACCAAATTTGTTCTTCTTTAAGACACCTGAAAGAAGCCAATTTCAATTCCAACAAATGGTTTTGGCAAGGATTAAGATCAACTGCATGTATTCTCTTCGGTGGATTTGGTAATGTAGCGTAACTTAAAATATTGTCACCAGCTGAAGTAATAGCTAAAACAGTGTCGTCACTGGTGAAGTTTAAGATATTGTGATCTTCACGTGGATCTTCCCAAGTAAAAGCATAGATATATTGGTTTTTGAATTGTTCATACAATTGATTCAATTCATCATAATAAACTCTCCAAACTTCTCTTTGATAATAAATTGACGGGAATGGTAAGTTTTTTTGTAAGTTGGTTAAAGCAGCTTCGTGACCCTTTGAGATTGGAGTTTCAACTAATTTGCTTAAAGAAGTGGTAGATGGAGCAAGATATGGAGATTCAGTAGCCAAACAATTCAATCTAGTCAAGATAGATTGAGATCTAGATTTATCACAACCAATCCAAATGTAATAGGGAATTTTACCCAACACTTTGTTATACGAATTTAAAGATTTAATGGTACCAAATTTATACTCTAAATAGTTTCGTCTGGAAGAATCCAAGAAAACTCTATCAGCTTCGAACCAAATTCTCCAAAAGTTACGTAAAACCCATGGAATATTTCTATTAACTAACCCTCCAAGAGTATTAATTCTACCCATGGAAGTATCATTACTTTGAATTCCAAAGTCAACTGTGGCAATGATACCTTGTTTGTCTAATTTAGAAACAGCGTTATCGATAGCGGCATTGAAGGTTGGAATCATAGACAATGAGTAAGAGAAAGTAATCAAATCAGCACTCTTGTAGTCAATAGTGAAGTCACAAGCATCAGCTACCAAAACATGCACATTTTTCCATTCGTGAGCTTCAAATCTATTTCTTGCAACTTCACATAAAGATGGTGAAAGATCAACCAAATAAACAGCTTTGAAAGTTTTAGAAATACTGCTGATTTTATTCATAAATTCAATGTTTGATCCAGTTCCTCCACCAATATCAATCCAGACAAGGTCTTTCTTTTTCTGTAAATGAGAAAAGGCTAACCTAAGGCATTCTTTTCTTCCTTTCAATAACACTTCTCTAGTAGTATCATAAATATGAGCCTGATTTTTGTAGAATTGCTCTAAATTCTGTTGTTGGTTCTTAGTACTTGAGTTAACCGTCTTCTTCTGAATTAATGGCTTAATAAAGCATGCCCAACAGAACACAAGAACCGAGTTTATCGTCTTGTTCAATTTGGCTGAGAAGAATATAAGACCAAAAACAACAGAAACTGAAGTGAAAACATAAAGTTTTGAAATATCAGAGGGAAATATATCCGAAATTAGTTCAGACATATTTGTGTTGATAATGTATCAATTGTCTAAAGTTAAGGGGTAGTGAAGTAGATTTGCAACCAAAAAAAAACAGAGAGTTGAATCAAGTGAAATACAACTTTCTTGAATATTTTTGAAAAGAAGTGAAACCTTCAGTAGTATTTATATCGGATTTGGAAAATTTAGTTGACGTGTATCAAGAAATGTAATGGAACGAGAAGCAAACCATCGAACTTTAGTATTAAGATTCGTGTGGATTCTTACCAAATTCACTCCCCACGTTGCAATGTATTTTGAAAATGAGAACTTACTCGTGGGAAGGTTGAAAAAGTTGAGCGCCTTGCACGCACGTTGACAATAATTGCATTCACATGTAATACCAACACACGTTTTGCTTCCTGGTCTTTATTAATGTAACAAAGGGAACAACTGCAATTGTTGATGGAGTTTGTCTAAAAACATATGCACTACGTTTCTAAAGTTTGAATTTCCAACATTCAAAATTGCATTAAGAGTTTGTTTTGCATTGGTGCCTTCTTCTAAGCCCATTACACTCTATTTATCACAAGTAGAGACCTAAAAAGCCATATTAACCAATGAGGGACAAGCTGATGCAATTTCACATGTGTATTGTATATCTACGTAATGTGTTCCAATGAGGCAATTGAATTGATCAAACCCAACAAAAAATAATTGTACTACTTCTTACAGGAAAAACTATATCGAAATTTACCTCCTCAGCGATAATTTAAATTTCAGCTCCCATTTGCATCGACATCACAGTATTTCCTTTAGTAGTAATATGTCAAATTATATTTAAATCTTACTCCCGCGATGGCTCTTTACTTGTATTGACTCACCAATGCAGGATCCTCGTTTTCCAAACGTCTCAATAAATAATCAACTTCAACTACTTTAGTCAAAGGAATTATCCAGTCCTTGTAAAGTTGAGCAATGACTTCTGGTTTCACTTTACTTTGTACATTTTGACCATATTTTAAAGATGGATCGACTCCATAATTTTCCGCTTTAATAATCAATCTTTCCAATATTTTTTGTTCGACTGCACTATTGGTTATCGAATTTTCAATGCCTTTCACATCCCTAGTCAAGATTAACCGTATATACAATGGCTTGTCGCTCTGATATTTGGCTTCAGCAACGAATTTCCCAAAATGAATTCTTCGTGATATGGCTTGTAGACACTCAATGTCACAAGTTGATGCAGAGCCCAAATTTTCTGCTTGATCACCCTCTTTGCAACTCACCTTTGGGACTATCTCTTCAACATAAAATCTCATGATTTGGGAATTCACATTGATTTCATCTGAATAATTAGCCAAAATCTTTGGGTAATTAATAGGTGGTAATATTGGCTCCAATAACTTATCCGGGAAAAAGGGAGTCTCATCAGGAGCTTCATAACGTCTGATTTGTGAATGGGCGATTTCCATTTGCAATAGAGCCCATTTTAAGAAATTACCTTGAAAATTAGGAATATTGAATTTGTTCTTCTCGTAAACAGATGGAGAACTGTAAAATTGTGATCTTTCTATCAAATCAAATACAATGGTGTCTTCCATTCTTACCAAGGCTTGACGAATGTTGGCCAAATCAAGTACAGTCTCCGGTTTCATGAAATCCATTGCCCTTGTAGTGTACGATCTTGTTGTATTGTGAATGAGTCTTTTCAACATGGAAATTTTTGTTGTTCAAATCACTTTCGCATCTTTTTCTTTTTGCTGAGTCACAGCGCTATTCAGTTTTAGGTAATCATCTTCCTTGAGAAGCTATTACACTTGAAATAATTTCCATGCATATTTATTAGATGCGATCTCTATATACCTCAGTGTGTTGTCGACTGATTGACAGAACCATCGCCCCAGACATCTTTGTCTTGATCCCATTTATTGACTCTAACCTTAGCATATCTAACCAACAAATCGTCATCACCAGGCTCTTCTTCCTTTTCATGATCCACTGTATCCTGTTTCAGTTTCATTGTACTTCTTCTCGACATCAAGAACCTCCTGATATTATCAGCCTCAGAGAGTCCCTCCCCGAAATTTTCAAGGTGTTGATTCATATCCCGCATGGACTTTAAATTCAACTTATGCGTTTCTAACAAGTACTTATTAGTTCTTTCCATGGCATTCACAATTTGGAGCCCGAAGGCTAACACTCCTACTGCAAGTACCCCAAACAATATTTTAAACTTATTCTTCTCCAAATCTTCCTTTGTTGGGGGAGGCCTTTGATACTTCATTTGATAGTAATCGTCCCATGTTCCAGCCAGCCAAAACGCCTCATCATTCTTAAAGCTATAACATGTCCTATGAGCATTTGCATGTCTATAAGCTTCAAAACTTTCCTTGCTAAATGCTTGCCCTCCTGCCGCTTTGTAGGGTCCTTGATCCTCCCACGATGTGGTTTTAAATCGATTATACGCAACCCTACGACGAGAGTCTTTCAATATATCATAGGAATCTTGTATCATATCGAATCTTTTTCGTTTTTGTTCAGGGGATATCTCTTTTCCTTCGTGCACTAATGTGTGTGATGCATCAGGATGATATAGTTTGACATATTTGATGTACTTCTGTTTCAAGATCTTATTCAATTCTAGTGTGGACATTCCAAGATCATTTGATGATAATCCAAATATTTCATAGGGTGTGGGGTTTTTGGACTTCGGCCAGTCGTGAAGATCTAACCTTTTATGATGATTTAATGGTTCTTTTGCTGAGGTGGCATATCTGCAACGGCAGAAAACAGCTTTGGTAAATCTTGTGGGGGTCCTACATCTTAGTAGTGATAACATTTGCATCCGTAGTACTAAAGATAGATAAGGATTTGTAGTTACATTTTTGTTACAGTAGAGCGAGAAGCGGTCTTTGATGTAGTTTGCAGTTGTAAATTGCAGAACACAAAATACCCAGATGGAGTTAATGAACTATTAAATATTGCTCAAAATTTGAATCGCAACTGCACGCAGTATATACTCGTGGCGATACTAATCAGCTCTGGTTATTCCGAACTCCATTGGTTCTAAGATCAACAGAATAAAAGAGTGTATTCATTTGGCTGATATTCATAGATAGTGCGGAACAATCTACGCAAACCAAAAATCAATGAATCCTAAAGCGGGCCCGAGCCAGGCTGAAAGGAAACATCTACTACTAAAGCAAATCCCTCTTACATTCTTGGTTATTTTTTGCAATGCTTGATGAAAAAGAACCAGAACTGTGTGGTCAGACCTCTGAAATCAGTCACAGAATGAACCCCCCATTATTAAGTATAGTTCAGATCATTGAAACAAAACTATGCTCTTACATTGTTAATCTGGTTCATGATAATTAAGCATTGAATTTCCTTTGGGAAGTAGTTCGTTGGAAGAAGGAATGCCGATGTTTCTGGAGAATCAAATGGTTTTCTTTCCGATATTAACCTCAATTTTGCAACAATTAATGAATTGTAATAATATATAGAGAGAATACATCCGTCGAAATACACTTATTGTAACTCATCTTTAACCAACATATTCCTTAGCATGAAAGCATCAAAAACTCGCCCGAATTATTAGATTCTGTATACTGTCATAAAGCGACGTTTCTCTTTTTAACTACACCTGAGCACATTGAGTGGGCCACTAAAACTTAATAAAGGGAACATACTGCGTTTGATAAGGGACTTTGCATCTAAACGGTCCCTCCTGTTACGAAGTTTGGATTCGTATCAATTCAAGTAAAACTTCTTCCTTCCAATTTTTTCAAAGGGAGTGGATTGCTTATGACTGAGAACGTTATTGATTAATACAAAATTAATTTAATTTAATGGTTCAGTTTAGTTTTGTGTAAAGCATCCAAATACCTTCACGGTGCACGTACTCTTGCAAATCCCGCTGCTTGGTGCCACATTTTCAAGACATGCCACAACGATAGCTCAATTACATCCAAATGAAAAAAAATTGCAGCAATGCTCAAGAATGGTTGGCAATATCAAGCAATGAATTGAGCCAATTCGATTTCCACTAAGCTTGAGATTAAAATTATTATACAATGATTTGTCCCTTGGGAACAACCTTGAGTCAGGAAATATCGAAGGCTGTGGGATTGATTTGAAAACTCCACAAATTTTTCGAACCATGCCTGAAACTACACGATTATTTCCCGATGGATTCAGTTAACCATTTGCAACAAGGTCTTGTTTAGGGTGCTCGTGTGTATTTTGGGGTTGTTACTAGGTTCATGAACTAGGAAATGAGATAATGGTGATTGTCATTGAGCGCATTAAATGTTGACCAAACCCGTAATCGCTAATAATGTTCTACACAAACGAATTCTCCTCATCTCTTTTCAAAAAATCATAGATCTCGAAAGGGGAGTATTAAGTTAGTCATATATTTCATTTTAAAGCCGATGAAGGCAAAAGATCGCTCAGTGTCACCTGAATTAAATTATGACTTAATCTCTGGCCAATGGGGAATCAGAGAAGAGTTGCAAACATTGTTCTTGCTACATGATTAATAAGTAACCCCCGAAACAACTGTACATTCATTCGTAAAAACCATAAATATCATGCTAAAGATATCGCGTAATCCTCATCAACAACGTATTTTTCCCAATCATTTTCAAATCCCATCAACTTCTTCCTCCTTCTAAATTTTCTACTTGTTAAGTCCACATATCCTACACTGTGTAAATCACTATTGTCTAAGTCTCTTCGTTTCCAAACTTGAACTACAATATTTCTTGTTTTTCTTATATTACCCAACGTGTTTTCTTCCAACTTATCAAAGATCTGCAATGTCAAATAGCGCAAGCGTTCGCTATCTGGACTTATACATGATATTTCAGATGCAGCCATGAAAGTTGGCCATATCAATGTAGAATACCACTTATAGTCGTTTTTCAAAATAACGAATTCTAATAACGTAAACAATTGATGGACAAGTTTATCCACATTCTCATCTTCTGGTGTTGAATTCAATAAGCAGCAATCAAGATATAAAATTGTAGCTAGACGTTTGATTTCACAGGATACCAAGAAGCAAAATTCTTCGACTTCCATACCCATATCCAGTACAGTCAATATTGAATTTTTTCCAGCTGATGCGACATAGTAGTCCATTATACTTATGTTCATTTCATATAGTTGTTGCTTCATATCTTGACACAATGCAGCATAGTTCTTTTCAGAAACTGATTTGCCAGACCTTTCGAATGATAAATCAGTAATGTCGGATATAATAGTTAGAATTCTTCGGTCACATCCCATCCAACTAATCAAATTGATCTGATTCTCTGGTTTACTTTCTTCTTTTTGTTCTAGATCGTTGAAAAATAAATTAACATCCTTACAAGCGGTTCTCCCCATAGATTCCTGATAATCAAGAAATTCAATACAAAACTTTAGTAGTGAATACTCCAAGCCTTCGCGAGGTATTTTGAAATTTTTAGAAGTTATTAACTTTTTGCATAACCTCAAATAAACTATCCATTTTCTATCACAATCATTAGCAAATTCATAAAGCATGAGTAAAACGAAAGCGACTAGTAAATCAGTGGTGTACACAGTTTTTGTATTTCCAATATCATCCTCCTCACTGACCAACTTTTCTACAAAAGGTTGAATCATTTTTAACCCAAAGTTATTAAAATACTGAGCCCTCAGTATCCAATTTGCTTTTTCGCCTATGCCAGTAAATTTAGATAAATATATTGATCCCAAGGAAAGCATAAGATAGAATAACGATGTGTTCTTTTGAGAATACTTGATCAATGCGGATAGATCCAACCCTTTCTCTACCACGATATTACGATTTCCTTCTCCACTTTCACCTGTTATTTGATTGTATTTAATTGAGTGGTCACCTACTGGATTTAAAATTGGAGAAATAAAGTGTACATAATAGTTCATAGCATGATTTAAGGAGTTGGGATTTTCTTTCATGGCTGAAATTATATCAGGTGGTATTATTGACGTTTGAAGCGACGAAAGAATCGAAGGTGTCCACGGCAATGATTTATTGACATCATGGTTGTGGAAGTTTATAAATTTAACATTATCCATATTCATAATTGTAAGGTAATAAGAGTTTTTACTTTGTAAAACCAACTCATCGGTAGTAACTCTCGTCTTTGAATTAATCCCTTCTCTTCCAAATCTTTTACCCGTGGATTCTACATCGTCCTTAAACTGAAGACGCAATGTGTAAACACACTTAATTCCCTTAGCCGCACATCTTGTGCAATGGGGTTTAGCTTCATCACATTTGACTTTTCTAGAGCGACACCAATCACAAGCACGTCTTGATCTAGGAATGTTCTCTTTTCTTCTTGTTCGAACTGATTTCGAATAAACCTGTTGGGATGACTCTGAACATTTTCTGATTAAAGAATCACTGAGAGATATTGATGTGGTTGGTGTTACAGATTGATCAGTTGCAACTGATTTGTTATCTATGGGATAATCGTCAATGTATGCTTGTGCAAGGTAGATTTGTTGAAAATCAGTCAATTCATAAATTGCCTCTTGCTCAAATGGTGATACATTAGATGAGTAGCTTGAGACCGAGTAATCCAGTGTGCATGTACTGTAGTAGGAGGCTGACTGTGTTAATAGTGGTTGTATTGTATTATCTTCTGGAGGTATATGAGTACTCATGGTTCAGAACTGACCATGTAAAAACTTAATTTTGGAAGTTAGCTGATGTATGTATTTTATAATAGAGATTTTACTTATTAATTCGACGGACACAAAACCAAGATTTCCGAAACAATTCTAGTTTTAGTTCAAGTTTTAAATACCTATTTGAATAATTAAGCTTTTTAGCAAAAAAAGGTACTGTTCTATCACAGATCTGACCTCAAACGCTACTGGATACGTGTTCAAATATCAGCTTATGTAAGTAACTGAAAACTACTTGAAAGCTCAGATCCTTCTCCAGATATATTATTTTTCAAAGATTTGAAAATTAATCACTCAGAGTGGCCTTGTGCATTGTGCATGAAGTACTGCTTAAAACTGGATTTACTTGAGGTTGATGTTAGTGCATAATGGGCTATTGAAGTAAATCCCGTTGGTGCGGGTTTCTATAACGTTGGTCAAATGTAGTGATATACAACAAGAACTCTATCATCTTATGGTACTCCCCATTTGGGTTGTTGCTCAAGGATATCAAATAGTTTGTCTAAATGAATCATTAAATTGTATTAAAACTAACTAAGATGAATACATACATTTATTATTGAGTTTTTTCTCTTTCAGTCTTATTGGGATCTGCTTCGTTCAGCAACCCCTCTTTAAGGGATTGGTCACTAGAATTTTCCACTCTTCCTTCACTACCTTGTTTTGGTGGTTCGCTTGTTGCTACCATATCAGGTAATTTCGTATTGGTCACAAAGACACATCCAATAGTTGAGACTATCGCAAATCCAATACACATATAAAATACATTGACAATTGCACTCATCATCTGCTCCTTGATAAATCTTTCAGTTTCTGGGGACAATGTCTTCAAAATATCGTTCGATGATAATAAGGAATTTAAATCAACTGATTTTAATTCTTGTTTAATATTTGAACTAGCTGTCATAATATTCTTCTTAAATTTGTTTTTCAATGATGAAGTATAAACTGCATCAGATAATGTAGCCCCAATAGCAGAAATAATGCATCTGAAGAAATTGATAAAAATTGTAGTCATGATTGTACCACCTGGTGTTTTGGGGGCCTTGATTTGAGCTGATAAAAATGAAGGCTGCATTTGTAAACCAGCTGCAACTCCAATAGGAATCAATAAGCCAACCTGTCTTGAGAAAGATGAATCAACTTTCAAAAGAGAAAGTAAACCAGCACCAATAGGACCAAGAATTCCAGAAGCAAGACTCCAAGGTTTGACAAACTTAAATTTTTGAATCAGAACCCCTGAAACTATCGATGATATGACAACAGATATAATACATGGCAATAAATGTAAACCAGCTCCCATTGCACTTGAATCTCTGATTACTTGAAAATAAACAGCACCGTAAATCATAGTCACAATGAATGCAGTAAAAATACCAGCAATTGAAAATGCTGAAGCAATAATTTGTGGTATTCTAATGACATCAATACCAATAATTTGATTTTTTGAAAACCCAAAGTTCCAAATTGCAAATAGAATCAACAAAACGGGTCCCAATACAAAACACGAAATAACTGCACTTGATTTCCATCCAAAATTCTTTGAACTTCCAAATGTTAAAGCCAAAAGGAAAACAACATTACCAGCAATCAACAAAAATGTACCCAAATAGTCAAATTCCTTCAATTGTTGAATATAATTACCTCTTGGAGTGGGTGGTCTGAATGAATATAAAAATACAGCAACAGCAACTCCACCAACTGGCAAGTTAATATAAAAAGCCCATCTCCATGTAACATGGGTTGTAAAAGCACCACCAATTAAGGGTCCCAAAACGGAAGCTACCGCAAATGTAATTGACATAATAGCCATACCAAAAGGTCTTTTGTGTATAGGAACAACTTCGGAAACAATGACAAAAGTGAGACCTTGTATACCTGCTCCTCCAACACCTGCCAAAACTCTACCACCAATTAAAACATTCATACTATTAGCTAGCGCACACATCAAAGAACCTCCTTCGAAGATGGCAACTGCAGTCACCATGGTCCATTTTCTTCCAAAAATAATCGACAACTTACCAAAAGGTTGAATAAATACCGCCATCGTTAATAAAAACCCTGAAGATAACCAGGCTATGTTTTCGAATGAATTGAACTTATTACCGACTGTAGATATGATGGTAGCCACGATCGTTTGATCTAATGCAAAAAGGAACAAACATAAGAACAACGATACAAAACATAGTATAAGTCTAGGACCATGCATATATTGATCCTCTCTTTTGGTACCATCGCCTGCGTCCGATTCCTTGAAATGATGACGATGCGAGTTGTTGTCTTCAAGATCCAAATCCGGAGTAGCTTGATGTGATTCAGTAGGTGAATGTTGATCATCCGCAGATGGAGAAATTGAAGACATGTTTGAAGATATGCTGTTCTTCTTATTCATTATTGGATACAAATTACAGAGCAAAGCATTTGGAAGAACTGAGTATAATTCACATTGGTATAAATATACCTAGGACTTTTAAACAGGGTGGGAGTAGCAAGCAATTACATGTGTGATTTATTGATTTTTCGGAATAGTAACACGGATTTAAGGATGAAATACGGAATTAATTTCGTGCATTTTCCTAATTTGTTTTTGCGTAACTGTCTAGTCAAATTAGGGACAACTAACGACTCAAGCTAATAAACGAAAGTCTATCATTCCTGTTGATTTTGTATTTGTGCAAATGAGCTCTCGGCTTCTTAATAACTGTGTTAATTGTTTAGGTGTCTTCGGTAATTGCTAACTTGTTTATGATTTGCTATCGCGTCAGACCAAGTATACCAAGGACATATTGTTCAAATTCCGATGCTCGTCCGAATTAGAGTAGAGTACCATTTAAGTACTGGAAGGGCCATTATTTACGCGATTAATTGAGTCGGAGCAGGATCTTGTTTCAGAGCCGTATGCTTGCGGTTGATTTAGTTCTTGCAGCCTTGAACTGCTTTCAGCCGCTCGATAAAAAGAACAAAAACGAAAGCTCCGGTCTATTTTGAAAGTCTGGCCATCCATTTCTTTATCCAATCACCGTGTTCGAAATATATATCCATGGTAGCCAACATGGTCTCGAGTTGAGAGGCTGATCCATCTCATTCCACGTACAACCCCATAGGGTGGAGGAGGGCTCGTGTGAAAATGCTCTCAGATGGGAAAAATTCCCAACGGACTGCGATCCGTTAACAATTGTTCAATGGGTATCATATGATGATTATTTTCCAAATATAATAAACGATTGTAAATTGTAATATTGGTGTGTTTGTCTGGTTTGTCCAAAGAAGATTTGCAAGAGCATTGCATCTCCAACATTATTTTTTGAAATTTTATAACCGAAATCGTCTATGTCATTTTCTTGAAAAATCCGTGATCACAAAACATCGACGTTTTAGTTACAAAATACGCCTTGTAGGTAACCTGCAATGTCACAGAGACAAGTACTAATTAGGAACAGATTAGTAACATGGTCTATCTCAGTATGTGACCTTCACTGGTCAATCCATGGGGTGGTTTTTCCAAAAGGCTACAAAGTGTTGTTTACCACACTACCTACTGGATAATTGAAGGGTTTAGTTCCATAACTTGTGTTGTGAATCTGAAAATGGCTTGACACTAAATGTTGCATTTTACACTACTCATTTGCACTACTAAGCATGAATAGATACGTTTCATAGATCTACAATATAATATTATCAACTACATCAATGTCAAATTTACTTACATTCATTATAGATGAGGTCGGTCTTACCACTCTCAAGAATGCAGGCAGTGATGTGTATATCATCATACTACTTAGAATGATTCGATTGGTTGGATTCGGTGCAACTTCATTAATCCTTGCACTTTATTTGAAATACCTTGGAATATCCGAAGAATATATTGGAATTTTTATGACGTTGACCTTCATCGGAGATCTAATCACTTCGTTCTTACTATCTGTAGTTACTGATCAAATAGGTAGGAAAAAAATCTTGATATTATGCTCAATTGGTATGACCGTAACTGGAGTAATATTCAGCTACTTCGAAAATTATTATTTATTGGTCACTGTGGCTGTATTGGGGATTTTGACTCCACTGGGTGGTGAAGTTGGTCCATTTAGAACCGTGGAGCAAAGTTCGATCGCATCATTGGTTGCTCATCAGTACCGATCTGATATCTATGCATGGTACACATTTTTAGGTACATTTTGTGGTGCATTCGGATCATTTCTTGCAGGTGGTTTGATGGATTTTGTAAAGAATCAATGGGGTTATACAGTGATTCAAGCTTATAATTCAGTATTCATAGCTTACACTATACTTTCTGCCATTTGCGTTGTATTATGTTTATTCATTTCATCCAATATAGAAGTTAAAAAGCCAGAAGGCGAGACCGATGAATCAAGTCAGTTGTTGGAAAGTGAAGAACCAACAAAGCAGAAGAAACTGAGCTTTAATTTACTACCACATTTGACCCCAAATGTGTATTCTGTGGTGATAAAATTGTCATTGTTATTTGGTCTTGATTCATTTGCTTCTTCCTTAAGTCCACTTTCATGGATATCATACTATATCAAGAACAAATTTGACATACCATCATCCTATCTTGGATCAGTCTTTTTCACCACTGGTGTCATTAGTGGATTCACTTCACTTGCTAGTACTTCACTTACAAAGAGATTAGGCGCAGTTGTAACAATGGTAGTAACTCATTTACCAGCATCTATATTGTTAGCACTTGTTCCATTTCCTTCATCATTTGTATGGACAATGGCAATATTGGTAGTAAGAGCATCTACACAAAGTATGGATGTTGCTCCAAAGCATGTATTTTTAGCAACAATGGTTTCTGATACTGATAGAACTGCAGTATTTGGATTTGTGAATGTTGTAAAAACATTAGCTCAAGTTGTTGGTCCAACTATTGTTGGAATAATGACAAAGAACAAATTACAATGGGTTGCATTCATAATTGCTGGTACATTGAAGGCAACCTATGATATCGGTATTCTCATTACTTTCTTGACTTACAATCGCCATATAGAACACTAGGCAAAAACACTTTATGTATTATTTTCTAAAATTTGCTTGATGGTATCCACAACAATCTTATCCAATGAATTGAATTCCCAAGGTAAAATCTTTCTAGTTGCACTATTATCAACTCTACCCAATTTTTTAATATTCTCAGTTCCACTACCAGGATTCCCTTTGATGACATTCAATGCAGGGAAATGCTCATTTATTATATCAAGCATCATTTGCACACTGAATTGACCAGCAGTCATTAGTAATCTCCTTCCCGCCACATCATTCTCAATAGCAAATACATGAGCCTTAGCAACATCTCTAACATCAACGTACCCACCCATGTCATTTTCAAATTCGCCTTGGTGCAAATTCAACAAGTTTCCAATCAAGGCATTTGAGGTATTTAAATGTTTTGGATCACAATGGTAGGCTTGGGGTCCAAATACATACACTGGATTAATAGAAACTAAATGAAAGCTGGGCCGTTGCATGTACATAAATTCCCAAGCTTGTTTTTCAGCAAATGATTTTGATCCATAATATGCTGTTATTGCGTCTGTCAAGGCATCTTCGTATTTTATGTTGTTCCAGCTATTTTCGTTGAATGAAAGTGATGGATTTTGCTCATCGGTGTTTGAATATATTGCAGCATCGGAAGAGGTGGTTACCACCGTCTTAAGTTGTTGGCAATGATTTGCTGCGTTTAAAATGTTTTCTGTTCCCTTAATCGCTGGGATGATTAGATCTTTTTCAGGATCTGAAATGTGATAGGTAAACGGAGAAGCAGTATGAAATAGATAAGTAATGTCGATATGATTCTTTATGGCTGAGTCAAACGCTCCTGGGGCTGCAATATCTGGGACTATCTCGTACTGAAAATTGGGGGAATTGATATACGATTTCAATTGTTCACCTTTAGATTCCGACCTGACTGTTCCTACAACAAGATAGCCCTTGGCAAGAAGGATCTTGATGATGTGTTGCGCTATGAAACCTGAAGCTCCGGTAATGAATACTTTTAGCATTGACTGCTATGAAATGTAGGATCCAACGGTGAGATTTTTCACATCGCCTTGTTATGACGAAGATAACGCAGTCGGTTTCCCAATTAGGGAATTCAAACTTGCTGCATAAATCCTGATTTATAATATCAAAACCTCGCAAGTAAACCATCATCTACAACCTGCTGTTTCATATTTATTTGCAGTATATACTCCTACGTAACTCGTGGAGCTTCAGAACGGTTAATAAATGGATATTGATATTGACTCTGGAGGCAATCCACAATTAGCTTTGGAACCTGGCATAAAATTGTTGTTTTACAAAAAAGGTCCAATTACACTAAGCAAATTAATTTGTAAAATGATGTGATCTAGGATATCAAATTTGAGAAATTACTACGGAAATTAAACTCGAAGTTCTGATGAATATGCATTAACTTGTTCTGTTTCACTGCTATAATCACATCTCTGCGCCGAAGAGTTCTTTTGTTTAAAGTAATAGATGTTGACAATAGCCAGATTCATTATCATCAAATGATAGCACATTCTCTGCACTTTATTTCGTGTTTTGATGAAATCTGGAGGGGATTGTGCAGCAAGAAATCGAGTTGATAGTAATGTGGATAAATGTGCTGAGTTAATTAAATCATAGGAAGAAGTAGTGCAATTGCTCTATAGACATCTACATCTACAAGCCTCGAACATATAGAAGAAACATTGCAACTCATATTATATGACTTTTCGGAATAAGCAAATGCTGAGAGTTTTCATATTCTACAAGAATAATAAAATCAGAATCGTAAATTATTTCTGAAGATCTCTTACTTTAACTTTCATACTATCAAATTGGACCGTCATGAATGTATATAAATAATTACACAACAGAAGCGAATTGATTTAAACACATCTCTAGCAGGGTCTCCTTTGAGTAAACACCTGATTAATCTATAACTTTTATTTCTTTTTCCCTCATCTTGGTTACTTCGAGACGAACGTACCAATTACCATTGGTAGCAACTCCGTTATTTAAATCATCATAATAATCCCAAGAATCCTTTCTGAAGATTGGTAAGTCTCCCAAACTGTCAATGTTATAATACATCGGTAACTCTAAATCCTGATTTAGTTCATGATGTCTCTTGGTGCATTCTTTGATGATTTCATACTCGTCTTGAACAACTTTAGAATTACAAGCACCTTTTAAAGTCAATTCTTGCCATTCATTGAAGCGATCTTGTAATTTCTTTGGTGCCTGTTTACAGATTTGATCATTCACCCATAATGAAATATCCAGTTGATAATTATGTCCATGATAGTGATAGTTTGTGACAGATTTTGGACCATATTTTTTGTTTAATACTTTGCTTACATTTTTAGGAATGTAGACTGAAGCACCTTCAAAATAAGTATGTCTTATGGGAAGTAATTCATCTAAGGTGTGCCAATTCCAATTTTTACAATGAACTGACATGGAACTCAAACCATCTGGTGAGAAACTTTTTGGTGGTGGTACTTCAGTGTGGGATAAGGCAGTGATATCAATATATAACCCACTATTCACGTCAATGAATCTTGCGTCAATAAAGTTTTGCCCATTACCTTCACGGATATATGTTGGAGCGATTTCTAGCCAATATCTTGCATTACCATATCGTGGGTTTTCCATAACAATTGTTTTGTTAAACTGTCTACCCAATTTGTCAAGATGAGCAATTGGCATTTGTACATCCACATCAGTATCCCAAGGCATGTTTAATCCATTGAAGGTCCAACCTAGCAAAGAACCATAGTTAATCCAACTAGCAAATCCATTAACTTCTGCAAATTGAAACCATGCTCTAATCATGTGATGAATAACGGATTGTCTTTCACGATCACCTATATATCTTTTGAAAAAGGGGTATGCAATATGATGAGCATTGCCTTGTACTAAATCAGTATATATCCAAGCATATTTGAAATAACGATCCGTGTGATCAACAAGATGATTATTTGAATATTCTAGAAATTCTAAATATTTTAATTCATCAGATGTTATAGTCCCATTATTTAATTTTTCTTGCAATCCAAATATTATAACGTCTGGTTTAAATATGAAATCATTAGGATGTATCATAACATTTTTTTTTAACAGTTTTAATTTTTTGGAATTAAACAAAGATTTTTCAATCACCTCACTCATTTTGGAAATCAACAGATCGGTAGTGACCGATTGACCTTTATTATTACCAAATCTTCTCTTGCCGATCACAGGAATTTCAATCATTGATTCATCAGTCGTAATAATGACTCTTTCGGGGATGTCCATAGAGCAGTATAAGTTAACCATACCTCGGTAGATCTTGGTATTGTAACTCTCAAGCCAATGTCCAGATATACTACCAAATCTAGTCAAGTGAGAATCGCAATGACCATACAGTGGAGAAGCTAGTCTCGCCTTATCTAATAAATGGGTTGCAGGATTTAAATCTACCCAGTCATCCCAATGAAAGTAAATACCGTCACAAGTCCCTATTCTAGAACTCAATGAATGATCTTGTTCGATCAAGAAATTGAACACCGCAAGTGCAGTACTCTTGACACTGAACGTGCTTTGTTTATGCTGAATCAATGCATTATACTCCAAAACTATTTGATTGATCTCTGTAGTTAAATATATCTTGATTGTCTTGTAAAAGCATAGAAGCAATAGTAGAAACGGTATTAAGGTTCTAATTCTCTTGTTATAGTATCGTGGAATGCATGTCGTTGTACCTCCTGGATCATTCATACTACCAGAATGCTTTAGTGATGATTGATAATAAAGATTACTATTGAAAATTCGCATGGTTAAATCTGCCGCAGTTTTGGTTGTAAAATTTGTATGGCTATGGTATTCTGGCTATCTTGGTTGTCAAAAATTTATAAATGCAAAAATAAAAAATGATAAGCTAGTTGATAATAATGTAATAATCTCTCTAATGATTGACAAATTCTCCTGATGGATGGATAGAAAGGAGATGTTATAGGATCTAGTATGTGAGATAGAAAAGAGCAGTGATAGCAAAAGTTGAATCTCAAATATCAGCAGAGTAATGAAATATTATCATACTACAAATAATTCACAATAGCGTATTGCAGACAATACTGTTGCCAACTTGTGTGAGGCTTAGATTTTAATGTTTTCTTGGTTTAGTGTCACATTCGCTAATTTCAGGACCTGGATTTTACAAATCCAGGTCTTCTTAAGTGATTGGATGCAACTCAAGGTACTTCAAAGCACTTCGAGCTTAGAGTGTATCGTTGTTATTCCATATTGTATAGCGTTTGGCAATTTTCTTATTTTTTTTGTTATAGTAAACCGTAAAGTCGCTGTTGAATTGTGTTAATCTCGAGAAAATTAGGCTCGAGCGTAGATTTATAGATTTATGCCAAAAAAAAAAAAATCTCCGCCTAATGATAAGACAATAAAACAATTCAGACATTTATTTAAATGTTTTGGATCATGTAATTATTTGTTGGATTGGATGCTTGGGTGACTTTGTTGAATTTATTGGTGACATCATCTTTTGTGGAGATAATGCACGGCTATTTCGTAATAACCAGGAAACTATTTCGCATTAGCCTTGGAGATTGAACAAAAGTATTAACAACCAATCAATGTCGGCTGTGATAAGATAGAGTTAAAAATGAGCAGTCTTCGACGATTAAGGTTATATAATATTCCTGTGCCTTGCTAGTGTTGCTGACATTGAGCCCCTCTGATTGTTGTCTGAGATCTCCAAAGTCAAGGGTGATTCACAGCTGTTCCTTGTACAAAACATCTTCGAAAACATTATCATCAAGTTATCCTACTTGGAATTACCTTCACTTCCATAAGCAATCCTGTCAAACAAGTTGATAATTTGAGTAAACTTCCATTCCATTTTTTAAGTTAGATCGCGTCAATGACTGCAACTTAATGTCAAAAGTTTAATACTACCATCAAATAGTTCCTAATTCATGATTCAATTGGCAACAAACTTGGAGTTCTATTGAAAACAAAGTTGGAGTCCGGTGAAATTTAAGTACACGACTTACTAGGAGATTGTGCCTCGGCCTTCACAAAAAGGTAAATAAACACATTGGGTAGGTATTTAAAACAGTTCACAAACAGTGAAACATTTTAATAACTAGTACCTTCATACATGATTATTACCAATCATTGAGACCTTGGTCAAAGGCGGCATCCACCGGAAATGTAAATGATAAGGCATTTCAAATAGAAGATTTTAGTCAATTGCTGATCTAAGTATGCTGATGTGTACTTCTCAAATCCAAAAAAAGCAAGAAACGCTCGACAAAACCCCATCCTGTTTGTTTCAAACTGTAAAATTTTATTCCATGTTTTAAGATAATGTTTTATTATGGTCCCTAAAATTGAATTTGGATCTGAGTTCAATGCATCTGTCAACTCCACGCCTATACTTCTTCGTACATTATTGTTCATGTCTTGCTATTGCCTCACAATAAAATTTAGTGCGTTGGTTACGAGTCAACAACCTCAAGTTTTTAATCCCCTTACGGAAAGTTTCCTGTTCCTACGTCATCTTAGTTCATAACCAGATCTAATCCTTAATATTGAAACATGCAGTTTTCATTCTAGTATACAAGAAACTATTGAATAAAAATAATAACGCAATTCATTATTGCAATGGATCAAAAAACCATTGTAATCTGGTATTTCGAAACACTCGCATTCCCATAGTACTACCTCTGACGAAATCGTAATTCAATCTCAGTCTTAAAAATAATTCATTAACTTTTTTTAATCTAAGATGATAAATTACTGTAAACCAAACTAATGCATAGATCAATCCAACTAACAAATCTGCTCTCCAATGATGTTCTAAATATATTGTAGCCCACCATTGTAAGATGACAAATGACAAAGCTGCTAACTTGAGTATTTTCCATCTAGCGTAATAGCCAACAAAAAAGAAAGTCATTACTGCCATAGCAGAATGTAATGAAGGCACTGCCCCAAAAACAATTGGAGATGCATGAATGCCTTTAGAATTCAAATGAGTTCCCAATGCAATATCAACTCTAATTAATCCGGCAGCATAACCTGGGATATCATAATCTGCTGGCGCATCCTCTCCATACATTTGAATATACCAAGGTGCAGCACATGGAAATACTAAATGAGTTATCACACCACAAATATTTTGCAACCCTAATGCCATACTGTATGATTTCAAGACTCCTGGAGCATGAAATACATAGAGCCAAACTGCGGTAACTATAGGGACGGTAATGTGCCCTAAAACATATGATGCCCAGGCTAATAGATCCTCCCATGTACGAATTGGATCTTTTAAATAATAATCAAAATTTAGAAGAAACCAAGATGCAACTAATAAAATAGGAGGACCTAAGTACCATGAGCTTATTGGATGTTGCCATGATGTCTTGTTGTTCATAATTTTTTCATTAATCGTGTTTGCCATGTTTGCAATCTCTCGTTGGGATAGAGTTCTGAAAAGTGTGAGTGATTGATGATGTATCTCATTTTGGAAATCTGGCGGTGGATCCTTAAAACCTTCACCGCAAAATTCATCCCCTATGTCGAAAGACTCTAACTCTATATCAAACGAGGATGAAGATGTTGATGAACTTTCATCCGCTGATTCCCACTTGGCAGGTGAATGAGAAGCCTGTATTCTTTCGGTTCTACCCGATTTTACTTTTTTCTTATAGAATCCAAGATATAATAGATAGCTTGAACAAACCAAGCAAAATATTGTCATTGCACCACCTATGAATGTGTTAAAAATATAGTGATCAAGTCGGTAAGGTAACTTGACATGTATTATTGGACGCATAGAGTGGGGGATGATTCCGGCATTCTTGAAAATCAACAACCAAATTAAAATGGGGCTAAAATTTATCCAAAAATTAAGAATTAATCCGAAAATGGACCTATCATTCAAACCAGACCAGAAGATTCGATATAAAAACTGGCACACGAATACAAATGGTTTTGATAGTGTAGTTAATAAATGCATGGAAAGTTTTCTGTGACTGATGAACGGTGGGAGTAGTTATGTATTACGGGACTTTCTTGCACAGGTCAAATGAATACGTTTGTGAGGCAGCAGTTGTTGATGCTTTATTGATGATTGTTGACAAAGATAGGACCGAAACAGAGAGAACCCTCTTCAAAGATGATTGAAGTAAGAAATAATAAACAAAAAAAATTGTAAGTTAGCAAACAGAGAGGCAAATATATCCCGTGTAATTCTACATAATTGAACTTTTGGCAGCACAGAATCTTATTGAGAAATCCTCCTTAAGCCTCCTAAAGAACAGGAGTAACAGCAACCGTCGTGTGCGCCATCCTATTCGGTTTCGTGTCCTATTATAAAAGATCTTTTTTTATTCATCGGATGCCAAGATTTTTAATGATCCATAATGTGCTTTTCTGAGAAATTATGTAAGACAAATACTAACACTCTGATTCCAGGTTTTTCTCCATTTGAACATACACCTTAGTTTTGATCAGTACAATCTATAAACTTTTGCGAGGAATTGATGCTAATAAGTTTGGGCTTTTCTTCATTTTTAAGAAAGTCCCCTGTTCCACAAAGTTCAATAAGAAATAACGGACTTAGCATGACAGTAACACAATATCCAACTTCATCTTGAAAGCGGGATTCTTTAATGAAAATATTATTCCGCATTTCTTGGTTGAAACTTTAATCTCTCAAGTTTTTCGTCATCTATATCTGAGGCCAATACTTGTAGCAGCCGAGGTACATTAATGGATTTTCAAATCTGACTAACATCAGGGCCTTTTTATCCTATTATTTATGGTCTTACCTCTTGATTTTTGAGAGGCTGCTTTCACGTAGTTTAAGGTAACACAAAACTTTTGTGTTTAAAACAAATAACTCGCCAAATTAGGACAACCAGATTCTCCTCATGGGCACCGGGAAGGTTATTATTCAACTTGACGGCAGGATCATTTCCCTAGTTCCCTGTCCCTCTATTTTCTGCTTCTAGGAACAGTGACGTACATCGTAGTTGACAGAACTATATAAACCTTCAATTACTAGCTGGTGTTAAAATAAGCGCAATTTTGTATTGCGCCGTGGTGTACAGCTCCAGTTTTCATTCTGTATTTGCGATAGCAATCTAGAGTGACATGCTAGAAGAGCTCGTAGTCATTTGATTCTTGTGTGTAAAATTACGAGTTGTAAAATGAGAATTGAGCTCGATAGAGCTATTTTAGAGCTAGATGTTTTCAATAGTCCTTCAACTTCTGTATCAACTGCCATTTGGTGCAAGGAAGTGCCATATATTATGAAATCATGAAACCAGCTATTTTAATTCAAAAGTACAGAGTATGAAACAAATGTCAAACTTATTTCTTCATACAAGATGTACTAGGCAGAATATTCTAAAAAGTTTGAACACCTCAATTTATTATGGATTGACGAAACACTTTATCATGAGCGCAATTTTGTTATCTCCCCGAGAATTTTCTTTTTCTGTTTTTTTTCCTCATCGAGATAACCTGCTTTCTTTTGCAACTGTGACAATTTGGTAGATTTTGATTAGGCTACCACATTTCATCTTAAGAGTGGTACTTGCCATACAAACTAAGCCTTCAACGAAAAACTTTTGAGCACTATGCTTTCATCATTAAATTGATACTTTCATCACCAGATTCGGTCAACCATCAATTTAAGCTGAATGTTACAGAAACAAATCTATTGAGACTGACACTATCATACAGACAAAAATAGCTATCGGAGGACTCTAACTAAGATAACTGCTAAATTAGCTTTCCACTCATAATATGAGCACGATTGCATTTAGCCAAGGTAGTACTCGGCTTGATTGTCGGCTTGATTGTCGGCTTGATTGTCATACTTTACCAAGTAAAAACTAATTGATTTTTCTGATGAGTGTAGAGAACAAAAACTCAGTTGGTGAAATATGTAGTGACCATCATTTCAAGGTTGTTGCAATGTGAGTTACTGTTTGTAATGTTTCATTTGTTGAATCATTTGCATTGTGGTAAATTTGCTTTCCTTTTGCCCTTTGTGTATTGATGTGTCTTCTCGTAAATTATTTAAGAGCATTTAGTAAAATATTCACTAAAATATATGCCCAACTTTCAAATAAATATTGTTTGATTGATGACAATCATTTGTAGGAACGCAAGATATCTGAACTAAAATATCTTTCGAATGCTGTAAACGTATCAATCAATAAGTGAACTTGCTCGATATAAAACCAAAAACTTTTTAAACGGTCCATCTTATTTGTGCATGAAGTTCAATATCTCATTCATTTGCTGAAATTTTAATATTCGATGTAATTATTTTAACTAAAGTTATTTAGTTTAAGAGATTAATGCTGAGGGTTAAGTTTGAATTACCGAATTTTGCGATTTTGAAAATAGCTAGCTTTGTTTGAGGTCTACATGAGGAGATAAGTTGGTACAAAAAAGACTGCACATAAAACTTAATATGATCAACGCTCATATGCACACATGTAAATCAACGCCCCTATGGAGTCATGATAGTGATCAAATTAAAATAAATGTTAATGTACGAACACTTTACTTTCCGGAATAATCACACATCTCTGTTTATTGCAACCTTTCATTTCAAAAATTATAAAAGTGTTCTCAGGCCAATGTTTTCGCTACCAACATGGAATTCCTAATTTATAACGCTGGAAATGAATTGATTACACTATTTCATACTGTTGATATAGCCGAAATGATCTAGTCTATACGTCATTTAGCGCAACATACGCCGCGCATTTATGAACATTTCGTTGTCTAGCACTATTCGACAAATTCCATAGTCTTACATAATAGTCAAAACACGCAGTGACCAAACAAGCACTATAAGCACTGAACAGAACCCGAAAAACAAACGTTGATGGCCCTGTGAAGTAATTTCCAACGAGAGATTTTGTTTGGTTGACCAAATAATTGCTGTATGATATGCTTTACATGTGACCAAAGGCTTCATGTCTGTTAGTAATACCACTCTAGTTATATATTTCAGAAGTGACCTAAATTTGATTACTGGAGTTAAAGAAGTCATGTTTTTTTAACTTCGAACAAAAGAGCACTGAAAGTGCCAAAAAAGTAGCTAATCAAAATTGAAAATAAGATCATCATTTCATGTTGTGAGAGAAATAAATTCCGAAGTACGTTTCATTCCTACAACTGCAAGCCGATTTAGGTTGACCATATATTCCTCAGATGAATTACCCTTCTGTCACTCACATCAACGAAACATTCTCACGTCCAACACTTTAGACGTATATAAGTTCTTATTACTGGTTTGACAAGCAGCCCAGATTGAACCATTTTCTTGATCAATTCGGTGTACCAACTCAGGCTTCAACTCTTCAGGAAAGGCTTGTGATATACTTTTTCGTACGGTAGTCGTGCAGTACTTAAATACTTCACTTGGTCGAAGATGAATCTAATTCGAGCACGCGCTGCGATTCAATTTAATAACAAATGTTATAGACATCTGGTAAAAGTTACAGGAATAAAAGCAAAGGTGCCTTGTCCAGGTGGATCTTTTTTGTAAACCTGATTGGAAGATAGTAACCAATTATCATGGTAATCAACTTATTATATATATCAAGAATAGATAAATGAAAGTGTTCGGCTCTCGAAGCCAAGAGCGCTGGAAACACCAGTGTTTCTCAAGACTTTCGCCAATACACTGGACAGATAATATTTGATATTGAACATTGATAGACGATGTACCCATAAAAAGTGGCTTTCACACAGATATCCTAATGGACAAATACCATTTTTCTTTGTTTAAAAATATTGTTTCAGTTTAGCCTATGCGTCAACATGCATTTTTGACTATCATAAAAATCAAAAAAAAAGAACACGGAGCGACATCTTGAAATGTTCCACTTTCAAAGCCGAACTCTGAACATACCACCGTAATAATCTTTCAAAAATAATATATGATCCAGCTAATTTTTTGTTGTTCTCCTATGAATCGTACATGCTTTTCGTCAGTACTATGTAGCTAAATCTTAACTCTAGATTCAAAGAGATTTAAGAGTACGCCTGAGACAGAACTTGGACCAATTACAATATACCTTTCATCAGAATCATCTTCCTAAATGGGAATGCATTCACAAGACCAAAGAAATAAATTTTCAGTTACTTGCAACTCTTTAAAATGTGAATATAACAGATCAATGTATTTCGTCAAAATGAAATGAACACTTCTATATTGTGTAACAATCAAATATATTACAGGATAAAACGTGGGGTGTGAGTGATGATCAATAATTAGCTATTGTAGGCTTTGTTATAGAATCGATTTATATCAGTACAAAATTCTAGGACACATACTAATGCAAAGTGTGACATAAGGGGGACAAAGCTTTTACGAATTGGAAGACGTACTAAACTCATAAAATTAAAATACTCTCATAAAAATATAAGGCACCCAAAAGTTTGATATCTTACACTACATAACCATTCATTTAAGAGAATCCAAGAGTTTAGGCGAGTGTGATACACAACAATAAATTACAGTAACTAATTTCTTATTAAAATATGGTAAGCACTCGTGTGAACATTCTTAGAATTTTCTCTAGTATAGTTTAATAGAATGATATATACCATGCTACAACTAAGTCAGGTTTAGTAAAATAGCCCACGATGTGGTCGTGGGCCTATCACAAACGTGGGTACATCTTTGAACTGATAAGACATAATTTTAGTTGCAAATGCAATGCAAGTCTATTTACTTTGCGACGCAATAGATCAACACGTGGGACTAAAATCGCAAACTCTACTCCACTCTAAGTATCCTTATCCGAATGTTAATACGATTATAGATAGGTCATATGTTATTTTCAAATGAAGCATCAATAAACTACGGTGGTTTAATCTTACAATCGAGAGCAACTGAACGAAGTTCATTGAAAGTAAATTTGTTGCAAATAAACATATACATATTCATATCTATATTGCAGCCATCAGCAAAGTTGCAACAATCCCCTTGATAGCATTCTACCTACGATCTTTCTCTGTTTTTCTTGTTGACGTATTTCTGCCTTCAATTGCAACATCTTGATAGCAACTCCTAAGATATTAACCTTTTTTCTTGGTTGAGTTCGTTCCCTGACTCCTTGACATTCTTCTTAACGATCTGTCAACCAAGACTTTTGAAGTTGTGATTGAACCCCTTACTCGGTAAGCGTAAAGTATATTTTGCTACAATGATGTGAGTAATTGGGTGAGTGAGCGAGTTGGATTGACTGCTCGATAGTTGGAATTGAAGCCAGCATTGAACATGTTCATGGAATACGATTATTTGAAATATTGAAATTCTAATGAAATAAGGATTGTGTCATTTCTTTTTGAGTTTTCGACTAAAAAATTTCTGTAGATTAAATACAAGGAGGTCGAAAATGGCCAGTGATTTTTGTCAATTATTGACCCTTGGTTTATTCGGTTTTCCTACCACCTTTTACAATAAGAGTTTACAGAATCCGACTTGTGACAATGCAACCTCGATAATCAAATGACCCAATAAATTTTCTATTGAGCAAAGAGTATCGAAAACTAGTTTATCCCTTTTGAAATGTAATAATCTAATTGGTAAATGCACCACATTGCTCTCTTAAAAACATGAAGGTAAGCCTGAAATTAGGATGTCGTATCCTGGGATGCTGATTAACCTTTTCTAACTTATAGGCAACGTTTTTGTAGTTTGATGGGTAGATAATCCGCCCACAGAAATGCTTTGTGAGAAAAGTAGTCGAAGCCATACTACATTGTGGTTATTTTCTTGCTTAATGGTTTGGGCCCACGAGACCTGTAATGTACTCCGTTTTGATATTTTGTGTATTTTTCATACTTTATGCATCTATTATGTTAATCTGAATTTAGTGGATGGAAGTATACAAGACATGTTATACAAGGAATCTTCAGAATGGAGATTTAATTGAGTATATTGTAGTCAAGGGAGTGTTCATCTTCCACCATCAAGTACAAATTTGATTGTTCGGGTAGGAAAAGGAAAGATACAATCAATTCAATGCCATGGGTTGACAAACTACAATGCATATTTTCTTAACTCAATTATAAAAATAAAAAAAAAAAGTGAATTTTAAAAAAAACGCCTATGCACTGCTCATACATTAGATCATGATGAACCATTGAAATTTATCTCTCCTACCTTATAAATTCAAGATGATTTCCCATTTCAACTAGGTTTGGTATTTTCATATTTTTTAATTACTTTTACAGTTCTCTTCTTCAGAATTTAATTGTCTATTACGTCAATCAAATACTAAAATGGTTGCTGATATTACTGAACATGATCATAAAGAAGTTTCCTCCGGGGGTGGTAAAACAGCTTTCAAAGATTATCTTGGAAAGTTTGCTGATGTTGAAGACCCGTTAGAAAGAAGAAGATTAGCTTTGGAAGAAATCGACAAGTCCGGTTTTGGTTGGACTCAAGTTAAGATGATTATGATTGCTGGTGTTGGTTTTATGACAGATTCTTACGATATTTTTGCTATTAACTTGTCAGTCAATATGTTGCAATATGTTTACTGGAGTGGTACTATCCCTGATTCTACTATGACTTTGATTAAAGTGTCTACTTCTGTTGGTACTGTTATTGGTCAAATTTCTTTTGGTACAATGGCTGATAAAGTTGGTCGTAAAAAGATCTATGGTTTGGAATTGATTATTATGATTTTTGCTACTATTTTCCAATGTACATTAGGTGAATCTCCTGCTGTTAATTTCGTTGCTATTTTTTCAACTCTAAGAATTTTGATGGGTATCGGCATCGGTGGTGATTATCCATTGTCCTCGATTATTTCATCAGAATTCTCAACTACCAAATGGAGAGGTGCCATTATGGCTGCCGTTTTCTCAAATCAAGGTCTTGGTCAAGTCTTCGCTGGTATTGTTGCTATGATTTGTGTCGCTGGTTACAAAGATCAATTAGTACATGCAAGCAATGGTGCTGAATGTGTCGGTGCTTGTAGAAAAGCTTGTGATCAAATGTGGAGAATCATTATTGGTTTCGGTTGTGTTCCAGGTTGTATTGCGTTATACTATAGATTAACCATTGCCGAATCTCCAAGATATTCGCTTGATGTCAATCAACATAATGAAGTTCAAAAAGTTGCTGATACTGAAGCTGTCATTGATGTTGATGCTCAAAACATTGCCCCACCAAAAGCTTCATTCAAAGATTTCTGGAGACATTTTGGCCAATGGAAATACGGTAAAATCTTACTAGGTACTGCTGGTTCATGGTTCATGTTAGATGTTGCTTTCTATGGTTTGGGTTTAAATACTACCACCATTTTACAAACTATTGGTTACGCCAGTTCATCAAATGTTTATGAAAAATTATATAACTCCGCTGCTGGTAACTTGATTTTGGTTTGTGCTGGTTCTTTACCAGGTTACTGGTTCTCAATTGCTACCATTGATATTGTTGGTAGAAAAATTCTTCAATTAAGTGGTTTCATCTTATTAACTATTATCTTATGTATTATGGGTTTTGCTTACAATCAGGTTGGCGATAAAGGTTTGTTAGCTTTGTTCGTTCTTGCGCAATTTTTCGAAAATTTTGGTCCAAATACTACAACTTTCATTGTCCCAGGTGAAGTTTTCCCAACTAGATACAGATCTACTGCTCATGGTATGTCAGCCGCTGCTGGTAAGGTTGGAGCAATTATCGCTCAAACATGTATTGGTACTTTAGTGAACCACCATTGTGCAAGAGATGGTAAGAAGCCAGGTTGTTTCTTGAAACACGTCTTGGAAATTTTTGCTCTTTTCATGTTGCTTGGTATTTTCACAACTTTATTGATTCCAGAAACTAAAAGAAGAACCTTGGAAGAAATATGTGAAACATGTCATGATGAAATTGACACAACTAAATTAGTCAGAGACAGATATGCTACCCAAGAAGAGTCTTACGATTCTGACGTTAAACAATAGATTTGAGAGAGTGGGACAAGTATTCGTTGCATATATTTTCAAAATTTCTATTAGTTTAATTCTTTTATTTAATGTTTTAATTTTATTAGTCAGTTGATTGACCTTTGTTTAATTTTACTTTAGTTCAATATTTTTTATAGTTATGATAGAATTCGGTAAACTCGACAATCAGTTGTAGATAATGTGTTAGACTACAAGATGAGCACGAGAGCTGCCGGGGGGGGGGGAGGGAGGAGGGAAGGTAGAGGTGTGTGTGTGAAGGAAAGGTCTTCGAGATTCACGATTGGGGTATACCCAAGATCCTATGAAAGATGGCATTTGCTTCAATGAATATTTTTTCCTTTTTGGTCATTTTGCTATCATCAACGAAGTCGCTAGTATGTTATTCGTTACACCATGACAACAAGCGCCTTGGTTTTGAGTTCAAACTTGCAGTGAACGTGAATTATACTCCTTAACAACAAGACGGGGCTCCGCATTATCGATACCGAATTCGCTAATCAACAAAACGTGGTCAAGGTTTTTGGATGGATTGGTAAGTCTGTTGAGTTCACTATACGAATCCCCAGGAAATATCTTTAGCCAGATAAAGATGCTCGAATCTTTTAATTTTTCGAATTAAACTAGTTGCAGGCGTTTTGGGGGATGGGTAAACTCCCCATGATTCTGAATACGCCAAATAGTGGACAATTCCTCTTTCCAATTTCAACACAATCTTTTCTTGTTTTTAATAAATCAACAAACCAAAGGTAGATGACTATCGGCACAACTCGTATTTGGCTTCGTGTGATCCCGCAAATCAAGTGCAAGAAAAGTTGTGCCGATCAACACACGTTGTCAACATTTGAAATAATACACCAAACAAATAATCACGAAATTACGGACGACCAACTCCATCATCAACCCACTTCCAATGCTGCAAATATACTTCAAATCAGCGAAATTTAAAAAATTCATACCAGATTGGCTACTAGTGTTGTTTCTTGTGATATTCTTCTTTCAGGTTACTGAAATAGCCTACCCTTTCCTGAGAAAGTTTTATATCAATGATCCAAGATTATCATATCCATTCGCTACACAAGAAAGAGTAACTGACAATCAATTGTACATATATTCAACAATAATCCCAACATTCATAATGTGTATCATTTCGTTGTATCTTGAGCCTTCAAAGTTCGAAAGATTTCACTTATTGCAAATCTCATGTTTGGGATTGTGGCTTAGTGTAAGTGCTGTATCTGTGTTGACTGATATTTTGAAATGCTGGATTGGAAATCCTAGACCTGACTTTTTAGAAAGATGTGGTCCAAGGAATGGGACTCCGATGAATAAACTAGTGGGAGTCGAGGTATGTACAGCTCCCCTTGGTGAAATATATCTAATTGATGGAATGAAATCAACACCTTCAGGACACTCGTCAATGGCATTTGCAGGATTGGTCTATTTATCGCTTTGGCTTACTGGTCAATTCAAAGTGATGATATGGAAAAGATATCAGATTGGGTTTTTGGTCTTTTTCAGTTTACCAGTATTATTTGCAGCATATATTGGACTAAGTAGAACTCAAGATTATCGTCATCATTTCTTCGATGTGGCATTCGGAAGTACACTTGGTGTAATATTTGCGGTTTTCAGTTATCACAAATATTTCCATTCTGTGCTTAATAAAAGATGTAATGAACCTATAGAGTATAAAGAGTAAGTAAACAGATATTTAAAAGAAAATAAATAAATTATATATTCTTCTAATTAATTCTAACCTTAATTGTCCGTTGAGGACCCCATATTAATGCAATAAAAAACTCTATATCCTTTTATCAAATAAAAAAACAATAATAGTAACAATATAAAAACATCTTTAATGAAATAAAATTTAGGAACATTTCTTCGTCGGTTTTATTGAGGAAAAGCACAGTAATAAAAAAATCAATCGTATAAAAACAATGAAAAAGGAATCAACGAGTTGAGCATTGATTCTTGAGTGGAGTATATCCACTCCAATGAGTCATCCATTACATTAGTCACTAAAGTTGTGTATGATTTAATATAAAATTTAAAATTTTAATTTCTTTGGCTGTTCCCATGGATTTTCCTGGTTTGTGAAATGACCATAAGAAGCTGTCTTGAAGTAAATTGGTCTAGCCAAGTCTAATTCTTTGACAATGACACCTGGTCTCAAATCAAAATTGTTTTTGATAATTTCGACCAATTGATCAGAAGTGTATTTTGAGGTACCGTAAGTGTCAACGTAGATGGATAATGGTTCAGCGACACCAATGGCATAAGAGAATTGAACTAAAGCTCTTCTAGCCAAACCAGCGGTAACTAAAGATTTAGCAACCCATCTAGCAGCATAAGCAGCAGATCTGTCGACTTTTGAGAAATCTTTACCAGAGAATGCACCACCACCGTGAGCACCCCAACCACCATACGTGTCAACGATAATCTTTCTACCGGTTAAACCAGCATCACCTTGTGGACCACCGATAACAAATCTTCCTGATGGTTGAATGTGGTAAATGGTTTTATCATCTAACAAATGTTCTGGAATAACATTTTTAATGATGTGTTCAACGATTTCAGTTCTTAATTTTTCGGTTGAGATTTCATCAGAATGTTGAGTAGAAATAACAATAGTATGAACTCTTTTTGGGACAACAGCACCACCATCTTTTTCGTATTCAACTGTAACTTGAGTTTTGGTATCTGGTCTCAACCATGGCAATGCACCTGATCTTCTGGAAGAAGCTAAAGCAGCATTTAACTTGTGAGCCAACAAAATGGTCAAAGGTAATTTTTCATCAGTTTCGTCAGTAGCGTAACCAAACATAATACCTTGATCACCAGCACCTAATTCTTCTAAAGCTTTTTCGTAGTGCAAACCTTGAGCAATATCTGGTGATTGTTGTTCAATTGCAACTAAAACGTTACAGGTGCTGTAGTCGAAACCTTTTTCAGAGTGGTCATAACCAATGTGTTTGATAGTATCTCTAACAATCTTTTGGAAGTCCAATTGAGCCTTGGTGGTAATTTCACCAAAAACCATGATCATACCGGTTTTAGCAGCAGTTTCACATGCAACCTTGGACAATGGGTCGACAGCTAAACATGCGTCCAAGATGGCATCAGAGACTTGATCACAAATCTTATCTGGATGACCTTCCCCAACGGATTCAGACGTGAAAAGGAAAGTTTCTTTGGAAGTAGTCATGGTGTTATTACTAGGGATACTAATTGCTTATGTACTGATAAAGGAAAAGGAGGTGAAGAAAAATAAGAAATGTGTCGAAAAGAGGAAAAACGTTTTCTCTTTTATAACTATCAAATTAAAAATTTTTCACTATCAAAAGTCAATAACAAAAAGCCACAACTCACGAAGTTAAGAAACTCAACAGAACCAACAAACTGAAGAACCGTGCATCACAATGTTTGATCGTGGGTCCTGAAGACTCCAGTCCAACATTGGTGTATGGATGTAGTCACATATTAACTAAGAAATCGTGACTTTTCATGTGAGTTTCTTTTATTGATTTTATACGATAGTCAAAGTGCTACCATATGCTATATATACGACAAGTGCATGCATACCTTCGGCAATTACACTCATGGTCGTTACCAGCGGCCTTCATGGTATACGATCCACTAGCCAACAGGTACACTTGACCAGGAGACACAACTGACGAAATCGAACGACTGTTGCCCAATCATGGTAATAATGGTCATGGTCATGGTGATTGTAGCATGCACGAATATCATCTCTTGGTGTAGAGCTTGAAGGTTCAAAGTTATCAGTACGACCAGAGAATGTGTATTAACACTCATGCCGTTCACTTTCTTACTGTTGGTGGTTTCCAGTATAGGTTGGATTCCTTGTTGCCTCGAGGTCAGTGCGTGAGATGGCGCTTGTCATAGGTGATTTGATTAAAACGAGTCCTACACTACTATCTTCGTAACAGTACACGTAAAAAATTAGCTATGTAAACAAACGCGAAAATAGCTAGCGTGGTGCTGCCATTCTTTTCTCACCAGAATATACTGGTGGTGGATCTTACTTCTGATACCAACACCTGTTAAAGTATTCTTCGACCGGACAGCTATGGATTTAATAGACCAGATAGAAGACTACTCACACAGTCGATTCAGAACTCATCCATACGATCAATTGAATACTCAACCAGATAGAACTGAACCATCGTCCGATGAGCAATCAGACTTTGAAGAAGAACATGAAGATGTAATTCAAGACGACAATCAATCGTCCACCCTTGGATTCAAAGTGTATTTTGAGTCCATCTCAAGTGCTTCAAAGACAATTGGAAGTGGACCAGATTTGAGTATTTTGAGTAAAATAAAGAATAGATTGATGAGTGGTGACACGTCTAACGAGAATGTAGATGACCTTCAAAAGCTCGCTTCACTTTCACTACCAACTAGTACCTTGCAAAAATTGCCTCAATTGGAAGTTGATGAAAGTGAATATGCTCATTTTGATAATTCACCTACTCAAGTCATCCAACCAAAACAAAGGTTATATGAAGAAGATTCCACGCAAGTTATTGTTCTGCCTGTTCTTGATAATTTATTTATGACAGACAGTGAACACGAAGAGGACAACGCTACTAAACCATTATCTAAACAAGAGAGGGAGACCAAAATAGCAGAGTTGGCGGAACACAAAAGACGTGAAAGAATTGAAAAAGAAAGACGAGAACTAGAACAAGAATTAACGAGAGGAACAATTACTGATGAAGAAGATGAATCGAATGCCGATGCGAACGACAGTGTTGTTTCGTCTCATGTGAAAAGTGATGCTGTTTCAGCCAGAGAATTGGAAAAGGCTCAAGAATTTATAAATATTCAAAAACGTCAGATTGATATTAGACCTGAATTCCAAAAAAAAGTCACTTTTACAAAAGATAAGTTACTATCTGCATTTTCTAATGATGACGATCCAGTTTCTGAAAGAATGTCCTCTCCCGCTAAGGAAGAACTACTAAAATCGAGCCCAATTACATCTCCTATAAAAGGGCAATCAGAGAATGTACTTGGTTCCTACCAAAAGTCAACTAAAGTAATTCCGTCTACGAATCCGTTGGAACTTTATGCTAAAAAATTAAAACAACAATTACTAAGCTCGCCAAATAAAAGCGCAGCAGATTCCAAATTCAAGAGTAAATTAATCGCTTTGGACTCCGACTCTGATTTTGAGATTACTTTTTCATCACCAACAAAGCATCGCATCGGTCAAACATCTTCGAAATTTTCCAATCATGCCAAAGAATTGGACACTATACCCGAATTAACGAAAGAGCAAAGATTAACCATAAAACAAAAGTTCTCAAAGAAGAAATTTCAAAACTTGAAACTGCAGCCAAAAGTCGAGGAGTATAATAGCAAGCAGATAAGTAATTTCTTGAAAACGTTGCATAGAAGAAATATTGACCAATTGAAAGAAACTAGAATGAATGATCCAGAGCGTGCTGTTTTCGAAGAGGTAGAAAAAGATGAAGAAACAATGACATCACTTTTAGAAAGAGAAATGGAAAGAGTAAGAAATATACGAAAGAAGGAGAAATTACAAGAAAGAGCAAAGCTAGCTTTGCTTGGTAGAGCATTAGGTGCAAAAATTGATGATGATTATAATAATGATAAAGACTATATTGAAGAAATACCTGAAAGTGATATAGCTGACTCGGATGTCCCTGATAGTGATTATGGTTCAGAAGACGAAAGTAAAACCGACGAAATTGTTGAAACATTAGCAACTTCAAAAAAAATCATTAGTAATGAAGAGGAAGATGAGATAGAAAATAAGAAAACAAGTACTAATACTAGAAGTGATGATAGTTATATGTTTGGTGGTGGCCACGATGAAGGTAGCGATCATATCAGCCAGGAAGATAATATAATCCAAGAGATATGTAACCGCCAAGATGGCTTCAAAGAAGATTATGATGTCTCCTTTGCTAGTGAGAATTCCCAACTTTTTCAAGCTTTGCAACCAAGAGAAAAAGATACTTCATTTATGTCTAGTGAAGATGAAAAGCAAATTAAGTTGGAAGTCAACCTACCTCATTTCAAAGACCTTACTCAGAATCTGACACAATTTCAAGCTGATATACCTACTCAGGCTGACTCTACTCAAAAAGATTTGTCAAAAACTCAAATTCTAGCTCCAAATGAATTTGCCCCTACACAAGTAATAAAAAAGGCAATTATCCAAGTCGATGATGAAGTTGATGATGATGATGATGATGACATAATAACTCCTGCAAATGTCAATAAAGGTCGTAAACTGATTAGAACTAATATGATTAAAATCGAAGAAGAAGAAGACGAGGAAGTAGAAGTAGAAAATCCAATCAATGAGAGCGATCCAGAAATTATACAACAAAGAATCAAAATGTATGAACAGAAAATAAGAAGACGAGAATTAAAATTGCGCAAAAGAAGAAAGGAAATGGAAAGAAGGGGTATGAAAAATATGGTTGAAGGAGAAGCAGAAGAATCGGAAGATGAATGGAAAGGTTTAGGTGGTTTAGATGGAGAAGTGTCTGACGTTGCTAACTCTGAGGACGAGGCAATGATTGACAATGATTTTAACATAGATTTGAAGAATGATGAGATTAGAAAGAAATTTATGGAAGAATATCAAATCAAAGATCAAAAAGAATTAGAGAAATTGTTGGATGATATAAAGAACCACAAATTGGCTAAAAGAGTGGGAAATAATGGTTTTGATATTGAATTAAGTGATGAGGAAGATCAGTTATTGGCAGCTTATAGAAGACAAAAATTACAAGAGCAACAACAAAGATTCATGCAAAATAAAAAGCTACAAGAATTAAGTAAGAACGAAAAATCTAAAGCTTTCTTTGCAGCCATTCAAGATACTAATTCTATAATCAAAATTGATAGTGACAGTGAAGTAGACGAAACTAACAACCCATTTAAAGAATCTAGACTTGAAAAGAATGAGGAAGATCCAGATTCTTTGGAAAGGGAAGCACCACTCAAAAGGACAATCAAGATTGAAAAATCATTTGTTCAGAAACAGTTATCATTCCTTCATACAACCAATGATGACTACGAATATGAAAGACTACAAAAAATTTCGAACATACAACATGGATTTTCAGATGAAGAAGACATGGATGATATTAATGCATTGAGATCAAGAAGCATAAGTAATTTAACTAGGAGATCTTATAGTCCAGTTGTCATTGAAGAAGGGTCCAACAAGAGAAAATTAGATGAAGATACTGATGTAGATGAGGATGAGGATGAAGATGATTTTATGCCAGTTTTTAAAAAGCCATCGATAGTGAAATCATTCAAATCATTCCAAGAACAACAAGGGATTTCTATAAAAGATGGAAAGCAACATTTCTCAGGTGTCATGATACGCAAACAATATAAAGTTGTTAGTGGTTCTAAAGCATCAATTACCTCCTTAACAAAAAACTCAGGACGAAGAAAACTTCTAAAGAGTTCGAAACTAAAGAATATTGAAAAGAGCATAGATAGTTCAAAACATAAAACCAGTGGATTATTTAGCAGTTTAGGATTTGACTGAATCCAATATATATTGTAATATAAACTAACTTTGCATGTAAGGAAAGATTTCTCGAGTATATAAACCGAAATTAATCTAGTAGACTTACAGATAGTGCTTCTCTCAATGCTGACTCATTATATGAGCGAACTATTGGATTTTTAAAAATTGAGGCATTACCATGTTTGATATAACGTCTATTATTTATTATTGTTAATTCCGAAAATGATCCATCATTTCGCGGCAATGACCGCATGGGTATTCGTTTTAGCAGAGCTTCATTTGGAACCAGTATAGGATTACTTTTGACTCGTTTTTGCTTTTTCAAATCTCGAATCTTTTGCGGCGTTGGTGGTTTCTCCGGTTGTTTTGATGCAATATTTAGTAGACTATCAGTGGATGAAAAGTTCGAGGACTTCTCTGAATTCTGTACTAATGAATACAAGAATGATGATGCAGATGACTTTGTTGAGGTTCTTGATATAACGTCATTTAGTAGATCTTTAGATCTAGATGAGAATGTATTCGATGCAGTTGTCGGGGTTTGTTGATATATGGTATCTAAAATAGGTGTTGCGACATGTGAAGTGCCCAATTGTGGAATAGGATTGTGAAATTTGTATGGTTTGGAGTGAAGAAGTGGTTGTACCAAGTGTGGGAAGGCTTCTTGGATGTCTTTATTCAAGTCCAATTTCGATCTACGTAGGAAATGGCTAAAATTATCAAATCCCAAGTGATCATGATCATGTTGTTTTTCAGGGGAATAATACGACAAATCAGATATAATCGACCTCGTGTCGTAATGATCGTTAATTTGCTGTTGTGTAGGAGATTTATTATAAATTTCATTCAAGAGTACATCACTTTCATTTTCGTCGGTATGATTAGCTAAATGACTCATGCTAATAAAATGTTTCAATCTGTTGAATTGCAATAAATCATAATCATGATCGAATTCTTTAAAAATTTCAATTTCAGTTAATTTTGTTGGTGTTGTAGGTAAGGAATTTGATCTGCCTCTCAGTATAGGTTCAGGTGAAATAAATATGTCATCACCATCATCATCTTCTTCATCATTTTCTTGAAATCCATATTGCTTTTGGTCATGCATAAAATGGGAATCCAAAGTTTCAGAAGAATGCGAGACACTATTGTTCATTGGTGTATCATTTTCTTCAGATGATGTTACGGTCGACTCTTCATATGCTATTGGGTTGATATTATATATGTTAGAGAGCCTATATCTCGACTTCTTTTTTGATATTCGAGGAGTGGATGCTGATGACGAGGTACATCTCATCGGTTTTAATTTTAGGTTAGAAATTGATATTATTTTCTTGAGATCAGGTGGATTTGGGGTTTCATCTTGGAAGAAATCATAATGTACTACTTCCTCCTGTTTGACTTCCTCGGGTGTTTGTGGTGGTGGTGTCAGCACAGGCGTTACGTCCTGAATGTATTCATCATTCTTTCGCAACTTTTTCAACAAGTGGCAATATTCTTGGGTTAAAGTTTCAAAAGAAGTTTGATTTATAATATGATCATTGAATTCGAGATTTGATTCCAAATAAAAGGATTTTTCATACAAGTTGTGAAATTCAGTTATGGACTCAACGTTTTCATCTACTAAACTTCGAATATCATCTATAGTTTGGTCAAAATTGTTTATTCCTTCATGAATGTATGATATATTATTGAGTAAGTTTATTGAATCAGTGGTTATGTTAACTAATTTACTAGATCGTAGTTCAATCTCATTCACAATTGAGAAGATTTGATCTATTCTTGTGGACATCTGAGATGAGTTGGATGTAAACGATCGTATGAGTGTAATTAGTGATGTAAGATGCTTTAGGGTCTCAAAAAGAATGTAGGAGTAGTAAAAGTGTGGCCATACGGAGTACCAAAGTGTAAATATACGAACGAATAGCTTGTAGCAGTCTGTAGAAGCAAAATTTACTGTATCCTTGGCCCAATAATAGTTAAGATTTGCTTAATATTGTTTGTGTTCGATGTCTAAATCATTTCATGTTTATTATTGAAGCATCAGTTTTGCAATTCTCAATTGGGAAATTCAATAACCCCAATCAACGGTATTTGGTATGCTCACTACTTTGTAGCCTAATGTTGTATTTTGCATCAATTTATTTACTCTTGACGTTCTATTTGGACCACAACACAGTACATTACAACTTGGTGCCATAGTCTAGTTAGTTTATGAGTGTTTCAAGCTCTGCCTTTCTGTATGTTTGTTAATTTCAAACGTATTTTTTTAAACTCATGTTATTATTTAACTGTTAGTACATCGCACATTGTGTATACATGTATATAGATAGATATAAATATACACATAATAAACAGAGGGTTCTAAGCTTGTTTTCCGTAGAACCAAAAACAAGGTTTGGTGTTTACTAACATGTTCAAAGATTCTTCGATTTTTTGTGGCCATGTGACCCTGCTTCTTCTTCTGCATCATCACTGGATCTTTTCTTCTTATTGTCTTTGTCTTTCTTGTCCTTTTTATTATCCTTCTTTTCTCTCTTTTCAGTTTTATCTTTTGAGGTTAATTTGTTTTCATATTCATCTTCTTCGGGTGCAACTAAATCTTGAGCTCTGGCTTGTCTTCTAATTTCGCTCTTTTCCTCTTGCTTCTCTCTGTTTTCTTGTAATTTTTTCAATATGCGCTCTTTCTTTCCCAAGAAATATTCACCACTCTCGATTTGTAAATCAACTTTTCTAGGTTGTTGAGCGGGTGGGAATGGAGTGTAAACTTTCTTTTCGGGTTTCCTGCTACTCTTTTTACGTGCAACATTTCTCTTCTTGAAACTTGGTAAGAACCTTGACCAGTCTTCATTTGCTAACTCTGGATTCTTACTTAATTCTTGCTTGATCATTAATTCCTTTATGTAATATATAGGGTGCACGTTTTTCATACAATCTTCAACGACTCTTCTTACTTCCTTCAACCCTTTGAAAGGACCCATTGCACTTACTGTGTTTCCTTGTACTAATATATAGCAATGTGTCAACAATTCTAAAGCCTTCAAAGTGTTCCCGTTTGGACCAACCAATCTTTGTCTTCTTTTGATGAATCTTTCTTTATTGGTTACAAAGTTTCCAATTTTAATAACATCACACGCAGTATCATCTTGCAAGATCTTGACAGCTTGTGGAAATGGAACAGATCTGGCCAATAATTTGATCAAATCACGAGCTTTAATAATCATAGCTGGATCAAATGTCTTTGTTGTTGTTTTTACAGCCATTGCACCTTCAACTAAATCTAATTCACATTTGATATGATGTTTATCCAATGCACTTGTTACGTCACTCCATATACTTCTCAAATATTGTTCTCTATATTTTGGAAATAATGTCATGAAGGATGATTCCTCTGTGAAATGTAGACCTGATGCGTTGTGTTCTGGTTTGAATTCTTCTAATGCCCATTTATCTATATCGGGTGTATCCCATGGCTTATCACGATTGTGTGTGGAGGGCATATTGTGTCAATGGGTGCGTTGGTGGTATGTATATCTATAGTGCAAGTGAGATGAGATTATCTTTTTCTACCTGGCAAATTTTTTTTCTCCTTAAAAAAAATTATGATGATCTCCTGAAGCAGTATCAACAGGTTATACAATCATGGCAACAGAGAGACAGAGTAACCAACGTAGTTCATCCAATAATAAAGTGATAAAACCGAAAATACAAAAGAAATCATTAACCGCATCAACCATGAAATTGAAATCGAAATCAAAAGTTAAATCAAAATCAAAATCAAAATCAACAAGAATTAAAGTCCATAGCCTAAATGCAAACATATCAGAATTTAATGAAATTCAGGAATTGTTGAATTCTAGGACACTGCTGAATAAAGAAATGAAAGTTTTACATTCGATAAAAGAGGATTTACAGAAAGATGAAGAATTAAATCAAAAGAATAAGCTAGCTGAGAATGACTTAATCAAACAACTAGAGCTATTGACTGATATGGGGCTATAAATTGGACTGAAGCAATTAAATTAACTCTTGGAATTTTGATGGCTCAACAGCTGCAGGAAAAAAGAAGCTGGGTCTTTGTATATATAAATAGGCTGACATGTATAATGTAGTTTAACGAGGGAGGACTGATCATTGCTCATTGTAATGTAGTAGCCGATGATAAAACACAAAAGTTTTGCAACAGGTTCTTCCGAATTTTACCAAATATTTTTGAACACCAACATTATCACAACGTGATCACGAAGTATACATCTGACATATTATGCACTGGTGTTGAGTATCACGATTAGTTTATAACCTTATCCGAAACTCGTCTATATGGAATCCATTTCATGCTCCAATTTCACGTGTAGCTAAATAATATGAATCTCAAAATTGAAATAGAACTATATTAAGTAGGCTTTAAGCTATCAGAAGTATAATATCTGATACTATAGGGTCAGAGTTGGTGACATAGTTCACGAGCCATTGAAATCGAATTTTTAAAAAGTACCCCTGAGAAGACAGTTGAGATTATCAACACTAAAATGCAGAACATCGCAGTTAGAGTATGAAATACTGTTGCATACAAATCTGACAGCTTCCTCACTACACTTCCAAATAAGCAAAATTGCACCTCAATTCTGCATCCTTATGTGAACAGATTGAAACCCTCTTTCCTCAAAGAGTATAATTATTAGATTTTAAAAGTTTTGTGTTTCTACCGAAAGGGGCAGTCACGTTAGTTTTTAACACGCGTCTTAATATTGTTTGTATTTTGTGTGGGTTTGGTTTGCTTTTGTTGACGGTAGGAAAATTTTATTATTTTCGTGGTCCATTCCAACCTGAAAACAATAAAGTGAATCTCTGATGTACTTCAAGTTTTTTATAACTTTCCAATAACTTTTCCTTGTTCATACATCACCAAAAAGAGAGAATCTTCCTTATACTCTGAAATATTCATTACCGTCACAATTGAATGATCGTAGTCAAAAGAACTCACAACACAACACAATACACTCGTTTATAAAGAAGGTAAGCAAAATTACAAATTACTACAATTGCAGATGTCACATTCAAGACTGGCTTCTATAAGCTCATCAATATTATCCTCCTCAAATAATAATCATCCTCAAAAGATTGGACCTTGGAAGTTAGGTAAAACTTTGGGCCGAGGTGCGACGGGTAGAGTTCTTTTAGCAACACATCAAACAACTGGACAAAAAGCTGCTGTCAAAGTTGTCTCAAAGTCAGATTTACAAGAAGAAGAAAATGCACCCAACAGCAACAGCAAGAAAGGTGAAGGATTACCATATGGGATAGAGAGAGAAATCATAATTATGAAACTATTGAACCATCCAAATGTGTTGCGATTATATGATGTTTGGGAAACATCAAAAGCTCTTTATCTTGTATTGGAGTATGTCGAAGGCGGAGAATTATTCGACTTATTAGTAGAAAGAGGACCGTTACAAGAAGCTGAAGCTATAAAGTATTTTCGTCAAATAATATTGGGAACAGCCTACTGTCATGCTCTCGGTATATGTCATCGAGATCTAAAACCAGAAAACTTATTATTGGATGCTCAATTAAATGTTAAATTAGCAGATTTCGGTATGGCTGCTTTGGAAAGTAATGGCAAATTACTTGAAACCTCATGTGGTTCACCTCATTATGCAGCACCTGAAATCGTTAGTGGATTAAAATATCATGGCGCTGCATCTGATGTTTGGTCCTGTGGTGTTATTTTATTTGCATTATTGACTGGTAGATTACCTTTTGATGATGAAAATATAAGAAATTTATTATTGAAAGTTCAAGCGGGCAATTTTGAAATGCCCATCGATGAAATTAGTGAAGAAGCTCAAAAATTAATTGCTCAAATGTTGGAACCAGATCCAGCGAAGAGGATTTCTACTGAAAAGATATTAAAGCATTCATTATTGACGAAATATCCAATCCCTAATGAAGACTTAATCAGTGAGAGATCATTACCACATCCAGAGACTGCTTATAAATCTTTAGGTTCAGTTAAAAACATAGACAAGCAGCTCCTATCCAACTTATCTATTTTATGGAATGATAGACCACAAGAAGAAATTGTTGATTGCCTTTTGAAAAATGGGTCCAATTCCGAAAAGACCTTCTACGCATTGTTATTAAGATATAGACATAATCAAGATGAAATCACAAATACACCAAAGAAATCAACAAGCTTTAATAATAAAATCGTTCGTAGTGGGTCTTGTGGCATGTCGAATACTCCTAGAAGAAAAAGAACTAGTCAAATTAGCGTATCGAGACCAACATCATTTCAATATAAAAACAATGCTCCAACAGGAGCATCTAATGCAAATAGAAACTCCATGGCTAGAATGTCTGCGGTTTCTTCAGTTCATAATTCACCACGTAAATCACCAAGAAAGGGAAACACTTATAATCGATCACCAATCAAATCACCTTCCGCAAAGAGACAACAACAACGACCACTCGATTCTGCACTACACAAAGCTACTCCCAGAAATATTTACAACGATATTGTTGATGCTCAAAGTAATCAATCTATGCCACCTTCATTACCATCTAAAGATTCATGCTATATGAACAAACCACCAGAAATGGCGAAAGTACCTGAAAACCCAATTGTTGATGAAGTACCAAATTTAATGCAATCAGCTAAAATATCACCTTCGAAAAGAGCTTCGGTGATAGGTAAGAATAATAAACGAATGTCCAAAAGAAAATCAAGACGTACATCAATGACTACAGGATTGAAGAGAAACTCAATTACTATGAAATTACTTTCCACTTACGCTAAGTTATCTGGAGACAACGACTGGGAATACATCGACAAACAAACAAAAAGAACTTCAGCTACTTTTGCAGCGTTGTGTGATAAAATTTTCAACCAAGAAGATTATGATGAAGAAGATGAAAGGTTAATTGATCTTGAAGAAAAAGAAGCTAAAGAATATGAAAGACTAATGGAAATAGAGAGAAAGAAATACGAAGCCGAATTGAAAGCTAGAAAAGAATTGGAAAAGAAAAGAAAGAGACAAAAGAGAAAATCGTTGTTAAGCTCTAGAAAGCTAAGTATCATCATAAAAGATGATAATGATCTAAACAATAGTGAACATGATATAGTAGCTGATTCAATAAAGCAGCCAAAACGTCAATCAAAGAATATTGCTGCCCTTCGAGCATTATCTGAGGGTAATAAGGAAATTAAAATTAGTGACGAATTAACTATGGAAGAAGTTGAAAATCTCAAGAGAAGATCAGCTAGTCAACCTATACCTAGGAGAAGACAAACTCCAATTTTGACGAGAAGACCAGTTTCAAGGTTAGATCCATTGTGGCAAGTTCACGAGAATGAACAATTGGACAGAGCTAAAGCCACACTGGAGGAAGAATGGAGGGCAAGTCGAAAGAGAGATTCTACTGCTATTCGTAAAAGGATAGACAGAGAATCAATGATTTCAGTGATGGATGATATTGGGGAAGAAGAAGAAGATCGAAACATATTTGGTAATAGAAAGTCTAAAGAGAGTTATTACAAAAAAGATAGAAATTATGAATTACCAGAGCCAAATGTTGATGACACTAAATTAACTGATGATTATATGACAGAAATCAAAAAATCAAGATTATTGAACAGCCAATTGAATATGAAAGGTATTGTGGATAACAAGAACAGCAAAAAACACGAAGCACAACCAAATACACTTATTGGCAATGTCAAGATACCCAATGTCACTAGAAAATCGAGAAATTTCACCAATTCCAACAAGAGGTTGTCAGTTTTATCCATGTATTCAACTAAAGAATCATACCGTGATTTGAACTCTATAATAGATACTCATGGTGAAGACCTTTGTGAAAATGGCAATGAAGATGGGCATAGAACAGTACCTGGATTGAGAACTAGTTTTGCTGATAGAATAGATAAAGCAGGATTATCCGAAGAAAATGACAATGAGAATTTCGATGGAGACTCTGTGATGGATTTTGAGGAACACGTGGCCAATAAGAGATACTCATATTTAGCTGCTTCCAATAAGAGAGGTTCAAGAGCATCAACTACTAAAAGATACAGTAAAATTAGACCAACTTCGAAAGTACCTGATTTACCCAAAGATGAGCATGATGATACTTTTGCTAGCCAAAGCGATCAGGTGCATAACAACAAGCAATACAAATCAATGATATCAGATCGATCAAGCACATCTGATGATGTATTTGATAAGATAAAACTACCAGAGGGTAAATCTACTAAATCTTCAATAGATGCAATTGCAAATGGTACCTCGACTAGTGACCATAGAGGATCTAAAACGAAGCCATCATATTATCCAGGTCAAGAACTGTTGATCCCTTCTTTAAAGGGAGAAACTTCACAGTCTATTCCAACTTCACGACACATTTCTACCACCACACCAATGTCTAAAGTACGTGGAAACAATAGGGACGGTGATACTATACCACCAACACCGCCAGCCCATGACAAACCGAAGAAACCGTTGGATGACAAAACCAATAATTATGCAGATCAATCACAAAAGAGGAAAGGATCCTTTTTCAGAAAACTTTCTTGGGGTACCAAAAAGACTGTTAATGGTGCCAGTAACAATCAACAATTACCAAGTCCAGTTGCTTCACAGGAAGAAAAACAAAAAAGTTCATTTTTCAGATGGTTCTCGTCATCTTCTGCCCCATTAGATCCAGAAATCAAGAAATTCAATACCATTTTACCGAAACATGAAATGTCAACTGCGTTATACGCTCTATTGAATTCATGGTCAAATTTTGGATTAAAAGATCTCAGGAACGACCAAGTTGGTTATTATATAACAGGTGCTATATCGAAAAACAACTCGTTCGACTTAAAAAGTTGTAAATTCAGAATAAAAATCAATTCAAGAGATCTCAATCAGAAATCAGAAATCATTTGTGTTAGAGTTAAAGGTTCAAAAGTCACTACTGATACATTATTCAGAGAAATCGAAAAAGTATTACTCAAAGAAGGTGTTTTAGACAAATAGAAGTTTTTTTGTGAATCTAAGGGTATTCTGTGATTTAAAACTGTGTTATTAATATATATTCATTATTCAGTACGTACTTGCAAACTTGTAGTAGGGTCAGCATTTTCGATGACCAAAGTGATTTCTTTTGTATTTTCTTCTACCTCATCCTCCTTTTTCTCTGCTATTGGCGATAATTGTCTTTCAGGAATAAAGGTAGCACCAACAGTATCAGTAAAACTACCAATACCCCACTGAGTAAACATTGAGATAAAAGCGGTAGCCAAGACACATTCCTTATCTACATTTTCTTCATCTACCAAAACTTCAAAATCCAATTTGAATTGTCTCATTAATTTAACTTTAGCAACTCTAACTCTAGTTTCTTCAATACCACCATTTGGATTTATAACCTTTTCCAAATATTTGGTTGAGGAGGACCAGGAATATTTAACACCATCATTGAGATAGAAAGATCTGAATCTACCATTTGAACTCCAATCAATGAAAACCTTTCTGTGGTTTATGTTCAGTTTATTATGAAAATTGATTGATCTTTCACTGAATCCAATTTTGATGGTGGCTATTTCTTGTCTATTTGGATAAGTTAACATTCTCCATATTGGATTGAAAGCAGACAATCTTTCAAATGTGTAAACTTGCTCACCCGACCCATTGAAGACCTTAACTGTTCTGTTTCGATCTTTTCGATCTTGACGTATAAAATAAGCTGTTGGATAAGAAGTAAATGGTACTACTGAAGCATTTGAAAAATTAACATCTAACAATTCTGAAAGATTGAGCAGTTCTAAAACAACCGTACCTATTGTTATTGAAGTGGTGAGACCACGTACTGAAGTTGATTGCAAAATGTTATTCATTGAAATTAAGGGAGAATTAATTAGCTACTATTGGAAAGCAAGATGTTTGGTGGTTGTTGTTTCTGTGGATGCTAAATGATTGCAAAAAAAATAACGACAAAAAAAATATTTAGTATGCTTGCAAGAACTGGCTGCACTTCGAATACTATCAATGTCTAAGTCTCTTCATTATACACCAAATACAAGAAAATATATATATATATATATATTTATAGCCACATATATCACTATCTTCCCTATTAATATATGTTCCATATGTCTTCACACCCGTGACAGAATTTGGAACATGCAACAGATGCGGATAATGGATAATCAGAAAGACCAATTTTCTCATCAACAAATTCGTCAGCAAAATTGTCTTTACCTCTTGCCATAGCACCTACAAACACACATATGCTTTCATCATCATCTAAAGTAGACACGTAATCTTGTACTCGTTTAATTTCCGCGTCAAAAGATAATGTAACTTTTCTACATTTCGCAGGTAAATGATCAGTAATTGGATTTTTGATGACTTTCAACAACACCTCCTTGGAATTTTCAGATCTGATACTTAATTTGTGCAACAATTGAACCATCAATCCTGAGAATCTCTTGAATGTTCTTGGAATTCTGACACTTGGATTGACTTCTATCAAAACACCTCTTGCAGTTTGAATATATACTTGTAATTTTCCAGCTTTATTAATCGGAGAATCCAATAATGTTAATAAACATTGATGAGTTATATCAGGTCTTGCCTCTGCGATATCTCTACCCATTTTTCTTAATAATCCTTGATGGTCATCACAGTTCAATAATGCAAAACGATCTCCACCAGGTCCTCCAGAGTTCATCTTGTATGTTTCCAAACAAGCCTGAGACAAAACTACAACTAGTCTTTGGGTGGTTTTGTCACGAGAGGTGAGTGGGGTTGGTTGAACAGGTACAAGTGATGCTGGGGGGGCTGAGGATTTGCTGCTTGCAGTCGAGTCTTCTTTCTTATTGGTATTATTGCTACTTTTTTGTGTCTCTGCTGACTTCTTACTTGTTTCTGACATTGTAATATATGATTATATTGTTATAAATGTATGTATGTATGACCTAATGTATAATTGACTTGACCAAGATGGCGATGCTTGGACATACAAAAATTTTTTTGGATACAAAAAATGAGAGTCCAAAAAAGTTATGATATCTAGTGAGTCCTGGAACGAATCGAGATGGAGAAGAAAGTAGATCTAGGTTACCTGGTCAAACTTATCAACCTTCCCTTCCACAACAAGTCTAGTATTTAGTAAAGTCACGATAGGAGAAGAAAGAAGATGGTGCAAGTTCATGAAATTAGCCTGGAACCAAGATCAAATCGGTAAAGTGGAAAGAAGAAATCTCTTGGTCCATCAATTGTTACAGTGACTCAATTACAGATTATGTTTATTGTTATGGTTGAATACCTTATGAGCTTATTGATGCTTGGACGTGCTAGTTAAACAATCACCTATCATTTGGAGATCTTGACCACTTTCGACTGATTTCATGTGGAGAAAAAAATAAGAACGTACTTTTTTTACAACCTCTCCCGAAGACGTGTTTCATCCTATACCTATTCACGCTTCTAATATGACATAGCATCTGTAATGTCTTATTCAGATAGTGGCTTTAGTGATGATGAAGATGATGAGCTTTTGCAAGATGTTTTACTAGGTAGAACTCAAATACTCACAAAAGAGCCTACACAAACTACACTCGTATCAACTGCAGCAAAGACACATACATCCCAGTTAAACAATTCTGCCTTAAACAATCAAGTACAGGCGAAACTATTTCAAGCAGATGGAGAAATTGCAACTTTAAAGGCGCAATTGATACAGATACAAAATCAGAAGCAAAAAGAAGTGATTGATTTAAGAGAATCTTTTAATACATTTAAAAAGAACAATGAAGAACAGGTAGTTGCTTTGAAACATGCTGTACAGAAGCTAGAGGATGAAAAAAAATTCTTAAATAATGAGTTATTAACTACTTCATCTAATAAGAAGAGAAAAATCACACCTTCGGTCACTACACAAGTATCAACGAATGAAGAAACGCAAGATTTTAGTCCAGTTCATGTCACGCTGCCTTCACCACCGATAGATAAACCTGCCCAAAAGATTATAAAAGTTCAAAGTGACTTAGCCTTGCTTATAGATCAAATATGGAACCACTGTATCATACGAAGTAAGAGAACTTCACTTGAATATTTGAGCAAGGTATGTATTGATTTTGACGTAGAACTAAATAGTGGTTTCAAAATACCGAGAAGGACATCAATTTCATCAGCTATAGTCGAGTTTTTAATGATCAAAAAGAACCATAGGCTCGACATTTTGATTGAGGAATTCACATTGGCTTTGCTTAATTTAATTGAAAAATTGTTGGCCGAACGAGCGATACTTGCAGTACCATTTTTATTATCACTAGTCCACTGTGCAATCAGTTTCAGGCCTGCCGCGATTACAGAGTCCTTGGTCACCCGTCTACTTGCAAGCCTCTCCAAGATTGCTGCAAAATTATCATTCTTGCTCAACTATAATTTAGAAGAAGAAGAAGAATTAGCAAATTATCGCAATGTTCCTGGTCAAGTGATTATTCTTGAAAAATTCATATTCATTTGTTGTCTAGACGTTATGGAGAAACTTATTACGTTGTCTTCAATCTTTAAACCAGAGGCTATTAAATCAATTTGGCAAAATCATATTTTATCGTATCATTTGGTACTTTCATGTTTATCACCAAACACTGAACGATTCAAGAATACTGCACAAATTAACTTGGTTTATAACATTGTGGAGATGTTGATTTCATCAGTTACGGAAGATACATTTGGATTCAATGAACCGGAAGCAGATGTTAGAATTATTACATCTCTATTAAAAGTGTTCTTAATTGATATTCCAATTCGAGAGGACTTCATGTTTTATGGTTTAAATAGAGCAATAGGGAATAGCCACGATTTTCTCAAGATTGATTCAATCATCCCAAAAGTTCATGATCATTTGGATAACTACTTGATAGTCATTCCGCAGCCTATTCCATTTGATTTAAAAGAAAATTCTCCCCCTCAATTTGAAGTGAATATGAAACATGAAGCTCATTTATTGAATCTACGAATCAAAGTTGCAGAGCTTTTGCAGTCAATAATAGTCACCAAACAAACAGTAGAGTTTTTGTATGACAAAGAATATTTCAAATCGATCATAAGAGTGATTGGATTTGAACAAAATTATATTGCAAAATCTCCCAGATCACAACACATACATTCCAGAATTCATTTGATATCAATATTAGTCAGGATAATCAATTATCTAACACAAGACTCACGTGAAGCTGCTGATTTGATCTATAATGAAATCATGTATGAAATATTTGTGGTATTACTGAGAATTGCATTTGGAGCAGATTCATTGTCATTGGAAGCACTCAAACTATCTTCAAATATAAGAAATAAACGGGATTTCAAGCAATCTGTGTTTAATAGATGGTGCGAAACTCGTGCAAGACAATTAAATCATATAACACTGGAATTCGATTGGAAAACTGTTGCCAGCATAGAATGTGATTTTGCAAATGGATTGGAATTTCCGTACGAATCAGAAACAGTCGAATTGTCAAGAGAGATCCTAAATAAATTTGTAAACCATGAGGAAGCGGATAATCTATATTTCAACATGAATTATGAAGATGAAAATGATGACGAAATGGAAGATTAATATACTGTATAACACCACTTCTCTACAATTAATGATAACATGAAACTTCACATTATTATACAAATTGTGTATTTTTATGATGTATACGTAAACTTTCAACTTAAACTAATTGTAAGATATTAAATAATTATAACCTCATTATGAAAAATATAACCTATGAATGCAAATATTATAAACTATTATAATTTTTCAATCCTTTCAAATTTAAGCAGTTTGAGCTTTAGCAACACCAGTTTGGAAACCGTTTTTAAATTTTCTTGAAACATGTTTCAAGTAAGCCATTCTACCGGTACCAGTTGTTCTTCTTCTTTTAGCTTTTAAAGCCCAGTTGTGAGATCTCATTTTAGCAGCTGGGTATCCACATGAAGAACAGGTTTTCTTTTGGACGTGAAATGAACGACGACCACATCTGTTACATAAAGTGTGGGATTTGTTGTGTCTTTTACCTAAAGATGGAGTACCTTCTGTTAAATGTGTTAGTAATTACTAGTCCGAGAATGATTACATACATCTATTACAATGTCTTCAAAGTAGTTTTGAAAGCCTTTCTTTTCACATTGTTGACATCTCAAATCTGATTTTCTCATATATTGTCGATGATTTAATTCTGCTATCTCAAAACTTTGATAACCAGTATTTGTAAATGGCTTGTGTTTGTTGAATTTATCGAATGTTATATATTCTTAATTCATCGGAAAATTTTTCATCATGAATTGCTAGTCTTGAGCTTCCTAAACTCCACTTTCCCACGCTGACGATACTCTTGGACTCTCCGAAATGTTAACATTGTATAGATGTATATCTTTGTCGTATTTCATTGAATCTTTCACATACTACCCATGTTTGATTAATTCTATATTAGTTAAGAGCAGAAGAAGTTATTCTATTAACAAAATTTTTTTTGTTTTCTCTATTGCTTCTTGGAAAATTTTCCCACACAATCGGTGAGATTCACTGTGCTACATGGTAGCGAGTGTGACAGTACCAGAATTTGTTAGCATGTCGCAACCAGCAAACTTAACATTACAGGTAGTGCGCATGTTTCAGAGTTAATATGCACACTAAATATATACACGTGTGTTCAATAAAGTCCTAGGGCTTTAACCCGAACACGGCACAGTTAAAGAAAGCGCGACTTTAACTGCAAATTAGAATGATAAATGTAAACAACACGAAAATCACCCTCTAAAACCATAAACAAGCATTCCTCTGCTGCCATGGAATTATACTTTCTAATTTGAACTAAATATCTTTCCTTCTCTTCTTCAGTAGCCCATCACCATGTCTTATATGAATTATCAATTTCCACCGTCGTCACCATTGCACAATGATGATGACAATATACATGAAAAAGACCCATTTGCATTCAAAAACTTGAATACCACAAAGAGGCTTGAAAGGGTGGGACGTGATGAATATCCAACACCAAACCCATCATCTTCATTATTCCGTTCATCATCACCGGCAAGAGAAACCTGTCGCGGAAATGGTGTTTCTAAGTCTACATCACCAACTACATCAGCAAATTCTTCAGTTAAAATTAATGCAGATTTCAATGTTTTGAATCCTGATAAAGCAGTGGTTAGAATTCCATTACTTCAGTCTCATACCCACTTTTCTATTGGTAGATCTTCACGTAGTTGTGAATTTGCATTGAATCCAAAGGATTCTCAGATCTCACGTGTTCATATAAATCTCAGTTATAATTCCCAGCAGATTATATTGATGTGTATTGGATCTAATGGATTTGTTATAATTATCCCCAAATCATGTTACGTTTATACAACAAATTCAAAGAATAATTTTATAGTGATGGAAAATACAAGTGGTACACCTTTAGAAGCTCAAATGGATCTTAGCAAATCTATCAAATTGGATGCAAATCATACCGAATTCTTCATTCATCAAAATCAAACTATAACGTTGCCTAGGTTTCAAAACATATTAATAGAAGTTTCTAAACAAATTATATTGTTAAACCCCAACGATATTGAAGAGGAATTAACTGATGATGAGGCTCCAGTGTTGATTAGTACCACCCCAATGAACAAACCTTCGGTTGATTCAGTCCCAGAGACTCCATCGAAACCCAAGCCAAGTGTGGAGTTACAACCTATTAGTAATGAATTGACACCATGCAAGGAAAATTTGATCAAAATTCAACATTCCGTGGCTACCAAAGAATTTGAGATCTTCGAAGATCAAGAAGTACCTCAGCGCTCATCGTCGATATCACCAAACCTAGCATTAATTGATAGGACTAACATCAACGGAACAGCTATTTCTGAAGAATCAAAACAGCAAAGAGAAGAACCAGTAAAAAAGAAGAAGAAGCTAATCAAACAAACGACTCCAGAACTTAACTATTCAGTTATGAAGATACCCAATCTTGCAGAAATTAACAATATTTTAATAAATCACCTAGCTTTCTCAAGATTGAGCTCGACACCAGCATCGTTCTTGAAAACTATAAGTGTTTCAACATCAAAGTTATCATTAGCTCAAATCAGATCAATATTACATAATGCGAGATGCATTGGCGTTATATATCGTCAAGGTAAAGATGCTGCTGGAAAGCCATTGGAGGAGGAGTACTATTACATGGCCGAAAATGATGACGATCCTGATAGAAGAAAATTGGTTTCCAACATCAAAGGTCATGGTGGGTTGAGATCATGTAGAAGAACTCATAAGCAATATTACTGGAAAAAACCAGCTCCTATTAAGAAGTAATATGCATAAATAGATAACGTTTTTGTACATTATAAGGAATAATGTATATCGCTAAATAAGCTTTACCGCGAAGGATAGTAGCTTGATGAGGTATTTGGATCTTTTTTATATAGATCTGTTATTGGATATCCATACTCATTTTTCTCCTCGAAGGTCAATTCATGGGGACTACCAATATTCAACTTCTGCTCCTCTCGTCTTTCATTCCAATATCTAATTGCTAGTATTATTGCACCGCTAATGATTTGTAAGAACCACATTCCAAGAAAAGCAACACTGATGTATAACTCCAACCATATTGAATTTTTGTATATTTCAATCAACGAATCAACTTTACTCATTATTGTTTGTGGCTGCAAAAATTTTATATTGGAGATATTATTTTCAACGTCTTTTGAGAGCGGCGGTATTTTGATCTGCAAATTTTCGTTTATCCAAGTCAATCCTTTTTCCAATTTCTCAAGCTTTCTACCAACTGTACAATACACAACTGTACTAACGGGTCCAGATAAGGGAGTTTTGCCAAAAATATCGGTGATGGCTGTATTCAAATTATCCATAAAGTCAGAAATGGTTGAATTTAACTTTTCTGAGGTCTCTCTGATGCTACCGAACATTTCGTCATTGAAATTTACAGCTGTTGTGTTTATATAATTGTTCATTGTTTTGACGTAATTTTTTGGTACTGACATTGCGGATCCGTTATTCTTTGCCATTTCGTTGATTTCGCCATTTATAGCAGATTGAGCAGTTTTAATCAAAATGAATTGTAGTGCAACAGATATAACACCCATGATTCCGAAAAATAATACATTTCTAGCAAATTTAGTTGTTAGATATGTCATCATCCAAATATATCTTTCATTTATATTGATTTTGAATCTCTTTATCAATGTGTATAGAAAAAAAGTTTCATATATATTCTTTTGGTTGCGAAATTGTATTTCATTTTCGATTTGATTTTCATGACAAAATTGTTCTGTACGTCTCCAAGCTCTATCCTCAACATAGAAAACATACAATAGGGAAAGCAACATAGCAAGTAACAATCCTATAAATATCCATTTACTTATGACTTCCACTACCTGAACTAAAGTAGCTTGAGATTTTTGTAATCTATCCATATTTTGCAAGCATACCTCACGGGCATTAATTGGACTAATTGAGGTATTGGTTTTTTGGCCATCTTTCATGGCATCTAATTTTTTAACTACCAAATCAAAAGGAGCTCCAAGAAGTGTTTGAGTATCATTTTGCAAGGATGAGATGCTTCCTAAACTAACATTTTTAGTATCGTCTATTTTCGTTAGAACACTTCCTGGAATTTGAATCTTATCTTGCAAACTTCCGAGTGAAATATTGATCTTATCTTCAAAGCTTTTTGCTTGAGATGTGGATGTAGAACCAGTGAAAATACTCTTGACTGCATCAAATCCGGTTACCAAGTCATTAATAAACCGGGACAATCCCTGTAAGCCATTTTCAATTTCATTAGTCACTTCTACAATAGTAGTATTAACAGCTATTATGACTGTTTCGCTGGCTTCAAATGCAAATTCGGCGGTTCCTTTGATAGTAGCATCTAATAAACATACGTATGTCCCCAAAAATAACTCGACATAAAACAAGATTAAAGCTTTGATGACCTTTATTGTTAGAATTATTGATATAATTCCCGACGTCTCTAGTTTTTGTATACTATCCATAACCATATTGTGTATAGCATTTAAAACGGGCTGAATTTCATTGCTATCACATATGGAATCATCTTGCAATTGCAGGGATATAGTTTTAACTATTGAATTTCGTAGTAAAATTAATTTAACTAGTATAAGAAGAAAAAATATGGTATATTTGTTAAGATATATTTGAGTAGCAAACTCTGGTAGATTCAAATAATTGCGTATCATATGGATGTTGTGATTAATCGTTCATGTTCAATTTTTTGAATAAAATTGTGTATATATATTAAAACTGGGTTCATTTGTTTTGGCTGTGAAAAGTTGAAACATGATTGAAACAGCTTGGTAGCACAGATACTTATAATAAATTGTGATCGCAAATAGTTACGCTTTCATGATGCTAAAACAATCCTTTACTAGAAATGGACATCTGCAATGGATTACTTTACTCCAGGGGAGGATTTCTGAAGAAGTTGCTCGTTGTTTGGGATTCGTACAGAAATCTAGCATACACCTTCACAAACAACTGAGAACATTGATATTTTTGATTAGAGGTTGATTGCTGACTGTTTTACATTGCCTAAGATACCCAAAATTTGCCTACTTGATTAATCATGATCAACCTAGAGTACGAAGTTTATTTGCGTAATCAAAAACTTCCAACAAACTGGAAGTTTATACGGTTTGGCAATCAAATATCAAAATGATTCTTTGACCAATCAATAATTGTGTTTTTTAGCAGATCTTAATAACCAAGCAGCTCTCGTGTTTAAACTATATGAATACCATTGGCAAATAACTGTTCACTCATACATGATGACCTTGGAAAGTTATGAAGGTTTATTTGATCTATAGAATTTCGTGTACTTTGTGTGGATATATTTACAGGTTACATTTTGAATGTTAAAGTGATACGTTTTGGAAACAGCAAAGCTAAAAAACAATACTCTCAAATCTTCAGTGAAGGGGGAAAGCACATAAAACCAAAACACGTCATTGTAGTTGTTATCAATAGAACATATCATCAAAAATGTCTGATACAGAACAAGGAGGATCACCCCCACAACCACCAAAAGAAGAGAAACCAGACTCTACACATATCAATTTGAAAGTATCTGATGGCTCAGCAGAAATTTTCTTCAAAATCAAGAGAAACACACCAATGAGAAGATTGATGGAAGCATTTTGTAAAAGACAAGGTAAAGACATGAAATCATTAAGATTCTTGGTTGATGGTGTCAGATTGGAGCCAGAAAACACCCCTGATGATTTAGAAATGGAAGATGGTGACACTATTGAAGCTCATCGTCTGCAAACTGGAGGTTTTATGTAAGATCACGATAGTTAGATTCGGAAGGTGGATGTATGTTATTAATAAATGATGTAAATTTTGTAACTCGAATCCCATAAATTATGATTCAACGGTTGTTACCTCTTATACACGTAAGCCGAAGGGTTGCCTGCCATCCATATAGCGAAATAAAACCAACTAGTACTGAGCATGATCAAGGCTTGGTAGACAAGAAAATTTAAAACCAATGACTACTTAGTCCAACGGTTGACAATAGTTTTATTTCCCTGTATTACAGTCTTAACGATCAGTTGACACAAATACCGACGTGAGTCGGGTAGCAAAAGGGTGCCGTCCGTAAGAAAGCATTTGCTAATTGCCCCACATTTCACACTCCCGAAAGTCAGATATGCAAACTCTTGCGGTCAACACTTCATTTAGTTCTGGGGAAACTACGTACATTGCGAAAAGTGGAATGATTTAAAAAATTTTCATTACCACGAGAGAAGCGTGCACTTTCTGAGATGAAGCTAAGCTGAAACAATCGGAATCGGATTACCTAAGAAAATAGTGTTATTATCGGGTGCATTGAATGACTTGACAGTTGAAATGCACTTGTAGTCCCGTCTGTGAGCTCATTTCATTCGAGTAAAGTGAAAGTCGCTATACCACTCGCAGTGTTTACGTTCCACCACCTCGTTCATGGTCTAGTTAAATGTCAATCAATTTGTAAATCACCACAATCTGCGGTCGCTAGTATCATAGCTGGCATTGGGACCAGGAAAATTGAATCAAAAATTCACAACAAATACTACACCTAGCTTCACACGATATTATCCGTAGCGAGGATGAATGGAAGTCTTAAGGACATTCATCTCCGAAATGCTATGTGATAATTTTGTGTCAAGCACTTTTGCTATTATATTTTTCCCTCTCTTATCTCAGTGTCTTTAACTCACACTATCTTTAGATGAAAATGTATAAAAACTCAGATTTTACCCTTTGATTTTGAAAATTTATGATTCTCTTTCTTTTCTCAATTACAATTATATAATACAATTGAGTTTATTAAAAATGTGCAGAACTGAAATTTGCGGAATTTGTCGTATGTATCACACTATATCATTTACTTCATTGATTGGAGACATACTAACATCAAATTAGAACATAAATCATGGACTGGATGTGGTAAACATATACATGAAGTAATGGACTTAACACCTAAAGATGGCTGGTGTACATGTGAACCATTGGATGCTGAAGAAGCTATATTTGTGGAGGGCCATGGAAGCTATCCACCAAGAGCGGGCCAAGGTTTTAGAAGAGGCAGTTCTGTTAGTAGATCTGTTAGTAGATAGACGAGAGAAGAGAGAAGACACCAGTGAAAAAGATCAAAAGAGATGGTCCATGAACACGATGAGCCAATAATCGGCTTAATGTATTTTTAAAGGAAGTTTATGATTTATGTATTTCTATTTAGGGAAGGTTGGGTTTTACGTGTGGTGGGGTGGTCTACAGTATATATTCTTTATTTGCCTCAATAGCAACATGTATAATATCAATTCCATTGTTTAGTATTGGAATAATGTATATCTTGAAAACTCAGTAAGCAAGCGACTTTATTTAAACTTTCTGTTTACAACCCTTCAATTGATACGACAAACTCCTTGTTTATCTGAAAAGTATGGGGTATTGTGGAGAGTTTTTTTACTGCGAAAAATGAAATGAGGGCAACAAAATTCTATTGTGTTCAGTTGGCTTAGTTGGTTGATGGCGAATGCAATGTGACAAATTCTCACCATCTATTAGATTGAATCTGTACGAAGTGCATTGATCCATAATCATGTGAGCTCCATATTTGAACGTCACAGGAACAAAAAGAGTGAATACTTCTGGATCACGCAGTATTGTTACAAGAAAAAAACAAACGAAATACACCTGTCTCAGTGACGAAACAACATTTACAGATAAACCAAAGTGAAAGAAGTTACTTGGCCGACATTCCCTATTGCAGTAGTTATTTGCCTGTCTAGTCTGTGTAAAATGTAAACGTACTTGTTCTTGTTGCCTTGGGCATGTGGTTTTGGAGCAAGGAGCATTAGGGAAAAAAAGTCGTTCTATTTAGTATAATTTCCTATGAGCGCAGTCTAGCAGACGCAATGCAAATAATTTCCTTGATGACTTTTGTTCTGCTTAGGAATATGGTTTTATTTTTGGCGAGTTAGAAGAAAGTCATGCAAATAATAAATAATCAACATGCTAAAAGTGGAGAGGTATTCGATCTCTCAGCATTATTTTCTGCAATTGTCTTCGTGTTTTCTATTGTTTTATTGACCCGTTCTAAATAACGCAATAGAGTTAAAAAACCACTGTTGAAAAATCAACAGACAGTCTTTCTGTTCTCTATTTTCTTTACTTTTCTTTGCTTATTGAACCCCCCAGTCTCGTTGCATCAGAGAGATTCATCAATCACTTTCTTGGAAGTCAATTATCCAATATCAATCCATCAATCGAGATCACACATCGCTTGATCTAGTAAGCTATTGTTTGTTCACTTCAATACCAATTCGAGTATATTTCCAAACACTGCAATATACATCTACAGCTTCAGCAAAAAATAACAGAGTTCACATATCATACTTTTCCAATCAAAAAATTTGGAGATCCTTTTTTCTCCTTTCCATTTCCACGCCACCACTTGGAAGTTCAGCTGAATCAAATCTTTTCAGTACTCTTTTCATAATTTATTAGATGTACATTAGAACTATTTTATAGAAACCCTAAAATATCCTTTAAACAACTAACAAATAGATTTTGCTTTCATCACAAATTTACACATAGGATAGAAATAGAGGACGTTATAGAGCAGCCCCCAAAAAATTTACATATAGCAATACAAACTCGAATACTACTTTTAAGTGATGAATTACCCAGACTTCTTGAACAATGACGTTGGTGAATCATCAAAGTTCACTAAGGATTCAAGTGTCAATGATAAAAAGGACGATCAGGAAGACGCCAACAGGAGCAATAGTAGCCATGATACCAATTCCACGACGACGTGCAACACAGACGACCCTCTACACCAACTGCATTTCAATAACATTTTATTCCATAAACTTTCAGCCTTAGACGAGTCACAGCCTATAGATGTATCAAATTATTACAACAACTACTCTTTTAATAAGGATACGTTCAATTTACCTGCTGAATTACAAGGTGGGGTATCTAATATTTCCTCAAGAAGACCTAGCTATGCAGCTGAATCCTTTACAAGAAACAATTTCTTTAAACAATCAGTCTATAATCACCAATCACCACAATTAGGAGTCCAATCTTCAAACTTCTTCAATAATAGTAGGGATTTATCTTCATTTGGTATAATGAATAATTATAATAATAATCATCATCATCAAAATAATAGTAGTCACAGCAACAACAATAGCAACAATTGCTTGGGTATTAATGATTCATTTGCAAACTTGAATTTGAATACCAAGTTTAATGACTTCCAATCGAGAAGACCTAGTCAGTTAGTTGATTTGCCATTTAATCCATTTTATGCTGGGCAATCACCACTATTGAATCAACAACAGCAACAACAGCAACAACAGCAACAACCTTCACCTTTGAATATGGGCCCAAATCCTTCATTTGCCCCTCCCCAAGACAAGCATGAACAACCACTCCATCAACCACTCCATCAACAACATCAACAACAACAACAACAACAACAACAACAACAACAACTGCAACTGCAACAACTGCAACAACAGCAACAGCAACAACAGCAACAGCAACAACAGCAGCAGCAACTGCAATCAAATCGACAAGGCCCTTCCATAAACTTGGAAAATGGATTAATTTTGAAAGATCAATATATTATTGCATCTCAAGATTTGAAGAACTTATACATTAAAACCATAAAATACTTTCAAGATCCTATATTGACTGCTGACATTTTGTCCAAATTGAATAACTTATTGATGAACCCGGTTGTAATCAAAGTAATCACATTTATCAAAAACTTGAATAATTTGACTTTTAATCATAAGATCCTTTGCCTTGTCATCAACAAAAATGGTAAGTTTGATTTATTATCATATCCGAATAATTCTAATATTTACTTACAGAAAAATGATTTGGTAATCGTTGATGGTGATCGTGGAAAGGATTTGGTGATAATTGTTGAACCATTGGTTAATCTCAATTTTGCTATTCTATTCAATTTTTTGAAAAAGTTGGAACATTTGAAAAGTTTAACAATCAATGAAGGACACATTACAAAGACTAACGGTGGAACTCACCCTACTTCAATGAATGCATCCACGATCATCAACTCCCACCTGAATGAAGACAACGAGTTCATCATAACTTTGCCTACCAAGCAGGTTCTCAGATTCGCAACACCCAAAGAGGTTCATAAAATCAGTGGCAAATTCCTTGAAGAAAAGAAAGCGTTTATTACTTGTTACAACATAATTAAGGACCTTAATCTCGAATCCGATTTGACTCTCATAAACGTAGAGTGTCAATGTGATTTCAAAAAATTAATATTTTATTACTTTGCCGGTTTCAAACGTATTGATTTCAGAGGTTTAATCAAAGAGTTGTTTAAAATTTATAAAACAAGAATATGGTTATGTGCTGTTTTGCCGTTTAATAAACCTGAATTATATATAACCATGGATGACAAAGAAGTCATTGAGGAAGTCGACGATAGTCTTGTTCCAAGAGAATACGAATTAACGAATGATCAAATTTTAAATTTCTCAATCACAGAATTTGATAATTTGGCTACACCAAATTACTTTCACCTGGTCAATTTAAGAAATTTGATTAGACATTTGACTAATGAGGTTGAAGGACAATTCTATGGTTTCAACACAGGTAAGAAAGATGGAAATGTGCAGCAAAATCAAAACAAACACGTCGATTCTACTGATCGCAGTAGGATCTTACCAAATTTCAATCCATTCGGGGAATTGTGATAGATTTTTATCTTTATTATTATTTTTATTCAATTATTGTAACGTTTTATTATTTTCCAGGGATACTGATAGATTTGTTAAATAAGAAGAAAGCTTTGATATAAGACGACTTTCATGACTAGGTTTCTTCCTGTTGATACTTTTTTTACCATGATAACATGATTATCATTTGTTTGACTTTATTTATGAGGAAACGTAAGGGACAGTTTAATTAGATATAATATGCGTTTTTACAACTGTTGCTTTCCATTCAATGATGCAACGAAAAGATAGAATGACGAACTATAACTCAAAAAATCAGAATTCGAGACCACTCACTTCATTCCTTGATATTGATGGAAAAAAAACTAGATAAATATGACGTTATTGTTGATCCTTGATTTTTTTTGACTTGTTTTGTTTCGACTTGTTTTTAAGCGAGTCCTGTTTACTTTTATATAGATTTTTTATACCATTTTAATACAAAGTTATCATTTAAAGGAAATTTTGTAATTCATTAAATACCGTTTATTTGAGTGGTATTTTTTCTTCATGTAAAATTTAGTTGTTCTACAAAACATTCACCTTCAAAGCAAATCAGCAATTTTTAATGTCAAAACGACCCAAATCAATAAATGAGTTGTTGAAAAATGATGACTTCAAAATACCTCAATTTATACCAAGAGCGAAACGTGTGAAACTAGGCGAAGAAAAAGTGCCTAAACCAGTGGATATGACCAAAAGGAAATCATCAGCAAGACAACAAGATGAAGAACCGCAGGAAGATCCAGCACCCTCGAAACAAAGGAAGAAACGATCTGTAAAACTGTTCCAGTTTGATTGCGATGAGAATGAAGACACATCCTCAGATTTCGTACCGCTAATATCGCATGAAGAAGAAGAGAATGATCCACTTTTGAATGATGAAGAAGGCGGACATTGGACCACTAAAAAGTTGGCAGAGATGACTGAACGAGATTGGAGGATCTTTAAAGAAGATTATAATATTTCTACACGAGGTAAGTCGATACCGAATCCATTGCGATCCTGGGATGAGAGCGAGATAAATTCAAAGTTGGTTAAAATTATAGACGAATTAGGGTTTACAACTCCAACGTCGGTCCAGAGAGCGAGTATCCCATTGTCTATGAGAAAGAGAGATGTTGTTGGTGTAGCTGAAACAGGAAGTGGGAAGACTCTAGCATTTCTCATCCCTCTATTGAATTATCTATTGACCATTGATGTAAATTATATGAAGTATGAAAGAGTGTCAAACCAACCAATAGGATTGGTCATAGCCCCTACCAGAGAATTAGCAATTCAAATAACAAATGAAGCAGAAAAGTTTAGTTCCAAGTTAGGATTCAATGTGCTTTCTATAATCGGAGGTCACCAATATCAAGATACAATTAACACAATAGATAAATCTGATGGCGGGGCTCACATCATTGTTGCCACACCAGGTAGATTAGTCGACTGCTTAGAAAGAAGCATAATAAGTTTACAAAAATGTTATTATTTCATAATGGATGAAGCAGATAGAATGATTGATATGGGGTTTGAAAAAGATTTAAATAGAATAATTGAAAATTTACCGAAAAGCGAAAATTTGACATCAAGTATAGATGCAAGGATCTTCAATATTGATAAGAGAATAACAATGATGTTTACAGCTACTATATCTCCACCAATTGAGAAATTAACCAAGAAATATTTGGTTGATCCAGCATATATTTATATTGGAGGTGCTGGTGAAGCTATGGATAACATTGATCAAAAATTTGAGTATTTGTCTACTTCAACCGCAGAAACAGTGAAATTTAATAAATTATTGAAAGTTGTGCAGATACACAAGAGGATTAATCCCAATGCATTAATCATCGTATTTGCTAATTTCAAGCACGTTTGCGATACGTTGTCTCAAGAGTTATCTGTCAATAACCTACGTAATGTTGTAATACATGGTTCCAAATCTCAAGAGATGAGGGAATACGCAATTTCCCAATTTCGCAATCACGAAGTTGAGATACTAATAGCCACAGACGTCGCAGCAAGAGGTATAGATATCCCCAATGTTAGCCTTGTTATTAATTATCAAATGGTTAAAAATTTCGATGAGTATATTCATAGAGTTGGTAGAACTGGTCGAGCAGGGAACAAGGGCTCAAGTTATACATTCGTTGATGAACAAGATTCAGGCACTTTTGTTGCATTGAAGAAATTCTTAAGCAAGGGTGGAAAAAGATTACCTGATTGGTTATACAATTATAAGTCGCAAACAGTCAAGGAATAAACAATTAAATATCATATTGACGAGCTTGATTCACTCTGACACCCAAAGCGTTAGCCATGTCTGAGACTAAATTTGGAGTTTGCAAAAATCCTTTACCAATAAACGCCATATCAAAATCACCCTTTTCGATGAATGTATTGAGTTGTTTTACATCTTTATTTAAGCCACCACAACAAGCGACTACACATTTATGTCCTACGTGTCGTTTCAATTCTTGAGCTAATGGAACTTGCGATGGTATACTTTTATCTTCATTTAACTGCAACCTCGGCTTTGAATGCTTAGAAAGCCCACCAGATGTTACGTCAATAAGCTTAACACCCATTTCGATCACCGCATCAGCCAAACGTAAAGAATCATCTACCGACCAAGACTCGGGGTCTTCGCAATTATCACTCATTGCAAGTCTCAAAATGATAGGAACATCTACTCTATTCTTAATTTGTTGTATTGTCTGGATTAGAAATCTACATCGATTTTGAAAGCAACCTCCATACGAATCATCTCTATGGTTTGTCAATTTACTAAAAAACTGATGAAACAAGCACCCGTTGGCACAATGTAGTTCGATCGCATCAAATCCGCTTATTTTCACCACCCTCTCAGCTCCCTGGGCGAACTCCTCTATGATTTGATTAATTTCATCTCTGGTTAGTTCCCTAGGTACCAATTGATTCACATCAAATGGGATCGGAGATGGTGCAACACAACTTCCTGACCAATTTTTTACTCCTTCGCCTGCTTTTCTTCCACTGTGATTTAATTGAATACAGCATAGTTGATCAATAGAATGAACAAAATCAACTATTTCCTTCAATTTTAGTGCCTGTTCATCATTCCATATCCCTAGATCATTTTCGGTCATCCCGGACAAAGGCGAGACCGACGTACTTTCAACAATGATGATTCCTGGGCCACGCATTGCTAATGATCCATAATGTACGATATGGAATGGAGTGAGCTCATTTCGATCGCCAGATGAATACATACACATAGGAGCTACACCTATACGATTTTGAAGTGTCAATTTACCTACCTGCAAAGGTTGAAACAATGCTGGTGGATTGTGATGTAAACAGTTTCCTGGTCTCATTTGTCAATGTAAGTTTGCTCCGTGAGAATCAATTCCATGTGTAAAGCAACGTGTAACCAATGACACAATTTGGTAACACTAACTACTTCGTGCACAATTGCGAATGTTGCACTATTCCATTCCAAAATAGGTTAGGAACATTTCCACAAGTCAGTAGGTGGCTGTGCCCGTAGTGACAAACCAACTGATGATAATAATATTTGTGACGAGGAAGGAGATTAAGCAGATGATAGTTATGTATTTCAACTGAATGTCAAAAATTTGCTTAGCTTACCAGAAACAAACGCACAAGGTTAAATAAATAGAAGAACCAAGATTGTTACCCAATTAATTGAATAATGGACTTTGGAAACCAAGCGTTCAAAAGAATGAGGTTGGAAGTCCTGAGCGAGAAAACCATTCGATCTTTTGGTAATGTCAGCTTCTTCTTATCTTCGATACCTTTGAGCAAATATAGCAAGAGTAAGGTAAACCCTTTTACTAAAGCTATTGAAATTTCACCGTAATACAACCAACTAATATTCTTTACAACTATACAAATAAATAGGGATTTAACTGTAAATGGATTTAATCTTCATCTTCATCACTTGAATAGTTACCTAAAACACTAATTAAACGATGTTCATGTCTTTTGAATAGTAGGTTTTTCCTGACTTTGGCAACTTCTTTAAAAGTTTCATCACTGATGATACCATTGCTACCAGAAGTAGCACCTCCATTTGATTTTCCATCGAGGACACTTACATCATTTCTGTTCTCATGGTGCAAATCGTCACCAACTATATGCTTTAAACTATAACTATGACTGCTCGGAAGATTTGTTGCATTTTTCCTTTTACTATCTCGTTTTGCTTTCAAAACTATTGCTTCAACAACATTACCATGATCAGCTTCAACGTCTTGTTCTGCCTCATCAAACAGGTCATTCTCATCAACTTCTGCAACGTTTACAATTTGTGTTGGATTCTTTTTATCACTTGAATCTTCACTTATCTTTATTCGCTTCCTTCCGTCCAGCTCTAATAAATTTTTGACCGTCAAGATTGCAAGTTCTTCCATTCTTCTTTTCTCTTGATGTTGAGCCTCTGAATTTTTATCCTCATGAGCCCATCGTACATGAAGTATTTCGTTGGTCCCACCATTTTCTAGTAATGACTGACCTTCCATGGCTTCCTTAGCAAATTGAGCTTCTGATTCCAATCTCATAGTTATGAATGCACAAGCTTTGTTGTGCAACACCTTGATTTTTTCGATACAACCAAACTCTTCAAAATTTTTACTTATTAGTTCTTCTGTATTTGGTTTCATCTGGATACCCCCGACGTATAGTGTACGGTTTGTTTTGTTGAACGATCCTACACCATCCATATCATCAAGATAGTTTGCAGTTTTATCACGGCCAAAACAATCTTGTGAAGGGTTAAAATAATCTGATTCTAGGGGTAGACGATGATAATAATTACATTTCGAACCTTGATAACAACAACCTCGACTGAAAAATAAACATATTGGTGATTTTGCTCTTGCTCTGGTGTAACCTTGATCTTTTTTAATATTCACTCTGAATTTCAGTTTTGTATATGACTTTGTAGATGAATCTCCTCCTGACCATTTTAAAAACCAAATATTGAAGGTCGTTCCCCCTGTTTGCTGCGGTTTATCATCATCTGTGATTTTCTCTGGATCCACCTGTAACCTTGCCGGCTTTGACATTGGATCAGAGGTTGTAATCGATTTTATGGAAGTTCTGCCTGAAATATCTATCGTCTGTGTGCTACTATGATTTTATGTTTTTTTTCCATAGCTCAAAACACGCTCTGTCACTTGACTTACGAACTCTTTATCTCACTGATTTTTTTCTTATAGGAGAGTTCTCTAGGTGGTAATACAAGAGTGTTGTAAGAGCTGTTGCTATAATAGTATTATCATTAACCTGTTCAGATGGGGGTTGTATTTGTAAATGTATATCAGTTAGTTTTCGATTGAGAAGAAACAAGCGCACACATCAAAACCGATAGGATTGCTTTCATTTATGTATTGTTTGGTGGACCAACTCTTCAAAGATATAAAACAGAAAGTGGAAAAAGCGACTCGAATCATACATAAACCCTATGCAAAGGAACTAAATTACATGAATTCGATGAATAATTAGTCCTATGGAGTCCAATTCATGAGTCCAATTCATCGTTGAATTACTGTTATTTTTAGTCTTATTACCATCGATACATATAACTTGCTATTGAGCCATTACAAGAGGAAAAGTGAAACCTGGAATAATGGGACCAAATTTTTATGAAGAAGGGCACCAATCTGAAACTTACTAATGATTCGATCATCAAGTTGAAGGATCCTTTCTGGGATACTGTGTCAGAAAAATTCCTGCTATCACAAATTAAAGATACAGCACCTATCACGTAGCACATCATACATCATACTTCATATATTCAACCATGAACTCACCCTTCGACGTTCCAAATAGTAAGAATACAACGGCCACAAATTGAGCAAGAGTCCAGAAAAAGAAATAACTTCTGTTTCATAAGCATATTATACCGTATCCCAGGATATAAACAAATTGCTTGGCCCAATGGTTGTGGTCGAGGAGCGGATTTCTGCTCTAAAATGTTCTTTGATCACAATCGCTAAAATTTTGTTATTTGAATTATAACTTATAACGAATTTGATAGTATAATTTGAGAAAATAAGATTTTAGTAATAAATTATCTCTAACTTCGAATCACACAGACCACATAGGGTGTAAAAAGAGTCAATCAGAATCTAATCTGTGAACAAGAGTAAGCTGCATGAATTCCATAGTTACATGTTTGAGCAATTTAGTTATTAAACGAGCATATTGATCAAAGATGATCAAATCTTAGCTACACTGCAAATTGATAACTAGGAGATGTTATATTGGGCTAGATGATGAGCTACGAAAGAATGAGCAGATGAAGATGAATAAAACTCTATTCGCACTCTGTTTTTTATAAACTGCTTCAACAGGACCGTCTGACATATTGGGAATTCTACTGTTGCGCCCTGAATATGGGTACGTTTGAGCTACTAGCAACCATTACGTTCACGCTGTATGGGCTGTGAACTACAACCGCTTTAGTGAATATGGATGAGTTAGACCGAGTGTGTACAAGCACGAGTACCAACTTTAGAGGTTCTAGGCATACAGTTCACTTGTTAGTTTGGGAACATCTTATAGATCAAAACTTTCCCTGTGAACATTGTAGGAAGAAAAGGTGTATATAGAAGAAACAGCTTCAATTTGTGAAGCTTTCTTTTTGCATAGATTTTGCTGCAAATAGAAAGACCAACCGGGTTTGCAACTTGGTATCTTCTTGGTTTGATAAAAAATTGCTGTGAAAACAAGATAAAACCGTATTTAACTCAATAACTCACGTTTGGTCTCTTCCATACCCTATACATACGAATCTATTTCAAAACTCTGTATTGTTAGCCCACGTCACGTCCATCACTCGCAGAAATATGCAGATAGAGGTCATACAAACAGCAAATTGAACTTGAGTATTGATAACATGTTGGTTTCATTATTTCATTTTTAACGTATATACTATAAATAAATATTCACACTAACCCTAAACCTTATATTTCCTTCCTTACATTAATGAAAAGATGAACGAAACACCGACCAAACTTGCAATTGCGACAGATTTTTTCCAATTACCAGGTTCGTAATGGCCAACAGCAGCATTTCCACTCGTTCTAGAAGTCGATGTTGAACTACTTTCACTGGCTGTTCTACTGGACGATGAAGTAGTTGCAGCAGCAGTTTGTGATTCACTTGAAGAATCACTAGATTTAGAACTTGATGAACCGGTTTCTTCTGAGTCACTAGTTTGAGTAGCAACACTACTTTCACCAGTTTCTCTGGTGCTTACGCTACTAGTCTCTGTTGATCCTTGACCTTCAGCAGCAGTAAGGGAACCTCTAGCACTTTCGGCTTTACTAGTTATGAGTGAGAACTCACTAACAGCACCTTGAGTGATGGTACTGATGCCACCCTTGGCATCCAGCGTAACTACTTGATAAACTTCACCACCCTTCGAGGTAAGTGAATTGAATTCAACAACAACGCCACTCGTTGCTTTATGCCAAAAGCCTTGCGCATCTGAGGTGACAGTTACAAAAATATTGTCACCTTTTGAGACAATTGTATTTGCAATTCCAATTCCAGCTGATACAATATTACCAATATCTGAAAATATGTCTCTATTTTGAACGGCGGCCATTTTTGATGATTAAGTGATCACGATTGCAAGGAAAATAAATCTGCTATAGTCTGGACCAACTTTTTAAGAATTAAAGAAACGCCAGAGTATTTATATAATTTTTAGAATAGAGGATTCTTCGGGAACATGAAAATTCATATTTCTCCTAGTAGTTGCAAGTAAAATTTACTCGTGACATATCACGAAATTTTTTCAAACTAAAGGGGACCAAAGCAAGAATAAAAATCCCTCCTCAAAGCCTCAAAAAATCACCATATCATTGATTTCTAGAACACTCGTTGCACCGTGACAAATGCTCTCACGTACCATAATAAAGCCTTAGTAATGTTGCCGTGTGTATGAATGTTACAGAAATCTTTGAGAGTTGCGAGTAAATCTTAGGGGTTCATAACTAGTTCTGATTTAGGAGACCCAGCAACACAGATTTATTGGCGGATTCGTAGTATCGACGAGAGAACAATTGGGTCTGATTCCGTGGCCCTTATTGTGTCATGCTAAATTTAGCACATTGTATATTTGTTGATAAATGGGCTTCTAAATATAGGAATAAATCTCTCGGGCTTAGTTTGGTCTGTTCTTTTTTTAGGATGTGTGACCACTCAGCCAACCATGGGCTTAGACCACAAAATTCATTAACTGCGCCTGACATGTCCATCTTGATTGCAAATGATTGATACAGAAACAAGCACTAGAAAATCACTCTACACATAATCTGATTCTGGTGCCTGGCAGAATTCAATAAAATATTTCAGAATCTTATTTCTGCAACAGCTGTTTTTCTTGGTCTTAATCAGCCTTTATATGGTTATGGTATTTTTTCGTATGATGACCAATGCATTGAGAAACAATAGCTTGCTATACATATTTCAAGATTCAGGTTGTCTCTTTGGTTTCATTCGTGATTGTTAAATATATTGTAATATTGAGAAACTAGTTACTATTGAAGCTGGACTTATGGAGACTGGAGCCAGAGTGTGTGATCAGTGATTACTTGCTATTTACCCTTGTAAATAGTAATCAACAGTCAAGATCGCTAGGAAATCCGGTACATTAATATGTTTCACGAGCGAAGGACCTCCAATTGTATTCATCCTAAACTTTTGTAGAATCTGAAACATAGTTTGAATCTTGATCTCAGTCATTAAGATTGTTCTTTAGAACCAAAATTTGGCAGATATGCATTTGAATATTGAGATTTACAATGTATAGTTTAAAACATTTCGCATGACAACATGGTTGATTCTCAGTATGTCGAGGTTTGCACGGTAACGAGGGACTAGCAATCTTTCTCAAATTAGGCAGACTTGTACCTAAAACATTTGTGTACTAGCCATATTCACTTCTGTTGATCAGTTGTTATTCGAATGTATGAACATTTTTGAAAATTGTGCACTTCAACGGAAAGGCACAGAAGTTACTACATCCTTCGCCAGGCTTTACTAGAAGCAAGCCTTACATCTTGCTGCTGTCAAATCCTCTCAAAATAAAATATACACACCACATATCTAAGGTTGATCGGTGAAAGATGAGATTCTGATCGGAAAAGAAAACAATTTGCATTTACTTACATTTCAGACCGCAAAAATATCGAGATGTTTGAGTTGCCTAATAAATATCAATTCAGAAAAGCAAACAGGTCAATTCATAGAACTTCAATTGTGTATATCCCCCACCCGTACATACTTCTTTGTTTCCACATATACACACCTGCAGACCACTTTGTGTTTATTCCCCCTTGGTAATGTTGGTATTCCCATTTTCTTTATAAATATGCTCAAAAAACCTGCAATATCATTCGTGGATAATAACTACAGTAGCCAATCGTTATCATATCTTCGAATTTACTTAAACTCACTACGGACTAAGAAAGCCATTATATCCATGACGCTAATAGCTAATTTCATACTATTCTTTAGTCTTCATTTATTGAGATCCAAATTTTGTGAGGCTTTTCCATATGTTGTGCCTTCCGTAGAGATCTCGAATGTACGAAAGCAGGATTCTAATCTTGACAAGCTCATAAATAGTCAAGAGAACAAGGCTATATTCAGTCAATTGAAGTTTTCAGATAAAGCGTTTTACCACAGCGAGACAAACGTTTTGGGAACATCAGAATTGCCCTTTCATAATCAATACCAACGTCAACCATATGTAGCTAATGGATATATTGGAAGTAGAATTCCCAATTTAGGGCAAGGATTTACTTATGATCAACTTTCCGATGCTCAAGATGCCAACAAAGATGATTTGTCCAACGGCTGGCCACTATTCAACAAGAGATATGCTGGTGCATTCATAGCTGGATTCTTTGATATTCAAAAGAATACCACCGGTACAAATTTTCCGGAGTTGTTGGAAAATGGGTATGAGAGTGTCATTGCTGCGATTCCACAATGGACAACATTGAAATTGTCAGCTTTCAAATCAGGCAAAAATTATACACTAGATCCATCTATTGAACATAAAGACCTTGGAAAAATTGACAATTATGTACAGAATTTGTCATTGAGTAATGGAATTGTAACTACACAATTTACATGGCTTGATTCTATTGATGTTAAATATCAAGTATTGGCTCATAGATCAGAAATTAATCTAGGGTTGGTTAATTTAGATATTCACAATAGTGGCAATGAGACTATAAACATCAATGTAATTGACGAGATCGACTTTGATTCGGCTCAAAGATGCGAATTGAATACGATTGGCCATGATAATACTGGTATATACGTTACTTTTCAACCTCACTATTTAGATTATGTTCAAGGAGCTATATACTCCACATTAATTATTGATGGTGAGATAGGAAGAGAATATAAGAAGTATAAAGCAACTCAGAATTCTATGATTTTCATTAACCCTAATGAAACAATTGAAATCAGTAAATTTGTTGGTATTGTATCAACGGATTTAAATGACAATCTCAAAAGCTCTGAGGATGTTTTGAATTTTGCTAAGAAGGTATCACGAAAGCAAAATGATGCTAAAAAGGTACTTAAATCTCATACGGAAGCATGGCAAAATACCATGAGAGATGCTCCTTTGATTACATTTAGAAGTGATCCACTACTAAACTTAGGTGCCAGAGCCTCAGTATACCATTTACTTGCTAACACAAGACCAAATGCTCAAGGAGTGACAGGTGCTTTAGGTGTTGGTGGATTAAGTTCAGATAGTTACGCCGGTATGGTATTTTGGGATGCTGATTTATGGATGATGAATGGAGTATTACCGTTTGCTCCATCTCATGCTAAAAGCATTGTGAATTATCGTGTACATACTCATGAACAAGCATTAAAGAATGTACCCCAAGGATATGAAGGTGCTGCGTATCCCTGGACAAGTGGGAGATTTGGAAATTGTACTGCAACTGGACCTTGTTTTAATTATGAATATCACATTAACATGGCTGTAGCTATGGCAGCTTGGCAATTATATATTAGTGGTGCTGCAGATGATAGTTATTTGGAAAATGTTGCATATCCATTAATTAATGACGCTGCTACCTTTTTTTCTAATTATGTGGTGCATTATAACGACACGGAAGGTAAATATGTCACATCCAATCTTACTGATCCAGACGAGTATGCAAACCATGTTGATAATGGTGCATATACAAATAGCGGGGTTTCTTTGGTTATGGAATGGGCCATGGCAGTAGCTAACCATTTAGGTAAAGATGTGCCCCAGATATACCACCAGATTTCCGATAACATGTACCTTCCAACAGCAGACAACGCACAAAATATCACTTTAGAGTACTCAGGCATGAATTCATCAGTTGGAATCAAGCAAGCAGATGTTATTATGATGACCTACCCACTAGGAAATGAATTAATTGACGAGGAACAAGCTTATATCAACATGGAATTTTACTCAATGAGACAAGTAAGTTATGGACCAGCAATGACTTTCCCAATATTTTCCATTGTTGCTGCAAACTTAGCTCGTACTGGATGTGCATCACAATCATATCTACAGAAGGCAATTCAACCATATCTCAGAGGGCCCTTCGCCCAATTTTCAGAACAGAATACTGATAACTACGAAATCAATGGAGGCACTCATCCTGCATTTCCTTTCATGACTGCTCATGGCGGATTTTTACAGGCTTCATTGCAAGGTTTAACTGGTTTGAGATATGGATATTCCACCGAGAATGGTAAATTAGAACGAATATTACATTTAGATCCAATAGAGCTACCATGCTTGGGAGATGGTGTACGATTTGATGGTGTAAACTATGATAATCATACCATCTCCTTGTCTATAAATGAAACTCATTTGACCATCAAAAACACTGGAAAAACAAACCCAAAAGCCAATGGTTCAGTCAAGATCTATTTGGCTAAAAGAAATCCAAAATCAGGACAGTACACAATTGAAGATAATGAGGAAAAATCGTTCCCGCTTTACAAGCCCGATCCAAGTTTCTTGGACAGTATATCTGAATGTGGGGATGCAAGCTTCTATAACATTACAGAAGGAGCTTATGGAGATGCACCCATCCTGATAAATGATGGTGATAATACTACAAGATGGCAAGTTAAATACAACGACACAGCAGGTAAAATACTAGTCGACTTCCATTCCTTCAAAAACATAACTAGTGTCATGTTCAACTGGGCTGATAAACCACCTAAAAACTTGAAACTTTCCAAATATTCAGGCGATAACTTTGTTGGAGCTACTGATTTTTTTGCAAAAGTGGATTTTGGTAATGAATTATACAAGAGTTACAAGTACGCGAACCCTAACGATAAGCTCTACAATCAAAGTGATGTGTTTGAGGCGGTGCATTCTGAAAATGTTGATATATCGGCACCTTTTGATCCAAAGGAATACTTGGAAGTCCTAGTACCGACAAAGCATAATACAACCACTTTAGAATTAGACTTATATTGTCGCTTTTTATTGATTGAAGTTGATAATATTCATAATACAGAACCTATAGATGGGGATTATGGCGGGGCCAAACTTGCTGAAGTTGTCTTTTATTGATAGACATTCAAAAGTTATTTTACGATTTGTTAACGAATGCATGCATTTTTACAGCCAATTTTCTTTTTGTATATTATTAAACATTTTTAACTATACTCATTTTTAACTATACTCATTTTTAACTTATTCGTGTCTCTAATACATTGCTTCAGCCATTGTAATAAGACGTTTAAGTCCTGTATGCCAATTACCAAGTTCATCACTATGATTCGTAGCAATTTCAATGTTCAAAGCACTAGCAGTAGCAAAATCTTTACTCATTAATGAAGAACTTGCTTGCTTCAAAATTTCTATGAGCCCTTTTGATAGATCTTCATTATTCAAATGGTCAAACAAAATATCAAGTCTTTGTTCCATATCAGAACCATGTTTGGCATATTTTTCAGGAATATTTGGTTTGATAGCTTTAAGAACTTTGTTCAACGATGTGTATATTGGTAATGAATCCTCAGGAATATGGGATCTATCGCCTCGAGCGTGTTTGGGGTTTGTTGGTGATGCTGGTTCTTTTGCTGGCAGTTGAGATTTGGCCAAAGGTGGAGGAGGTAAAGCTGGACCCGTTGGTGGTGGAGGAACACCATTGAAAGCTGGTTGAACTGGAATAGACATACTTGTTCCAAACGGTTGAGGGGGTGGAACAGCAGAGCCCAACTTCGCAGATCCAGGTGGTGGAGCAATTCCTGCTGATACAACTGAGCTAGCACCTACAGGAGGTGCATATGGATTTTTTGGTGGCATAGTAGATGGTGTCGGTGGTCCACTTGATAATTGCTGGACCGGTGGTGATGCGTATGAGATTCCACTTGGAGCTTGATCAAAAGAAGAAGGCGCATAAGGATTCTTTTTAGATGAACGTGGTGAACTAATAGATGCAGTTGTTGGGGCAATGTTACTTACGGGTGGTTGTAACGGCTCTGAACCTGGTGGAGGAGCATATTTGTTTGACACAGCTGGAGTTCGTTTTGGTGATGATACCGATTGAGTAGGAATTGAAGATTTGGAAGTAGTGCGACTAGCACTCCTTGGAGGTGGAGGAGCAATGTTATTGGTTGAGATGGTTCTTTTTGGTGGTGCAGTAGATAAATTTATACTACCTTGACTTGGTACCAGGGATAATGGCGCTGGAGAAGGCGAAGAAACGCCAGCGGCGGCTGCACGACGTGGTGCAGTTGATTTTGGTTTGAAAGTGTCTGGTAAATCATTCCATCCTTCAGTTTCTTGCTTGCCATTTTTTGGAGGAGGTGCAGGTGGTACACCAGCAACATTTGCATTTGGTGGGACAGGAGAAGCAGCTTTATAAATATTCGTAGGAGCGTACGGGTTAGACCTGGCATATGGGTTCGATTTAGGTACCGCAGCGGAATAGGATGGTTGTCTATAACCGATTGGTGGTTGTGGTGGGTGATAATGTTGCTTTGGTTGTGGAGTAGGGGGAATGTTAGCTTGAACCGTTGGTTGGTTAGTTGTAGAAACGGTTGGCTGATAACCTTTAGTGCCATACGAAGAAGGGGCTCTAGACTGTGCTTTGGTAGAGGAGGCAGCAGCTGGTTTTACATCTTTTTCGGTAGCTCTCAAAATTCTTTCTTTTTCAATTCCTGCAAACTCACTTGGTAATAATTGTAAAATTTTGTTAGCTAAATCAAATTCTCCAATACCTGCAACCAAATTAACAAATTCCAAAATTGCTTTTGAAAGTGGTTCAGCAACTGGACCCGAAATTTCTCCAGTAATTTTTGAAATATACCTAGAAGTAGCAATTTTTTCAACAAAGTTTGTCAACGCTTGAAGACGAGCATCTGAGGGTGAGGATATTCCAGCAGAATTTAATTTCAATAATTCTGATTCATATTCAGGTAATTCTTTCAACCAAAGGTTTGCAATTTTATCTAAAGCACTACCTGCCAAATAACAAATGATGGCATCATCTCTTTCACAATTTTTATCCTGTAAAATTCTATCTCCTAGTTCAGTCATTTTATGATTATACTCATCAGCGTCAAAAGTAAATGAAGATATACCAACTGCAATTTCTTTCCAATTATCGACATTTGCATGAGCAACAAGATCAGTAACATTTTTTGATGAGACATTATAAAGAATTCTGGATAAGTTGTCTTCTTTATTGTTCTTGAAATAAGCATTTCTTACATGTTGCTTAACTTCTTCAGATCCATCCAAGGCTAAAACTAAAGCTTCCAAAAGTTTTTTTTGGTTTAAACAAGAAGACACAGCTTCTTCAATTCTGTTGTTCAAAATCAAATTAATCAACTTCTTGTTATCACCATTTTCATCAACAGTAAAGATGTTGAATTCACCAGATGGTACATAAGCTTCCTCTTTAGCAGTAATTTCACCATTTCCTAAGTGAGCAAAGAAATCATCGTCACCATTGGTTTCTTGTTCATTTACTTCTTTCTCTGCTTCTTCTTGTTGTCCTTCTTTTTCATCGTTTTTCTTTTCTGCTTCCAATGTAAATAAGGATTCTTTGCCAGAAACGGATAATTTCTTCAAAACTTCCCAGTCAGCTTTATTGTGAGCATTCACAGTCTCTCCATTTAATCTATTTTCAATGATGGATGAGTAATTATCTTGTTTCAAGTCTCCAAATAGCTTGTCGGCTTTATCATGTCCTTTGCCTAAAAATTTGTCAACCTTAACAACAAACTTACCATTTGAATCCGTTTTCACGATAGCTAACTTAGAACCAAAACCAAAAGAAACACTGGATGCGTTCTTGAGCCATTGAGGAGCTTGTTTGACTTCAAAAACTGGCTGTTGAGTATCGGTGGTTGATAGTTCACTCCAAAATTCATTATCATCATTTGACGCAGAAACTTTAGTGGAGACTGAAGGAGAAGTATCTTGAATGGTTTGTACAACGATTTTTCCATCAAAAGAGGCAGTTGCAAAAATATCTGGAGCAGCAGGGGCAAATCTAGTTTCAAAAGCCCAATTTGCTGTCGTTGGATATTCTCCTAATTTTACACCTTCGATTGGATTCCATAATAAAGTTGCATTATCTTTACCACTCGAAATTAACAAATTAGCGTCCTGTTTACACCAATCCAATGATAGAACACCTTTTTTGTGACCTTCTAAAATCTTTTCTGGAGCATTTGAGTTTCTTAAATCCCATGTCAATATTAATGGACAGGAGTCATTATCACTAGCAGTTATTAATTTGGTTGATTTAGAAGGATGCCATGCTACATGTGAAAAATTTGCTCTTCCTGAAGGTCCAGAATAAGATAAATGCAAAACTTCCCTTTTTGTTTTTAAATCCCAAATTGATGTGTATCCACCATTACCAGTACTAGCAAGAATATGACTAACAGAATTATTCCATGCCACACAAGTTATCTCATCCATTGGAGTCATAGCCTGACCAGGGGAAAAAGGTTCACTGAAGGTCTTAGTATCCCAAACAAAAATTTGTCCGCTCGAGCCACCGGTAACAAGTACATGATTTTGAATGGGATTGAATTGCAATGATTTAACAGGCCCAGAATGTTTATTGGATTTATGAACTGAAGCTTTTTCAAGGTCTTTTGTTTTGATCAATATTTCAGCATCCCAAAACTCAACAGTACCATTTTCAAACGCACCAGCTAACAAACCTTTAGATCTGCCTTCAAATGGCTTTGACCAAGCTAACGCATAAAACCTGTTCTCAACTGGAGCTGAGAAAATAGGCTCGTTTTTGTCTGTAGCTGAAAAGATATCCCAAAATTCTAAGGTCGCTGAAGAGCTAAAATTAACGTCGACGGCACCAGCAACAGTACCGGTTGCCAATAAAGGTAAATTATCCAGACTCCATGCGAAAGTTGATGTACGAGCAATCTCACTGATCTTAACCATTGCTTAATTTTATATTAACGCAGAATAGACGAATTCAATTGCTTATATATTCTTTTGGGAATGGTTGAAGTTAATTCTTGATTGTCAAAAATCAATTAACTTTGTTGTCTGTTGTGTAAGTACTTATTTTTTCCAGTGTTGATTGATTTGACCAACACATCAAAATTAGACGTGAGTGTCGCAAACAGAGAAAAAGATTGGTGTCGCAAGATTGAACCTAGGTGATTTGTTATGAGACACATATCGGTGTCAGTTGCCCTTTTCAGTCTAGCATTAGTTCACATGAGTTAACAGAGTAAGTTCATAGAGAAGATAGGTTGACATGGGTGCAAAGTTCAAACTAGACTAGAAAATGCACACAGGACATCATGTTGCAGAAGAGAAGAGATATTATAATTCTGAAGGGCTCAGTAGACTCAGAAGAGGTTTTGTAGGTCAGTTGAGATGCGACGTGTTCATTATCGTCCCCTGTTAATGAATGAGCCGCGTAAGTTCTGTCGAAGTAAATGACAGTTTGGCGTTGCTTTGTTTTTCCGGGATAGATGTTGAGCGAAATTGCTTCACCAGTGGATACCATATTCATACGTGATGTTGACATCACAAGTACGTGGAAGTAGAAATAGTAAGCAATTGAAGCTTGTTGTCAGACATCTACTTCACAATATTGCCAAACCATCATTGAAAGCGTTCATATATGCTTATCTTTACTTGGTGTTGCCGAAAGCAATTGGACAAATTGCTAGTGCCATAAAAAAGCATAAGTATGAAAGAATATTTCCTAGAATCAGAAAGACAATGCTAAGAGCTATGCATCCGCGGAAATTTCCCATGTTTTCTGCCAGCTTAGTTGCCGGTATAAATATTTTGGAGCCTATCATATCTGGATTATTGAAAAGAAACAAACTCATGGTAAGTTCAACATCCAACGTGTTTGTCTCAACTTTTATATCTGCTTTGGTATCTGCCATCATCACTTTTCCTATATATCAAAATCATGTCCTTGGTTATGGTCGATATAACTCGCTAGACTTGTGTTTGTTGGTTTCGACAAGAGCCATGGATACCGCTCTTTCATCAACTTTGTCCAAGATCACTCCACCTGGTATTTCAAAATATGGTGATGCCTCATTGTTCATTGTTAGTTGTACTTTGATCATGTTTTGCTGGTTCTTTTATCCAGAAAGATTGCCACCTGCTTATCATAAATGGATTACATCAGCTGCCAATATGGATATAGAGATGTGGGAAGTTTTAAGATTGATAAGATCCAAAAAAATCATATATGGAGAACATGGACCATACGAAGACTATTTGGGTCCTTATTTTGAGAGATATGGGAAAGACCCAAAACGAGGTAACACCGTGCTCACTCAACCTATTGAATGCGAAGCAGTACATGCATTTAAGACTAAAAGTTGTGAATTACATGCGTTATGGCGTTTCTGGAGAGGATTCGAATTTGCAATTAGTGTCTATGCACCGTTGAATTTGTTAATGTTGTTAATCCCACTAAAAGTCAAGATGTCTGCCCGTTTGCTTCGAGCACTTAAGTCGTCAGTGCGTTCCTCTTGCTTCTTGGGTGCATTTATAGGATTCTATTGGTATGCTGTCTGTTTGGCAAGAACCAGATTACTACCAACGCTTTTTCCCACTGTTCCAATAACAAAATTTGATGATACCATTTGTCCAACAGCTGGGGCAGTCATGTGTGGATTCTCTTCATTTATTGAAACAGCTCAAAGAAGAAAAGAATTGGCCTTATTTGTTGCCCCGAGAGGTCTTGGGACTTTAGTTCCTGCAGAACCAACTTCAAAAAATTTGAAAATTGAAAGTATAGTATTTTCAATCAGTTTAGCGGTGTTAGTTGCTTATTCTAAGAATAAGACTTCGAGCGTTAGAGGTATTTTCGGTAAAGGTTTAAAACAGGTTTTTAATATCCAAACCTATAGTTAGGATAATTTTTTTTATAGTGGTAGACTTCATTTACTTACTTTTAATCTTAGACTTTTTTTTTTGTTGATAATAAATTCTCTATCACCATCATTATTACAATAACCATATTTTTTTCATAGTGACATGATATGCTGGAGAACGAATCTGATGCAGAAATTGACAATATCGAGTATGACTTTGCGTTACCTTTGAATCAAGGTATTCAAAACTTAACTAAAAGGCATGATGAAACAGCCCAATTACTCAAATTGCCAACTGATGACATCCAACTTAATTTTGTATTCAGGACCATTGCGTCTTTGTGTGATCCATTCACTCAACCGGAGGAAACTGAAAATAACGTGTTAAGTGTTGATTGCATATCGGATTTGGTTATTTCCTTACTGTACGCCTCATATGTGGAGCAAAACCATACGGAAGGCATAGAGTTAGATACGATTAAGTTTGAAATTTCTACAGTATTATTCACATTGCTTCGACATATTCATGAATTATTGAATGCTGACGACGAATTAGCTTTAAGATATACCAATAATGACGAGAAACACTATGTTGACAACATATGCCAATGGACCCCCCAGTCATCTATTAGTTCGAATGAATTCAATTTGAAATTGGTTTATTCGATGGCATGCGTTTTACTACTATCTATTTATAAATTATTTATCCCTAAAACTGGTGAATATAATTTGATTAATAATCCTTATTTGCATTATTTCCTAAAACTTTGGAAATGTCACACCAACATAATATTACTAGGTCTAGAAATTGATCGAAGGATTGAATTCAAAAACCATGAAAACGGAACGAATGAAGAAACTCCCCAAATTGTGCAACAAACATTAAAAGGATCAAGCTCTATACGGTATGTATTAGCTTGGATAATCAATCAGAATCCATCACTGTACATTGAAGACGATGAAGAAGAGGAACAAATTAACCCAGAAGATGCTTCAGATTTGAAGAACGAAACCATTTTTAACTTTATCCAACCGTTAGCTAGGAAAAAAACCAACGGAGGAGCCATACTGATTGATATGAGATTAATTGTAATAGCTTTATTAATTATCTATTCAGGAACTTCATTTACAGCAGGACAATACCAACTATCCGAT